>CM061360.1:20585326-21057826 GCA_030867105.1 Liasis olivaceus
TCCTGCAAGGAGAAGCAGGTGGAAAAGCATGGATTAGGTTTCCAACCTCACATTCCCCCATTTATTTTATCCATTTGATTTACTGTACTCGCATCTTGCGAGTTTAACCATTGCACCAGTCTTCCTAGATGGTGTCCCTAGATGTGTTCAAATTACATCGCTCAGAAGAAAATATGTTCAGCACCAGGCACATCCATAGGTGGTGGGGTTAAAAAAGTAAAAATGGAGGCTGTGACTCCACTTTCAAAGCCCCATCCCTTTTGGATGGGACAGGGCTTCAGTTATGAAGTTACAGCCTCCACCTTGACTTTTCTGTATCCCTCTGAGAATGCTGCTGCTGAACATCTTCTGCAGAAAAATGGGATATGCACACTAGAGTTGGTTTGGGCTGCTGGGTGCAGGGCCCCAAAGCTCTATAATTCAGAGCCACACATCTCTTAACTAACTAACTAAAATAGCAGAGATCATATCCTGCCCTCTGCTCTTCTTTCTGAGAAAATAAAATCTGCATCAGGGTTCTATCCTGAGGACAACTCCTGCTCCCCTGACATTGATAGTGCTCAGAGAAAGCTTTTCCTTTCTGAATCTCCACCCCTTATACCATCCAACCCACTATGGTGAAAATCCAGCCTTCAGCTCACATTCTGTCCTTTGTGCCAGCTGATCAAGTGTGCAAGAGTTGAGTGACGCAGTTGGTACCAGTTCTGGGGATTCAGGATGCTTTTGGGAGGACTACACTGGAGCTATCCTCTTCATCCTTTTCTCCTCTAACTTCATCCTTAACTCCTCTAGCAACTTTAAGATGGGTGGACTTCAACTCCCAGAATTCCTCAACCAGCATGATGGCTGGGGAATTCTGGGAATTGAAGTCTACAGATCTTAAAGTTGCTGAGGTTGAGAAGCACTGCTCCAACCTATCAGGGGGCTGTTCTGATAATGCTCCTGCTTCAACCTGTCATTAGCCCTGGAAAAATTGTATAAGAGGGGGGAGAACCATGGTCTGCTTCAAAGTGACTGGGGGTGCAAATTTAGCTCCATTCTTACCCAGAGGAATACTTCTTGGAGAGTTTCTGAGATCTGGCTTAGAAGGATAGGCTTATCCTGTGATAAGGCATCCACAAACAGCTCCAGCCTATAAGACCAAACTGAAAAGCAAAGAACCTCAAATAACCATGGATCTACCACCAGCTCCATCTGTGCTATCGTGTAACAACCCCTTTAGCTTTGTATATCAACTACTCCAGATTTAGATTTACAGCATACCCTTTCTCCTGGAACTCAACTGAGTGGCTTGCAGGGAAATACCTATTTTCATCCCACCACAATTCTGTGAGGTAGGCTGAGCTGGGAGAGGTTGGCCCAAAGCCAACCAAGAATTTCCATGGCTGAAGGCAGACTTGAACTTAAGTCTCCCCAGTCCAAATCCGACCCAGCTTCCCCACACTATGCTGCTTCTCAGGTGAACTCGGCCCATTATGGCTTGTTAAGCAAACCATGGCTTGTCACAATATACAAACCCATCCTGAAACCTAAAGCAACTCCCACCCCTCCCCCAAATCTGGGCTAGGATCACCTCCTTCTTCTCCCTCGCCACCACCTCTTCTGGGCAGAAGCAAAAGAAGGGTCTGAAGGGAACCTCACCTTTTCCACTGACACTTATCTTTGGTTCTTTGCTCAGGATATAGTTATGAAATGCTCGAAATTGCTTCTGGAACACGGGATGCAGTGAATCTGGTGGGAAGAACCCCCAGTCCTCTTCATTCACTTGAGGACAGTGAAAGCAGAACGCCTTCTGGGAGGGGAAGAGCTTCTGTATGCAGTCAATCGGTGTCTCTGCCTCCAAAGCTAAGGGGACATGGAAACAGAGTTCTAGGTTATCCCTTCCATAAAAATAACTAAAGACTTGGACAAAAATGTTCACTTTCTACATAGAGGTATCTACCAGGGGTGACTGAAAAGTCAAGATGGTGTCCATGACTGTGGGATTCAAGTCCTACTCTTTTTTTTTAACAAGTGTCACAGACACCATCTTGACTTTTTTGCCCCACGCCCCTCAGACTCCCCCTCACATTTTCACACCTTGTTCCCTTTCTTCATCTACTGTTTTTGTCAACTGAGCCTTTAACTGTAGTCATGTTGCCTTGTAGCAACAATTTTTACGATCTGCTACCTTCCTACAATGGCTACTTTAGCCAGCTGCTTTTTAAAATATATTCTACATTTTTCTCACACTAGTTACTGTATCTGTTTTTAGTTTCAAGTTATTCTGTTTACATTGTTTTCATATTAATCACAGCTTTGTTTCTACTGTCTTCCAGTTTTATAAAGTTCTATCTTTAACATTTGTACAATTAATTCTTATTGGATTAGTTGCAAATTTTGTTATATACTGTACTGTTCTTATGCTAATCTATGAGTGTAATAAAAACATCTATCTAGAGTTAGACTATATAGATTAAAACGGTTGGTTTTAATCTTTGTACACCACCTAGAGTCACTGTTGTGAGATGGGTGGTCATATAAATTATTTAAATAAATAAAATAAATCAATAAAGGTACACAGTAACCTCTATCTGAAGAATTTTAGGAATTATAATTCTGTATGGAAGGAATCTCCAAATCAGGATTCACTGTTCCTCTATTTTTATCTGCCACTGTTTCCTGTCCCTGCCCCACAATTAGTTTCCTCTTGACAGATTGTAGATGGTGTGAACTCCTTGCATCAAGGCCCTTCCTTCTTGTAAAGATCCTTACTCATTGATGTTGCTGCTCATAAGCAATGCTTTCACCTGACAATTTCCTGTCTGGGGTGCATAAAGGAGATTTTTCATTGCAAGACATTTCTTTCCCTTGGCCAACTGAATGTCTTTACTGTTTTGGCCCCTTTCAATCCTTCCTTATGACATCAATCAATTATATCTTTCCTATACACCTTTATACTGCATAGCCCAGCTCCTGTTGTTAGGCCAAAAAGCAAGGTATAAATACATCTGAAACCCCTAAGTTGCCGTTTGTACCTGCAAGGGAGAAAAGGAAGCTATCCATGTCGTTGTTTGTGCTCTGCAGCATCTCTTCCCAAACCGAGTCAGAAGACACATCACAAAGGGACCAAACAAACTCAGGAAGGACGCTACGGAGCAAGATGCTGTTCTCCAAAGGATCATCCTCAGAGAGGAGGATTTTATTGGACAGCTGTGTCACATAGCTACACAGGCTGTGAGCAAAGGAAATGAAGCAGAAAATTCGCCTGCCTGAATAACATGCTTTTTTGATTAAAAAAAAATAAAAGTTTACAGAGCCCCAAATCCTAAACCTAACTTTCGGCTGAACTACTATTCAGGCTAAGAGGTTTATTCAGTGGTCAGACCCATTGGGTTCAGTGGAAATCACCCCCAAAGAGGCAAGACGGCTGAACACTGCCATCATGGTCATGGAAAGTACTCTCCGAACCACGAATGCTGCAGCGTGAGGAGTTACTGCAAGCTACAAGGGAGTGGCATCGTTCTGAGGGCACCCCAGGGATCTAATATAAACTAGCAGTGGGTTTACTCTACTGCTATCCTATCTGTAGAATATCTGCTGCCCCAAAAAAGAAGAAAAAATACAAAAGGAAGGGAGACCAGAGGTAAAATCTATCACAGGCTATTATACTATTTCATTCAATTCCTGCCTGTATATTCTGGGTCTTCCGATTCTTCCTGCCCAGCCACCTTTGTTTTGGATCCCAGATTCTCAACACAAAGTCTTATTTGAGTCAGATATAGCTCCTGGGAGCTCTGGGACACCCCCAAAATATTTCTATAGACATTTGTTTAGGCCCTGACCATAGATTTGAATCTGTCCATGCATTTCCAACCTGTGCTCCCCACCCTCACCCTCCTTGGGGGTAAGCAGACAGCTGAATCAAGAAGGATACGAAAGTTTTTCCAACCCTTTCTGGGGCTCTTCATTATGTGTGGTGTTATATATCAGGAGGTCGCAGAGCAAGGCGTTTAAGCAGAAGAATTTGGAGAAAAGGTTATCTTTATCCTGCAATCACAAAAGAAGAAAAAGGTCGAGGGGACGAATGAGTTGCTGAAGTGCTCTTGAAGTCACTCACTAAATTGTGCCTTTAACTCATCTTGATCTGTCCCATTCAGAGATCTTCCAGTTGGATTTCTACTCCATCCAAAATCTGGGGTTTTCTTTATGCATAGAGTTCATACTTCAATTTCACGAGATATTTAAAGCAGAACAGATCCTCAGTTTTGACTCAGTCTATTCAGCTTATAATTCTGTGTGATGATTCATACTGAGCTGACCAGGATTCTTGTTCTTTTGCCCTGCTTATAGCTTAATAGTGATTTTTAGTCATTTAAAGCGATATATATTATGTTCAATCAGTCATAATTTATTAATGATATACCAGAAAACTAAAACCTCCTTGACATTTTTTAGATCCCTTACTCACATCGGCTGTATCCATATTCTATTTGTGTTTGTTGATATACTTTCTCTAAAAAGTTGTTTGAAAAAAAAGAGAGAAATTTCCAACTCATCTGTCAAGCTCTGGATCTGCATATTTCTGCACACAGAGTGGCAGGGGAGAGCATCTCTGTGCAATGCAGCCTGGAGAAAATGTGTCCCCACCCCACCCCAAGTGTTAGGAAGGGCTGGTCTTGAATGAAATCCTGCCTAGTTTGTACACAGTTTTCATTTTGCATTTTATTTGATTTTTATGGTGTACCTTTTTATTCAAATAAAAAGTGTTTTATGGTAACAGTCTTAGTGTGTTTTATGGTAAACTGCTCAGACAGCTTTGGCTACTGGGCAGTTTAAATTCTGAATAAAATGGAATGGAACGCCAGCCTAGCCACTGCCTATTTCTATTTCAGAAGCAAAAGATGATCCTACTTTGTCCATCTGCTCTGGAAAACCTTCTGTGTCCAGCAAGATGAGGTTCTTTTCTGGTTTTGTTGGATGAACCAGCTGCTGGATCCACATTCCTGGCATCGGGCCAAAACCTAGGGAGAAAGGGAGATGCCAGTCATGAAGAGGGAGGATGGGTGATCTCGGGCATCAGAGAACAGTCCCGGAGCGGACTCTGATCTACATTTATTGGTGGCTGGAAACCCCTTATGGACTTTTTGCATCAAAATTAAAAAAATGAACTTGTGATTTATGGTTTTGATGATTAGTCTGGATAGATTATAAAAAGAAGAGAGGCATGAGACAGCTTTAGAGAGAGAGGTTAAAATATAATTGTACTTCTAGCTGCTGTGAAGATCAGAAGCCACTTCTTTATATGTTTATATCTTTCGCTTTTTTCTACTTTCTTCTACTTCTTTAATTGTACTTTTAGCTTTTTCTTTTATTTCTTTTGTTTTTACTTTCTCTATTTCAGTTTGTATTACAGGTAGACCTCACTTTACTACCACAATTGGGACCAGAATTTAGGTTGCTAAGTGATGTGGTCATTAAGCAAATCATCACATGACTGGACCCAATTTTACAACCTTTTTTGCAGCAGTCGTTAAGCAAATCACACATTTGTTAAGTGAATCAAGCAGTTCCCCACTGATTTTGCTTGCCGGAAGCCGGCTGGGAAGGTCGCAAATGATGAACATGTGACCGCAGGATGCTGCAACTGTCGTAAATGCGAGCTGGTTGCCAAACGCCTGGATTGCAATCACATGACCATGGGGGCACTGCAATGACTGTAACTTCAGGGACCAGTCGTAGGTCACTTTTTGTAGTGCTGTCGTAACTTAGAACGGTCACTAAATGAATGGTCATTAAGAGAGGACTACCTGTAGTTCTTATCATCGCTGTTAAAACTTTCAATAAAAATTATTTAAAAAAAAAGAGAATAATCCCTGAGGAACTCACCTTTCTCCTGCCCCGCCAGCTGGTCCAAGAGGAAAGACTTCCCCGTGCCTTTGGGTCCAAAGATACCCACCACATAGAGGGGGCCAGTGAGGCTTCTGAGCAGCTTCAAGGCAGCTGGGTTTACATGGCATGATGAGTCCACCAGACATATAGGCTTTGGCATGCTGGCTGCCAGCCTCCAGAAAGTCAGAATTACCTAAGACAGGGAAAAGTAGGATAATAAAGGGGTCAGTCTTTGAAGGGCCAGAAAGTCTTTGTTATTTTTATTGCAAAAGACAATAAAAAAGGAGGAGATGATGATGATGATGATGATGATGATGATGATGATGATGATGATAAGGAATTTAGAGCTGGCCTTAAGGAAGGCATAAAAGAGCCATTAGAGGGACTTGGAGAAGAGATTACATAGTCTGGAATAGTGTTTTTCAACGTTAAGACAGACTGGGGAATTCTGGGAGTTGTCGTCCACCTGTCTTAGTTGCTGAGGTTGAGAAACAGTGTCCTAGTCTTTGATCATGAGCTTAATACTTGCAAGTGGCAGGCTGCATCCTTTTTACTGCCAGCAAAGTCTGGTTGCCCTCCTGGCAAGCAACGGTGCCTCTTACAAGCAAGGTTCTGCTCAGCCAGAAGCCAGCCCCCTTGTCGCCAGCGTGCCCCACCCGCCCAGCCCGTCTCTCTGCACCCGGAAAGCCTGCTCCGTGGGTCCGTGAGCAGACGGGCCGCGCAAAACCTGCGGCTCCGCTTCCACGCGGGCTTGCGTGTGGCTGCCTTAGCCTACCGAGTGAACCGAGCCGGCAGGACTCCGTATTCACTAAGCCGCGGTTAAGGAAGCCGCCAGGGCAGACGCGGTTCGGCGAACAGCCTCCTCTCGCCGACCCCTTGGACCCGCTCTTCCCGGCGGCGGGCAGCGGAGAAGGAAAGGCCGGGGGAAGCGGCCAAACTGGTCCCAGCGCGAAAATCTGGCGTGGAGACGCTTCCTGGCTCAGCGTGGCGGAGGGGCAGGGAAAGAGAGCCGGGCGGGCACCTTCGTTTCGGGCTTTATGGACGGGATCGCTTTTCCAGGAGCGGCGCTTCAACCGGACCCCGCCTCTCCCGTCCACGTGGGGAAAGTCTGGAGTCGCTTGAGGAGCCGCTTCGCCCGGGCCCGGCTTCTCAGCGCGCCGGAGAGAGGCGGACGCCCGGCCCTTCCGCCCGAGCCGCGCCAGGGACTGTCCCACGCCCCCGTCGAGTGAAGCGTCGCTTATGCGCTCCGGGGCTGGTCCTGCCCTGCGCGCATTCCGCGCAGGGGAAGCATGTGCCAGCCGGCGCAGGTGTGGCCGCGGGGGGAGGGAGGTCACGAAAGTCAAGACAGTGGCCACCACCGCGCGGTCCAAGTTGTGGGCGCCATCTTGACTTTTGTGACCCCCCCCTCCCCCGGACCCCCTCGCCTGGCAGCCTCAGGGGCTTGCCTGCAAACTGGTTACTATAAGGCCCTTAGGTCGTGCCAGTCTTTTCCTTCTCCCTCCCCACCTCTTTGCCTTATGGGCTTGCTTTTCAGATGGCAAGGCCAAGTGTCGGAAACTGAGTTAGCATCGTGATGTCATTGGGCCAACGTCGCCACTTGTGTCGTCCACTCATCCCTTAAGGACATCAGATGGTTCGTCCCTGATTTATTCCAGTGTGTCTCAACCTTGGCAACTTTAAGATGGGTGGACTTCAACTCCCAGAATTCCCCAGCCAGCTGTGCTGGCTGGGGAATTCTGGGAGTTGAAGTCCACCCATCTTAAAGTTGCCAAGGTTGAGACACACTGATTTAGACGGAGCATGTTCACCCTGATTCCGACAGCCTGAAGATGTCTAAAATCTGATGGGCTTTGCTCTCCGTGGCGTCGCAGGGCACCTGTTGGGGATGTGAAGGGAAGTGTCTTTGGGGAGGGGAGAGCACAGCCCAGCCCCGCCCAGCCCAGCCCCTCCCGCTGGTCCCTGGCCAGCCTGAGCAGACCCGCTTCGCCCCCAGCCCTCTGTACTTGCACTCCCTTCCCCTCCTCCAACGCCGTTTTTGGCATCTGCTTCTTCCAGTTAGATCGTGGAAAGGCGAGCACATGTCTGCTATCTCATCCGGGGGAAACGCAGGAGTGTGTTTGTGTGAGTTTGCCAGTTTTACTTTCGTTTTCACGCCCCCTCCCCCTGCGCCAGGGAATTCAGGCGACTTCTCAGAAATCAGCTAGTTTCAGTTCCGCCTGGAGAATGACCGAATTGCTCAATCCTGGCAGGATCTGATCTGCAGGTGGGGGGGAAGGTCCCAACCTGGTGGCTTCCCAAATCCCTTCATTTTGCATTATTTTAACTTGGCAGATGCCCAAATGGGCGTGGGAGGAGGGCCAGTGAAGTCCACCTGGGAGAGCCAGAGAGATCCTGCACAGTGTCCCACCCCATTCCTGCTGCGGTGCCCGATTGGCGGCTGTGCCCCCCGCTGGCGGGGGGGGGGCGAAAGGAGAGGGCAGGGAAGTCAGAAGAGGAACCCAATCCCCTGGCCTCCCACAAGTGACCCCCTGCAAATCAGGACCACGCCATCCCGCTGTGACTCAGAAGAGATGCACTGAGGGCAGGATAGGGATTGGGGCTGGGGGCAGCACATTTTTACCCCCCCCCCCATTTCCTGCCACTTCCAGGATGGGTGGCAAGGAGTGGGGAGAGTCCCTTAGGTCTTTACTTGATGTGGTTAAGCATGATTTGCCAAAAGAGCCCTCCTGTTTGCTGGTCAAGACCATGGGCATGTTTAATGGTGGTGAAGGGAACGGCAGCATCTGTGGGAGGTGGTCAAAAAAGTCATGGTGGTTGTGGCAGCATTGCCACTGAAACTCCTCCCCGTGGTACATATATCCAGGGGCAGCACGTCAGAACAGGGGCGGGACTTCCGTCGCACTACCATGACTGCCATCTTGACTTTTTGGACTGTGGGAAAATACCTCATCCCCACCTCCCCTTCCCCTCAATTGTTCTTTCTTTTGGGTCTCCAGCTTTGGAAGGGTTGCTCAAAGAAGGCAGCCATTTCTAGAAATTAAAGAGCCGTTTAGTTCTGGTGTGTGAACTATACTTTCCCTTCGTTGATGGATTGTCGGTACATCCTCCCCAACAATCCTTCCCCCCCCTTCTCTAATTTGTTTTCTTGTATTGTTATAAAACATAAGTAGTAAATTATATTATTTGAGTATAGAGTATTTATACAATAATTATAAAAGAAGGTGAGTAACACTCTAATGCAGTGTTTCTCAATCTTGGCAGCCTTAAGATGGGTGGACTTCAACTCCCAGAATTCCCCAGACAGCTTTCTGGCTGGAGAATTCTGGGAGTTGAAGTCCATGCATCTTAAAGTTGTCAAGGTTGAGAAACAGTGGTTTGGACCTTACATGAGGTCTAGATTCTATCACAGTGTTTCTCAACCTTGGCAACTTAAGATGTGTGGACTTTAGGCTGGCTGGGGAATTCTGGGAATTGAAGTCCACACATCTTAAAGTTGTCAAGGTTGAGAAACACTGGTCTGGACAGTCAAAGATAAAACACTTGTGGGTGGGGAAATACTGCCATATGGACTTCTTGGCAAGGTCCAATTTCTCAGCACTATCTAGGAGGAAAGAAAGAAAGCCACAGACAAAATCAGTCCAAGAAACAGCCAGAGATGAAGTATATCATTCCTGTTTTTCTCCCTCTTTTATTTAGATCTCATAACAATCTCGACATTTATGTAACTTTACCTCTTGGTCAACATACATTTCAGAAAGGAAAACAAGAAGTGCAACCGAGCAGCTAAGATTGCAGAAGGAACGCTGAGTTAGTCTAGGCTGGAAAAAATCAGGAGTCTGATAGAATTTTTGTCAACTAACAAATTGTATTAAAAAGCAGAAGCTTTCATGAGCTTTTAGCGAAATTTATTCGCCAGAAAACATGCTACCAGACTCTTGATATTTTGTCAAGTAGCCAAGGGTGAGCAACCACAGCAAAAGCCATTATTATTAGTAGTAGTACTTTAATTAAATTTGTATACTGCCTGACCACTAATAACTCTGGACAGTAAAATGTTCATATAACAAGAAAACAAAATAAATTCATCATTCAAGTGTGGGAGGATGTTTTCTGAGTAACTTAATACATGGTAAGTTAATTAATAAATTTCAATTAACTTTTAATTTTAATTAATTGCATTCTGAGTAAATTAATAAATGGTTGCCAAGCTCAGTTGAGCTCAGAGTTTTTAAATCTCACTTGTATTGTTATTTTAGACATGGCAGGCTGCAAGCAGAAGTATTGCTGAAATTATCCAATATTAAGTCTATTCAGTTCTCACTGCTAAAAGCCTATATGATGTTAAGTCAGTGTTTCTCAATCTTGGCAACTTTGTGTTAAGTCAATAAATTGGATTGGTGTATGAGGTTTTGTGATATTTAACAAGACATTTAGTATTTTCTTGCTAACTGTCATTCTTGATCCCCAGTTCAGACTTCCTTTATTGCATTCATCCAAGGCGACTGGCTGTTGGCCCAGGAGCTGTGGGTTCAAGCTTCTCTTGTTCATGGACTTCATTGTCTCTCCTGTCCTAGCCAAATGCCTTATCGTTTAAACAATACTCATATTTCCCATATTATAAATGACCCAGACATTGTTCTCCTAGTCAGTAAGTTGACCGCTATGTGCCAAAAGCACATTTTCACAGATAGCTGGGTCAATCTTACAGTGAGTTCTCCCAACCTATAAAACTGTGTTTTATTTAAATTAAAATGATCTGGTGGTTCAAATATTGATCATTCTAAGATGATGCAAAACTTTCCAGCCTTTGCAATGAAGTGTTCGCTGGTGTTCTACCTCCAGGCTCTTTAAGAACAAGGAGGCAAAGTGTCTTCTGAGTTGACCTTCACTCCTGGTTATATTGTGAACATAACCCGTGTGGTTTCTTGACAAAAATATGAAGTAGTTTAACTTCCAGGATGTTTTTGCAATCTCCTAGTCTAGTTTACTGTCCTAAGGTTTCCTTAACCAGGTATGGAGCAGATCCAATTGTACTTAGCTTTTTTAGATCAGCCAAGGTTGTGTCAGGAATCGGCCCTCCTTAGGCCCATAAAGAATCAACTCCTGAGAGTTGTATGTGATTGCATTGGTATAGAAATACCATTAAAAATAAATAAAATCACAAAATCATCATGACCATTTCAAAGAATAATCAGAGGACACCAGATGCCTTCAGGACCAGCAACTGAGGGATCCTTGTCCGCATTCAGTACAATGGGATGATCACTTCAGCAGGAACCAATAATGCATGGAAGAAACACAAGGGTTTTTTTACTGCTTGATAACATAATTCAACATCAGATTATTAAGACACTAGGGTTACTTGTTTAGCAGTCTACAGGATCCTATCGCAAGGAGTATTTTCTTTTGCTGTTGCTTTATGAATAATGGCTGGTTTTAAATATAACCTATTAAGCATTAACTCAGAATCATGGCTTATTCCCAGCTTACATCTGTCTTCCGCCCAATGTCTGGGTTCTGGCAAAAACCAGAGGGAAAACAAAGCAGCAATTGGCTGAACAAGCCAAGCTGGCTTTGCTGTCCGCAAGACTGATTCTATCTTGTTCAACAAACCTTGTTTTTAAGCGATCCTGACTTAGCACGATAAGCTACACAACCCTAACATGCTACTTGAATGTGCTCTCTTCATCTTATCTGTTCCTCCATCTCAGGGCACAGCCCCATCGCTCACCTTTCCCTTTTCCTGCCAGCCGGTCCATAAGGTAGGATTTCCCAGTGCAATACAGTCCAACAATGGCCGCCACTCTCACAGGCTGTCTGATGCTCTTCAAGAGCTTTAGAGGATGCTAGTTGATCTGTAGCTTCTCCTTAGGTCTGTTCGCTATCAGACATACTGGTTCATCCGTGATGATTGAGGAAGTCAGGCTGGGTAAAGGGAACATAACTGAAGATGAGGACCCTTCAGCTCCAGAAGATGGGAAAAGGTGATTAGAAAAAATATACAACTCTTCATTTCATTAAGCTAAAACTATTACATTAGATTTCAACAGGACAGTTCCAGTCCCTCAGCATTTCTCTGTCAACAAGCTTGGGCCCAGATTCTGGCTACTCCAGCCATTTTTTCTGTCTACTCCTTAGGCTAGTGTTTCTCAATCTCAGCAACTTTAAGATGTGTGGACTTTAGCTCCCAGAATTCCCCAGCCAGCCATGCTGAAGTCCACACATCTTAAAGTTGCTGGGGTTGAGCAACACTGTCCTAGACAAAAGTGTGCTTGCAATTTATGTCTTTAATTAATATTGTATGTCTTGGATTACATTTCCAGCCAAAGGCATATCTCCCAACTAGCAGAGCATTGCACATGTGAGTAAAGGCTTCCCTCAAGTGAGGGGGTGTTTAGATTTGGCAAATAGAATGATTAAGTCACTCAGTTATATCAGTATTTCCTTCTTGTCTGAAATCTGCTTATACAAGTAGTCCTCACCAACCAATCATTCAGAGACCACTCAAAGTTACAACAGTGCTGAAAAAGGAGACTTACGACCAATCCTCGAAGCTGCGACCATCACAGCGTCCCCACAATCATGTGATCACCATTTGGGTGCTTAGTATCCAGCACACATTTACAAGGGTTACAGCATCCTGCAATCATGATTGCCATTTGTGACCTTCACAGCCAGCTTCTGACAAGCAGAGTCAATGAAGCTAGCAGTAAAATTGCAAGTCACGGTCACATGATGTCATGCTTAACAACCTGCGATGATTCGCTAACAATCCCAGCTGGAACTGCCGTCGTAAGTCGGTATGGTCACATGATATTTTGCTTTACAACCATGTTGTTTCGTAATGGAGTTGCCAGTTCCAGATATGGTTGTTAACCAAGGATTACCTTTATTAAACAAAGGTAGTCTCTCCTTTGATTTCTTGGCGACTTCATAGACCTATCCAAATATATCGGTTCTTTTTCAGCAACAGTACAAAATTAGTTTGCCGCTGTTTTCTTCCTGAACACTTTTTATGAATTCTCAGCTTGGTTTACACTGGTGGACTCTCTCTGGAGACCACTCATTCTGAAGGAATAAGAAGCTGACCTTGAGGATCGGGAAGCCATTAAGGGGACACTTGCAGTAAAGATGACACAGTCCTGAGAAAGAGGATCGTGTGAAAAAGAAACTCTATATAACGGTATGTGGGAATGACCTCGGGAGACAGGAGGAAGAGCCACAGCCTAGACAACAGTCAGATGACATTTAAGGCTGCAGGAGGAGGGGTGGCAAGTGTCTCAGAAGGGACCTTCCCTAGTTTTCAGGAGAGTAAAAGTGAGGAATTGTAAGGGTACTTTCAGACTTGCAAGATTCTGTTAATGTAACCTTACAATAAAGAAAAAGCTAGTATTCCTGGTTGGGCTTCTTGTGTGGACTACGTCGTACAGCTAACACTCTAGAACAGTGTTTCTTAACCTTGGCCACTTGAAGATGTGTGGACTTCAGCTGGCTGGGGAATTCTGGGAGTTGAAGTCCACCCGCTTTAAAGTTGCCAAGGTTGAGAAACACGGATTTAATGCTCCAGTTGCTTTTTTTGGTGGTGGTAATTTTCAAAGATGGAGGCCCTGCTCCCTTCTGGCTCAAGGGTTGCTGGGCTTTAGAGCCAGGTAATGGATCCAGCTGTTTTCCTTGTTTGAAAGGAAGCTGCAGCAAAACATGGATCAGGTCTGTTCCTGAAGTCCCAGCCTGCAACCAGCCACCTCCAGCTCCACTGGAAATACACATCATGCTAAATGGGAATTCTGGGAATTGCAGGTTCAACACATCTGTAAAGGGTGATTTAGTGTGTGTGTGTGTTCTCCAGCAATAGGCAAATCTCAGAGAAAATGCACCTGTTTCCTTTGCCACCCGTGCTGTTTAAGGGGGCTCATTATCCCCCAGAGCTTTACAATAGTTCCTCCCTTCTCAGTCTGCTTGGCAGAACATCCCCTCCTTATGTTGCTTTTACATGCAAATTATGTCAGGCGGGCTTAGGTGCGACACAGGGGAAAATCCTCTGATGGTTAAATCATTTCCTGTCTCCCAGGTTAAACCGTTAATTTTTAGAAATATAAAGTCCCTTCTGAATTGCAGTTAGGGACTTTACATACACATCTATGTCGTTTTTACAGCAACAGTGTAAGTGACTTATCCTGTCCTTCTGGAATGTTTTTCTTTCTTCTTAAAACTTTTATTAAGATATATAAAAAGCACAATTCAAATACAAACCAGAAAGTATAGAAAAGAAAGACTATAGAACTAAAAGAAAAAGGCAAAAAGTAAGATAGTGAGAACAGATAGAAAGATGAAAGGGAAAATGACTTCCGACTCTCTCCAATACAGATATGAATACACATTAAAAAAAGGTTAATCTCTTACCACTAATTAATCCAAATTCACCTTATTTCTATCAACACAAACCATCTAATCATTAAATCCCACAATCAAACCTTCTGGACTGTTTTTCTTAATTCTTTGGAGGAATCTCATCCAAGCCCTATCACTTCCAACCATTTTTTTTTAGCTTTAAAACTCAAAATCAGGTCCTGCTCCCTGCTGGAACTACAGCATGTAACATCAGCCATGAGCTGGTTTCATGAGTTAACAGCAATACATAATTTAAGGTCTGCAATAAAAACTCCATCACCTACTTATATCTGGTGCCCTCTTGTACTTTTAGACTGCAGCTCCTATCATCCTTAGCCTGACGGCTATCAGATTAGGGGAAATTATTCTAGAATTGGTGGAGTTTCAAGTACCTTTTTTCTGCTGCATTTCATTTTTCTTTGTTGAAAGTGTTACCTGGGATTTTAGGCTTCATTATTAGCATTTTAAAAAGGTGACCTTAGCATTTTTAACATGGCAGTCTAGGCCTGTTTTCTAACTTTAGGAAAGTAGGCTTTTGTTCTGGGCCGAGGGCATTTCTTCTGGTATGCAAGAACTTGCCTTTTCAGCAACTAAACAATAGAGAGCATATTCTGAAAGGTCCTTGCAAGTTTTAAAGATACAAACCCAGCTGGGAAAGAGAGTGATGTAACCCGTAAATCTGCCCATTGTGGAATGTGATCTCTAAACAAAGTTTTCTATTGTTCAATTCTTACCTGTAATCAATGGCTTTTATTGTTTGATTACTTGCTAGTAATGTATGTACAGGTGTATGTATCATTTGTTTCTATACCCTATAAAAAGACTTGACCCCATCCTTAATAAATGCTTTTTCGTTTCCCTGAATTACTGGGTGATTCATATTTTCGGGTAGTCCAAAAAGCCACCTTTGCAAAGGTAAAATTGTTTTCTCTCCCAAATTCAGGAAATAGGTCTTCAGCTCCATGCCACTCGGGGTGCCTGAGGCGACAAAGGCAACAAAACCTTCATATTAAATTACAGAAATTTTGTGGGGGGGGGGGGGTAGTATATTCTGGGTGGCCTGTTTTGCATTGATCTTTCCAAGCAAATTATGGCAAAAATTACTTGGCTGCCATTTAGTGGCTTTCTAGAGCAGGGTTTCTCAACCTTGGCAAATTTAAGATGGGTGGACTTCAACTCCCAGAAGTCCCCATGCTGGCTGGGGAATTCTGGGAGTTGAAGTCCATCCATCTTAAAGTTGCCAAGGTTGAGAAGCACTGTTCTAGAGGTTTGCAGCCTGGATATGGCAGCCCTAACGTAACCTGCGTAGCTGCATTTCTCAAACACACCATCCTCGATTAGTTATAACCTGGGTTAGTTATTTGCATCCTGTGCAAACTCAGGCGTTAGTTTAGAATTCAGTGGTATTGTTTGTGCAACCCCCAAAACCTATTATCCACAGCCAGATCGCAAGTAGTGGGAGTTGTCAAACACAACTGGAGGAAAAATGTATATTTTTTCCTTATGCCCCTTTTAAAGAAACTTTAAACAGACCCTTATATGAAAGAGAGGTGACCCCCCCTATTTTTTGGACTCTCTTTGACGCTCCCTTTCACCCCTGTGGTTTTGCAATGGCTCGACCCAACTGTTGCTCGCTCCCTCCTCCCCAATGGTCTGAGCGGCCCCCGCCCCCACCCGCGGCGGCGCGAGACCCAGCCGCTCTCGCCGCCCATTGGCTCTTTTATTCCATCAGTGTGAAAAAGCGACAGTTTAAGTCCCGATCAAAGCAGTCAAACCAGGGAGAGGCGGGGCCACGCCGGCCGATTCTAATGGGTCGCTGGGGTTGAGGAAAAATAACAGCCCACCGTTGATTGGCTCACCGTGCCGGGGGAGGATGTTAAGAAAGCTGCAATTGGTGGTTTGGCGAGCTGTTGCAGGGACCGTTTTATGGGCAGGAGTGGGAGCAGGCAGGCTTAAGAAATGCAGATTTAGTTGTTCCTTGTGACCTCTTCTGCTCCGGTGCTCCCCCCAAATAGCCTTTTTAGGCAATATTTGCTTCCAAGTGGCATGGTAATGCTACACGTTGCTTCCTAGTGCTCGAGAGCAGCTTTATCAGAGAAGTGGAGGATTCCCTTGTTGCCTCCCAAGTATCCTGTTAGAGGCTAATCCTCCTCCTCCGAATTGAAAAGCTTGAAGGATGCTTAAAAAAAAGTCCTGGCTGTGCCTTGCAGCCCCTGCCAAGGAGCCTCTCTTCCCTCCCAGCCAAGATGCAGAGGCGCTTGGGCTCCTTGGGGTGCAGCTGCGTCCCCACTGCTGTGGGATCCTGGTTCCCATGTGGGGCTTGCCCATCGTGTGAAGCCATTGGGCCTTTAGTTTGGTTTTGGCCTCCTGTGCGGAATGGACCAGGCAGCCCTTGGGGTTTACAAACCATGGTTTATGCTTCAGGATGGGTGAAGCCAGCAACCCAGGATTAAGCAAGCTGTGGCTTAGCTCAAGCTGTGACTGCAGTCACAGTGACCTGAGGTCCCTTCAGGAAGATGCCATGCAGGAGGGGCCCCTCCTAAGACTGCCAGTTGGGGTCCAGTCCCCACCCTGCATCAAGCCTTCATTACCCTGGCGGTTTACTTATTTCATTTACTTCAATTTATTATAGCCACCCAACTCCAGTGGACTCATCCAATTCCAGGATGATAATTTCAGTCATATCAAAACAACTCTCCCAGTGTCTGTTCATGAATCTTGCAAATAGGAAATATCCCGAAGCAAACGCTGGCAATTTATGGTGGCAATTAACGGGCCAGGCTTTCCCATAAAAGCTGTCGTTTCACAGAATAGATTCTAGTGGTGGTGCCTTATTCTTGGCCTCTAATTGTCATCTTTATGGCGGCAAGCCAAAATTCACTTATTTAGAAATGAATTTCCTGGAAGCAGCTAAGGCTCACTTCAAAATACTCTTATTTATTTTCCAGTAATATTTATCCCTCTCTGACAGTGCTGCTCTACAGTCAGCAAGCGACCATAAAATATGGGAAAGAAGCATGTTTCAAATCAGGAAAAATAATAGGAGGTACATGGCAGGATTGAGTTTCTGGGGGATGTTTCTGATGTCTATCGAACACGGTACCTGAAATGGAAAATGTTCTGTCCTCCTTACTTTACCTAACAGCAAATTAACTCAGTTGGCTGGATCTATGCTGACTGTGGAAAGGACTTTATGTTTTCTTCAATAGATATTTCCTCCCTCTCTTTCAGGTTCATGCATTATGGGGGACAGTGAGGACCTTGATGCTGCAACTGCCCCAAATGTTCAGAGCTGCCTTTCAGACTCCACTGTGGATAACAGTGCCACTCAAGATGATTATACACTTCCCACCATTGCACGCTCTCCAACCTGCGCCCGCTGCCGTAATCATGGCATCAGAGTCCCGTTGAAAGGCCACAAGAACAGTTGCCAATTCCAGGACTGCCAGTGTGACAAATGCATCCTTATTCTGTAAGCTAGGAGGGGAAACAAGGTGAAAGTAAATGTTGAGCTTTGTTGTTCTTGGGAGATGCGTTGCCGTTGAGGGCATTGTGTGGGCCTCAGTGGGAAGCCTGAATAAGGGCTGAATTGCTCTTTGCGTGGACTTGGTAGCTTGAAGACAAGTTCAGAAGGATAGTGTATGCTTTTGTTTCTGAGTAACAGTGGTTTCTGGTTGAATTACTGGCTTCTGGACCAGTAACTTGCTTTGAAAATGAAAAACAGCCTTGGAAGTCTACAATTTTGACAGGAGAAACATGACTATCTTCTAGCATCTTAAAGAAATCTTTATTAGCAGGGATGGACGACGTGGCCCTCTAGATTGGGGTTGCTCAACCTCATGCTAGTTGAGGAATTCTGGGAGTTGAAGTCCACAGCATCTTAAAGTTGCTGAGGTTGAGAAACCCTGCTCTAGATTGTGCTGAATTCCAACTCCCATTTGCTTGTGCCAACATGATAAGGGATGATGGAAGTTGTACTTGAACAACATAGGGAGGGCCTACCCCTTGCAAAGCCCAAATCAGATCCATTAAGTACTTCCTGAGTTACAAGCCTATATATACCCGTAGTGTTAACTGACATGTTAACATCAGAGGGAAGTGAAATTCAGGACATACAGAGATGTACTTACTACCTGACTGGCAAGGACAGTTCACTAAACAATGGAGTTTATTATACATGGAGACAATGAAGTCTCTTTGCTTCTCTTGACAAATTGATCATCTTGTTATCTTGGAGACAACCAGGCCATTGCCCATCAGCTTAGCTGGATAGTCAACGGGAAGGGATATGAGAGTAGTAGTACAAAACAGTACTGTGTGGTAGTTTATCTTTACTTCCTCTGTTACTTTATTGTAAAAAAAAAAAAATTGGGTCTTTTAGGCAAAGACGCCGTGTCATGGCCGCCCAAGTGGCTCTGCGCAGACAACAGGAGATGGAGCTGAGAAAGCAGCTTGCCAGTGGTTTGCTACAACTTCAGGACAGTGGACCACCAAACTCCCTCCACTTGGCCAAACCACTGAAAGGGATGAAACCATGCAGGGGAGGGACAGGTAAAACCATTTCTAGCATCTGACTGAATACAAAAAATACAGCATAGTGATTCAGCAATGGGTAGATGATCTAGAACAGTGTTTCTCAACCTCAGCAACTTTACAATGTGTGGACTTTCCCCAGCCGTGCTGGCTGGGGAATTCTGGGAGTTGAAGTCCACACATCTTAAAGTTGCTGAGATTGAGAAACACTGATCTAGAAGATGTGACACATCACTAGGGGAAAAACCTTATGGTTGAGCCTGAGAATCTGACTGTTTGGCAAACAATAACACACACTGGACCCCCTCCCACTTTGGTTGGATAGGAAAGAAGGAAAATGAAGAACCCTTGAATGATTCAGACGATGGACTCTGGGGAGCTTCAGGACTCCTGCGAAGACAAAGGCGGAGAACTGCAAGGAAGGTGAGAAAAGGAGTTCCTTTTGATGAAGTCATTTTAACAGCAGACTCCATGTAGCACCTAACAAACAATTTCAGACTCATAGTTCCTTGAAAACAAGATTCCTTAAAATGTGTAACAGAATCCATGAAAAAGGGAAAAACATAAGGAAGGCTATATATCTCATTCCTTTACCAACATAGTACCTATTTTATGTGGAAAATCTTAATATTTTGTAGGAAAAACATTTACCTCTCAGTATTTTCTAAGTAATCATAAAATGGCCATTAATTCTGACAAACTGACATAGGACTCCCTAACTGGCAATGCCTTCACCCCATTTCTCTAAGAACCTAGGAGAAATGTGTCAGTACCTCTATAATGAACTTTCTGTATACAATTGGGATTTTGTAAGGATAACTAGCTAATATATTTTATAGCTCTAAGTAAACTTTACTGGAATTCCAAAAAGTATACATAGTTCATTTAAAAATTTACAATATTTCCTGTTCACAGATTTCAGTAAGATAGGCACTAGTCGGGGGGGGGGGTCATTTATGTCACAAAATAACTTATATGATACCTAGCAGTGCAATATTTACAAAATGTTTCCTATAATAGTCAATTTATGTGAGATGGGCGGCTATACAAATACGATAAATAATTAAATAAAATAAATAAATAGTAAGTCTATGTTATGCATTGTTCTTCAGGAAAATTCCTGGTTACCTCTCTCTCCTTGTTCAAAAGTGACCGAGCTGCCCTGGGCCCTTGGAGGACATCAGGCACCTCCTGCTTGGTTCCCACCTCCGCTTGCAATGCCCCCAGCTTCCTTCTCCCCTTTCCTGCCTCAGGAACATTCCTTTAATCTTCCACCCATGGAAGGTAGGTAGCCTATTATCCTAGTAACAAAGCTAGCATGAGAGCCAGTTTGGTGTAGTGGTTAAGGCACCAAGTTAGAAACTGGGGGACCATGAGTTTCAGTTCCATACTAGATTAGTGGCCTTGGGTCAGTCATTTTCTCTCAGCCCTGGGAAGAAGGCAAAGGCAAACCACTTCTGAAAAACCTTTCCAAGAAAACTGCAGGGCTTTGTCCAGGCAGTTGCCAGGAGTCAATGCTGACTTGAAGGCCCAAACAAGCAAACAAAACCCCCCCAGCATAGTTCAAAGTTAAATAAGTTTGATGTGGGCTCTGTGAAACTTGCAGTCAAATTCTAGGAATGAACAAACGGCTGTTTCCTGGCTTCAGTTTCCTGTTTATATCTAAATGTAACAGTGACTCACTTCACAGAACTGTTCTTAGCAATTATGCAAGGTATTTTTAATTATTACAGTTTGTTAATAAATACAAAAAATATAATTCATGCTTAGCATGAATTCAAGGATTTTTCCTCATGAAAGGGGGATTACATTTTGGAAAGGGAGATTTATGGAAAAAGCTAAGAACTTTAACTTGAAATGTTCTTGGAAATCTAGCATGCTGCCTCAATGTAGATGAATATTAAAATTGATTATAATTAACTCAAATTACATGAACATAATTATTGTAAGGAATTCTAAATTGCACTAATTCAATTTACAAACTGCACCATTCACCTATGAGGAGCCCAGTGATGACCAATGACAATATCGATTTTCATAAAATTAACCAACCCAAGGGCACAAATCAAAAATACTATCAGTATCCCTATTCTAGCAAACATTGAGTAAGAACTTAATATAGATAGTCTGTAACCTAACATTTTTAAAAACCATTTGTGGATGGCTTCAACTCGAAGAAAGGTTGCCCCCCAAAGCTGCACCTCGGTCTCAGTTTTTATACTATAAGCATCTTATCGGCCTTTCTACTCAGGTTCTGACAACAGCCGGTTATGGCTTTTTTCTTTTCTGCAGGTTGCA
Source organism: Liasis olivaceus (assembly GCA_030867105.1). Taxonomy (NCBI): domain Eukaryota; kingdom Metazoa; phylum Chordata; class Lepidosauria; order Squamata; family Pythonidae; genus Liasis; species Liasis olivaceus. Next base: position 20,606,417 of record CM061360.1, read on the forward strand.
ATGGTAATGAAGCTTTGTACACACCAGAGAGTTACCTACCTGCTCCAGGGCAGATGTTTCATCAGGTCCCTGGTGCCTCCTGGTGCCTCCCTCCAGCTGCTGACCTATCGAGGTATACTGGACATCTTCAGCATTTCTGCCCAGAAAATACTACGCAGCAGCACCTAGCTGATCCTGGGTGATTTCAGAAAGGCTAAGCAGAGTCCAATCTGGTTAATACTTAGATGGGAAGCCATCAGGAAATCCCAGGGCTGTGAACAAGACAGAAGTTGAAAAAGTACTGTTGCAAAAATCAAGCTGGATAGATCCCTAAATAAATGGGATAAATGGCTGGTCCTGACTTTGCAGGCCTTTAGAAAGGCATTTAAGGCCTGGCTCTTTCCCCAGGCGCTTGGGTCAGGATGAGTAGAGCCCCAGAGTATTATTTAGTCCTGATTGGCATTTAATGTTTTTAATTTGCTTTAATGGTATGTGTTATTTTTCTTTTGTATTTTTGTTTAATGATTTTGTATACCACCCAGAGTTGCGTTTGAGTTGAGCGGCCATGTAACTGTTCTAAATAAATCAGCGATAAAGTCACCAGGAGTCAAGATTATCTTGAGGGAGAAATGAACTGAATTGAAACTGGTTTATAGGAATATACTTACAAGAACCAGTTTAAGCTGTGCCAGTTGGATTAACTATGGAAAGTTTTAAAGACTTGATTCCTGCAGTTTTGAGAAGGAAAACTTAAAGTGAAAAGAATGAAATCCTATCAGACATGTAAAAAGAAATTCTGGCAGAATTACTTATTAAAAAATGACACCCAGCTCTGACTCTTAATTCCATCTGAGCCAGATGAGATAGTGTAGGGGTTACGCTAGGGCTTAGATACAAATAAACACAAAAACCAAGATAAAGTTTATTATAGAAATGTGTGAGATAATGTAGATGAGATTATCACTTTTTAAATACCAAGTTCTATTGGTAAAGAAAATGCTCAAACTTTCCAGTTACATGGAACTCTTCCACTAGAAGGATATAGCAGGAGCATGCAATCAACAACATGAACTAGATATAACAGATAGAATGGATTAATAGAAGAAACTGTTGGAATAATGGTTTTGCAAACGATCTTTACGTTATGTCCAGACCCTACATCCTGGAGAAAAAAAATGCTTCAGTGAAAGGAACAGCCAACTTAATTAGGTGTCTTGTATTTTCTGATCCCAGTACAGCAGCAGCTGTCTATACTGACAAACATTTACTGCAAACAGCAAGTTGTGGGTGTATATATAAGGTGAATTTGGGAGAATGACAGCTGTAGTAGTCTTTCTTCCCCCTCAACAGTTTGTGTTTTAGCAAGGACAGAAGGCAAGTGGGAGACAAGCTGCCACTGAGGAATGTTATAAACAGGACAGACAGATGTCTCTCTCTCTCTTATCTTTCCAGCCGCATGGCTCTGAACCCCATCAGTGGCAACATGGATTTGAACAGACGTTCAAAGGCTCCACCGTTGGGAGGAGGTCAGGTACAGTGTTTTGTTCCGTCTGTGTTGAGCACATGAACTGGAATTATTCTATTTCCTCTTCCCAAAAGGAACCAATGTGAGGGAAGTTGTAATGAAACAGTGAAGTAGACACATGAGATTATTTCATCTGTGAGTATGAACCAGGGACAGGGTCATAAAAGCATTTGGTTGAGTCTCTCTTGATATCTCCATTTCCAGTCAGCGGCTGATTGGAGTGTGAATGTCATAAAGAAATGGACAGTAGTTCAAAATCTCCCTTTTCAGTGGTACTTTTGAATGGATAACTTATTGCTTCCAAATAACCCACTGGCTGAGTTCACCCAACACGCAAGACTAGGCTAAAATACCCCAGGCACTTTGTGGCATAGGCGTCTGCAGGAGAGGCAAGTGGCAAAACGTGCATTGCAACATGGTGTTGTGCATTTCATCATTGTGGCTAGCCATGGACATCTCTGGTTTGTGGTTCATGATGTTGTGGGAACCTAGCCCTCTTTTAGCAAGTTGTGGGAACTAAACCAATCCATTAAGCCATTAATATGGAATATTTGTTTGGGCATGGCCTTTTATGTGGGCATAGCACTTGAGCTGCTAATGTGGGTGTAGGGTTAATGTACATTGCAGGAAGCCAGGCATTCTCTGCATGGTTGCTTCCTACTTAGCACAGATCTCTTGCTTGCAAGAATCTTATGTCTGCAGATGATGCAATAACTCGGGAAGGTTAGAGAATGCATGAACTGAGCAAAAGGAATAAAAGAGAATACATACTCTGGGGACAAAGCAGCCTAGGTAACCTAAATGTTATCCATGAAATGATTAAAGCAAAGAGTTTTGCTCTTTGGCACAGGCAAGTGGTCAAATGATTAATTTCTGGGGTAACGTTTCACACCATATACTTGAAAAGCAGCCAGCACATCATCTTTATCCCACTCAAATCAAAATGTCTATAAAAGAAGAACCCAGGCCACCTCCTAAGCCAACCATGGACTCGATTGAAACTAAAGCTAGAAAAGGCCTAGTGTCTTTTACAGTTTATATTTTTCCAGAATGCCTAGCACTGTTATCTTAAGATGAGGTAGGAGAGCACAGATTTATCCTGCTCTTATAGTGTTTCCTCACTTGCTGGAAGGAACAAATGTAACTTCTGTTCTTTGGTCCTGTTGACACTGATTTATTTATCATGAAGTTAATTGTCTTTCCTGCTCTCTTTCAGCCAAGTACTCATGTTTCAGTCTGGCCCACTCGAGGATTTTTCTTCTCACCCCTTTCTGAACAACAGCTCCAGAAGGAGGCCGCTGAAGCCCTGATGGTGTTAAGAAATGCCCCCCAGTCTGGTCCCATTCTAACTTCTTCAGGCCTCCTGCCCCCTGCCAACACCGTTCCTGCTCTCATGGCCTCACCAGGTTTCTCCCGCCCTGTAGAAGCCATTCCCAACCCTGCCATTTCCAGTCCTTTCCACTCACATCCCTCCTACTTCATGCCTCCCTGTGGTCAGCATGGTATAAAGGCCTCTAGGGACATAGCTTTGAAACGAGCCCATCTACCTCCAGAATCAGTCAGTGCTCATGGCGAACAAGTTTCAGGACCCTTCTTCTTTCCACTATTCCACGGTAGCACTCTTCCCCAGCAATACAAAAATGTCCGTCTCTTCTCAGTTGCTCCATCTCGGGGGGCTCAGGTAGCAACTTCTCTAATGGTTTCCAGTATCCAACCTGTCAAACCTAACCTTAGTGGGGCTTCCAGTATCAGCCACTACCATTTTGCCCCAAACTTGAGAACTTACCATAGTACCTCAGGCCCCATGCAAAAGACTGTCTGCTTACCACAAAGCATGGAGACTGGTTGGATTTCAGAGACCAGCGTTGAAGTTCTTGCTCCATCTAGCTCCGCTCCTGGCAGTCCTCAGCTGCTGCCTTTCTGTGTCTCGCCAATGGATGTATCTGTCACCATGCCCCTACAACCCGGGACCCCAGTTGGGATGGAACTGCATATGCTTCCTCCCAGTTTGTCTCTACTGAACCCCACCCCCTGCATTGTAGCTCAGCCAACTTTCCCAGACCCAGTGCTTCTCTCAGGGCAGATATCTCAGCAGTGCCAACCACAGCAGATTCAAGAAGGAAGGTGTTCCAGCAAAGGGCTCAAAGGAGAAGAACGTTGCAAGAGTCATAAGACGCCTGGGAGCAAGGATGGAAAAGGTAGACTTCTGCAGCTGCTCAGACTTCCCAGGAGTTTATTGTTTTACATTGGCCTCCCCCACACGTATGGGCCGGCAACTCCCATCACCTCACCAATATGGCAGGGGTTGAGATGATGAGAACTGCAGTCCAAAATGCCTGGAAGTGAATGTTTTGTTTAAATTTTTGTCAGTTGTTCAGAAAGCCCTTGGAGCAACTAGGTAGAGTTAAATTAAAAAACAAACAGCTTATGAAACCGATAACAGAATCAAGGTGAAACAACAATTCTCTACACAACACATCATTGATGTGGAATTGGTACAAATAATATATGCAAATGAATGCATATGAACTTAGGAGAAAGCATTACATATTTCAACTGTCAAGTTACACGTGGATAAGGCATAGTTTGCAGGAATTGTCACCGAACGTAAATCCTATGAAGATGCAGGCACAATTGTATCTGTAATTAGATTTACTCTCCTTTTCTTATACTTACATTCGAAACAAATAAAAGCTACAATGGAGGCATTCTCTAGTGCAGTGTTTCTCAACCTTAGCAACTTTAAGATGAGTGAACTTCAACTCCCAGCATTCTCCAGCAGGCATTGCTAGCTGGGGAATTCTGGAAGTTGAAGTCCACCCATCTTAAAGTTCACTAGCATGCTGGCTAGGGAATGCTGGGAGTTGAAGTCCACCCATCTTAAAGTTGCTAAGGTTGAGAAACACTGCTCTAATGGGACCTAGAAAACACACCTTCTCAGTAGTAACCCTTGCCCTGTGGAAGCCCTTCACCCCGAGATACAGCAGGCCCCTATCCTCCTGGCCTTCTGGAAGGCCTTAAAAAGCAGGCTCTTTCCCCAAGCATTGGGATCAGGCGAGGCTGGAGCCCAGTCATTGTTACCGGGAAGTATCACTTGAGGGTACCAGGCACTGTTTTTGGGATGTTGGGTTTTTTATTGTTTCTTATAAGTTGGTATCATTGCTGTGAACCACCCAGTATATAATGGGCAGTCATATAAGTTACCTAAATAAATAAATGCAATAGATTCTCATTGTAAGTAGTGTCAACAGACATGAAGTAAATGCTTTAAGAATGCATGCAAATTAGTTTGAGTAGGTTCTCTTAATTTTAGGAAATCCAATTTCAGTAACCAAAGGGAAAACAACAGCACTGAATTTGATTTCTCCCTAATGGAAGATCCTCTGCAGGACAACAAACTTCTTTGTATAGAAGTACCAACTATCAGGGCTCATACCATAAAGGGAGGCAATTGTTCTGGGTATAATCAGATAGCATCTCCAGAACTGGTTCATTAAACATTTTTATTTTTGATCAAGAGTTTTTATGGAAGGTTATTCAGCCAGATTCCCTGTGGCTTAGGCTACAATCTTCATTTATTCCAAAGTAGTCCCATTAAAGTTGATTTGAGGATCATTGGCTTAAAGAATCTTAGCCATAGCAATGTGCAAGACAGATACACTAAAAGAATCTGGCGTGACTGAATAGGTTTTTACATACAAGGCTCCCACAGGATGTCAATCAAATGTTCGTGATGCCACAGCCACCAGGGTTCATTCTGGATCAGGCAGAAGGCAGTGCAATCTCAGTTATTTCACCTCTGGTTGACCTGGCAAACCCAGGTCAGCGACATGGTATTTACAAATAGCAGGGTAGCATCCTGCCAGAGTCTGTCTGAATGGCTGTCATAAAATCAGTGTAACTGTTACATGGGAGGCGAGAGTCCGTGACATGTAGTGTCAGTGATCTAACAACTTTCTCTGTTCCATTTAGATGCAAGTGAAGCAGGGCCTGACTGCCTGGCATCCAAGCGAGCACATGGCCCGTCTGCCCAGCAAGTCCCAGGAAACCCACAGCAGCCGAGCCACCTCCACCCGGCCAACCCCTCCCCTTCTGTTTCTTTGAGCATTGGCCAGATGGGTTCTATCTCCCTTCCCAGTTAGTCTTCTGACTGGGAGGCAAGGACAAGGGTGGCCATACATCCAACTGCGTACGTAGAGTCCCTTGAGAGGAAGGGGAAGCTCCAGCTGAATAAGATCCCATTTCAGCCCAGGATTCTGTTAAAAGGAGAGGTGGCTCCTACCTTTGCATTTCTTTCATTCTATCTGCAGCTGAGTTCCTGCAACTGCGGTAGCTTTATTGGGGCAATGCACAAAGTCAGGATCATTAACATGGTCAATTCATTTTTAACTAGTTCAGTGCCAGATGGAAGGCACAGTTTGTTTGACTTGAAGAAATGTTATATTTTAGAGCACAGCAAGTTTATTTTTAGTGACAAAAGCAGTTTATATTCCTTTTTGAAAAGGGTATTGACTTTCTACCATTTGAACTAAATCATACTGATATGATTCATAAGCAAAAAATGGGTTTAGGACATATTGAGAATTTGAACCACTTACAAGATCTTGCATATTATTGACTCAGGAGAAGATCCGTGCATTGAATTCTTGACCCGAAAGTTTGCTGCCAATAAAATGTTGAGAAATACTGCTGGAGTTTCTGTTGTTTTTTATCAAAAGGTTGCAGTTTTCAAAGACGTTTAGAATTATTCCAGGTTTTACAAAGGATTCTTTAATTAGGACTATTTAGATTTTAAACACAATATCCTTAAATTCTGCACTCCAAGTATTTAATTATGTTTATGTGTAAGCTTCATACTGAGCTCCATATTGAAGGTAGCCAAATTCTGGGAATTGAGAAATTAAGCATGTTGCTGTGATAAATCCCTTTGAGGATATGCATGATGGCTGTGAGTAAATAATACATGCTACTCTTATAAAGCCATTCCTTCCATGTACAGCTTCTCCCCTGTGCCCTGATTTATTTAACCATTACTTCCATGAATTTCTGGAATAATTGCCATAATAAGGTTTTTTTTCTTATTATGCTTGATTCTGCAAGTTAACGCGCAGCTACCCTGCGACAGATTCCCCGCCCCCCGAGCTAGCAAACGTCACCTCCTCGCAGGGCTGTGACCCCCGTTAAGCGAGCTGTTATTCCCCCAAGATTGCCTTTCGCACCGAACTGCGCAGCGTCCCTTCTCCCGCCTGCCTCCAGATTTGTAGAAAAATGGGGCCCCCGCGTGGCTGCCGCAGAGAATGCAACGCCTGCTGTTGGTCAGCTCCTATTTGAATACAGCGGCAGATCTGTCCACAGAAAAGGGCGAAACAATCTCCATTAAATAATTTGAAAGAAACGCAGATATCCAAAGCCCCAGTGCACATTGTCAAGCAGCAGAACAAATGGCTCGTTATAACGATTGTTTCCAACAGTCGGCTCTCGTCTACCTTATTATCAGTCCTACACAAGGAGATAGGAATCCTGCGGTCTCCAGATGGGATTGAACTACAACTCCCGTTAACCCCGAAGACGAGGATGCTGGGACGTGTAGTTCAATGACGAACGGAAGACACCCGGCTGGGGAAAGCAGCTAGGCGTACGTCGGCTCGCCTGTCAATCCGGCTGAGCCTAACGACGGTTCAAGGTAAATGCCTAGATGGCTAGAAAGGGACAGGACTGCGGAGCAAACGCAGCTTAATCCCAGCCCGCCGTTCCACAGGGGATGCTCTCAAGCAGCCGCCTTGGCGGAGACAGAGCTTAACGCAGCGGAAAGATGAATGGGAGGCCGGAGTCTGGCTAGAGTAGCCGGTACCATTTGCTTCGCCAGGAGGGTGCGGGGAGGAAGCGAGCCTCCTTCCCCCCCCCCAGCCTGCCTGGTCAGGTGGTTCCGTCCAGGTGGCTGCAGGAAACCGCTTCCAAAGCGGAGCTGAAACCGTGCAATCAAAGCCGTTTCTCCGGCAGCTTAAAGGTCGGAGGAGCGGTTGATTTTTTTCCGACCAACGCCGTGAGTAGTTTCCCCCGTTTTCGAATGGTACTGGCTATTTACAACAGGCAGAGCTCACAGGGAGAATGAACCATTGTGCACGGGGAGGAGGAAACGGATTAAACCCGTTCCTATTTCCTCTCTGAAAACGAAAGGATTACTACTCAGTTAGAAGGCGTAAAAAGGAGACAGGAGGATCGAGCAAGTGCGAGGAACTATGTGTGTGTTGGGGGGATAATCATCCTCCGCGTCTCCCCCCCCCCCCCCCGTTCTATGCATTGATGCACTGATCCACTACGCGTTGATGGTATGATCGGAACTTGGGGGATGGTGCAAATGATGCCCTGGGGAGGGAGGGGTGCGGGCTTGTAATGTGGAAACGCTGCAGATAAATTAGCCTTTTGCTGTGGTGGAAATCAGAATTTCTGACAGCCTCGCCGTTACCTCTCTAGCCCTCCTTGCGCCGCGTGGAAAGCACCCCCCCCCCGCATACGTCGCCCAGAATAGGGTTAACTTTCCCCCTTCTTTTAGAAATGGTACCGCCGAAGCTTTGTATGGCGGCGGGGGATGAATAGGCGAAACCACTCGCGCTCTGCGGGTGGGGAAGGAGCGAGGACTGGCATCGTTGTTCCTGGACTGAGTTCCAGCGCAGGTCCAGCGACTCCTCGCTTTCCCCTCTGGATGCAGAACGGTGGGGTGTGCTGTGGAGGTGTGGGGTGGGCAGGCAGCGGAGCGAGGAGTTCCACCCTTATTCTCTGCTTTGTCTCCCTAGAATCCGCGAGGGACCATGAGTGATGGCGACAAGAACCCCGCCAGCACCCCAACCCCGGTCACTGACGTGCAAGGGGATGGAAGATGGATGTCGCTGGTGAGCTGCCTGGCTGAGCTGCAGGGAATCCAGCTGAAAGGACGGTCTTGGGGTGGAGGGGAGGCACCTATGGCCACCCAGACCCCCTTGACGTCCTTAACTCAGCTTTCCACCACCTGCACCTTCCAGATGTGGGAAGGTTGCAGCTTCCAGCCTTCCCAGCCGGTATGGCCAAAGGAATTCTGGGAGCTGCAGGTACAACACATCTGGGCGATGCTGGTGAAGGAATGGCCATCTTTCACTTTATGTTCATCGCTCTTGGTACAAGGCAAGGAAGGTCTCGACTTTCCTCTTCGTGTTTATCATTGTATTTTGAACCCTTTGGCAGCGTTAATCTGCAGTATGCTCAATCGGGTTGAGCGTATTGTGGTCCTCCAGATGTTGAACTAAAGCTTCCAACATTCTTCCTCACTGGTTGTGAAGCACTTGAAGGACCAGAAGCTCTCACCCCGATTTACTGTAATTGGATATAGAGTCAGTATTCTGCAAAGTATGAAGATTGGGTTTTGCTTTTTCAAGCTCTAACGTACTGTTCCCCAAACTTGGTAAAATGTTTTTTTCTACTACAACTCCTATTATCCTCATCCAGCATCTGGTCAGAGAAGACTCCTCTAGGGTAGTCATCTTCAATCTGGCAGATCTGGGGAGAGTGGTTGGAGCACCAGATCAAGGAATGATATTCCCAAGGACTCACAATGGAATCCACACTGCGCAGTCTGTTTTTAGCATTAAGCCTATTGAAAGCAAACCAAACCAAGAATCTTGAGACACCTTGAAGGAGAACAGATTGTGCCACCAGTCTTTTGGGATTATGTTTTTTACCCATAAGCCTTTTCTGCCTGCCTTCCTGTTGGCATTTCTCTCTCATCCTGTTCAAAAACTTCCCCTGATTATTTAATCTTTGCAAAAGAAGGTGATGTTGGTATCCTCAGGAAGATCCACCTGGTGTTGCTGTGAGGGTTGCAGTACCAACCTTAAGCCATCTACCGCTTAAAGACCAATGGTAGAGTACTATGTTTGCATTCAAGGAAAACTGGATCCCTATTGCTATACAGCAAAGTTCACCAGGAGCGTCTGTTGCTGGTCTAATTTGGTTCACTGTAGCTGAGTCAGCTCAAAACTGCATTCCTGGAGGCCACCAATATTTTGGATCTTTCCTTTAAGAGCAGAGGAAGAGATCTGCCCTCGGAGACACAATTCACAAATTCCTTCCATGAACAGCAAAATGGGTGTTCCGTGGGTGTGCCAGAAGAAGCTCCCTTCTTGGAGCAGGGAAAGAACCGCATCCTATCTTGGAGGTAGCAAAGCTTATTTCCCTCCCACTGGGGGTGGGGGGGAGGAATGGCCAAATCAAAAGAAAAATAACCTTGTTTCCCCTGTTCTTCCATCCTCTTGCTGAAGATGAACGAGGGGTGAGAAAAGGCACAATTTCTTATCTGAGGTTTGCTTTGTACGATACACAACTTCTCTTTTAGCATCTTTGAATCCCTCCTTTCTCATCAAAATGGCTGATAGTAATTTCCCCCGTTTAGATCTAGCCTCGAAAAGACATGCTGGTTCTGCGCTGCAACTGAACTTGCTGACGGTGGTTGTCATCCTAGGTTAATTCATTGGGAATTAGGGCTGTGATCATAGGCAGAGTCTGGCCCATCTAGTCCCATGGAAATTATGGAGTAGCAGTGGAGGCGAATATGTGTAGCTCAGGGTTGAACTGTGGAGTCCTTGGGGTTCTCTGAGCTTGGCTCTTTTCTTGCAAACGTTTCATTACCCGGCTAGGTAACATCTTCAGTGCACTGAAGATGTTACCTAGCCGGGTAATGAAATGTTTGCGAGAAAAGAACCAAGCTCAGAGAACCCCAAGGACTCCACAAATTATGGAGTTTCAGGCCAGCCTGCCCCAATCCAGCCCTTTCCAGATGTGGATGTCACTGTCAGAATTCTTGGGGTTGGCAGTCATAGCTCCCGTCCCAGGCCCACTGAACTGTGCGTTAGATCCGAATTCCTGGGCTGCTACTCTGCTTCCCCTTCCCCAAACTCAGTCTCTCTCCCTTATTCCCTTCTCCTATTTTCTCCACTTTATGTAGCACCACCGTTTCATTGCTGACAGCAAAGACAAGGAGCCAGAGGTCGTCTTTATTGGGGATTCACTAGTACAGCTGCTGCACCAATTTGAGGTAAAGTAACACCGAAACTGCCTGAAAGAAGCCAGAGGGGTAGGTAGGTTTGATCATCTGCTCATTGGCCTTTCTTTTTTTTTTTTTTCCTCCAGATTTGGAGGGAGCTTTTCTCCCCCTTGCATGCTCTCAACTTTGGCATGGGGGGTGATGCCACTCAGCATGTGCTCTGGCGCCTGCAGAATGGGGAATTGCAGCACATCCGTCCCAAGGTAACAGGCTGGAGGCTGATGAAGCAGCCGTCAAACCCGGTATTCTCTCCTTATAGCTCTTAGAAGTTTTTTCAGCCCTGCTCCCTATTTTTTTTTTAAGCTGGACCTGCAAGGCTTAAGCCTGAAATGTCAGAAATGGAACGCATGTATTCCATCAGAAGGGACCACTTCCTTTTTCATGGAAGCATCCGTGGGAATCAGAGATTGAAGGGCAAGAGAAGGATTCTGTGACAGTGTGCAAACGGAAAGATATGCCCATTCAGATCCCCCCCTTTAATTCTTCTGCTTAACAAGTAGGGAGAACAAGCATCATGAGATTATCTGGGATTGATTGCATGCTAAGGACCTAAAACTTTTTCTAAAAAAAATTGAAAACATTCAGTTGTAAAATACGATATAGTACCTCTATGGGTTGTGTGGAGGTTCCTCAAAATACACAGCCCCGAGCGTGCAGAGGGCAGCATTGCATTGACCCTCTAACTTAGGTTTCCTGTCTGGTCCTGAGGCTGCAACAGAAGCTCATCCTTACTTTTCAGACTCTTTATTATCTGTGTCCATATAAAGGCCCGGAATGACCGCTTTTGCAGCAGCAGATATTTCCTGTGCACAAGACGGTGTTGTGTTTCAATATCCAGAGTTCCAGTCATGGTGTTAGAAGATAGGTAGCTGTGTGCAAGCACTGATGTCATTAGAGTAATTACTTCTTTTTACCCAAGCTTCTTTGATCCCTTCCCACGCATGTAACTTAGAAACAGTTTTTTTTCTCCTTTCAATGGTTGTAGATTGTGGTCCTCTGGGTGGGCACCAATAACCATGGACACACTGCAGAACAGGTGGCTGCTGGCATAGAATCCATCGTGTGCGTCATCAATCAGCAACAGCCACAGGCACGCGTGGTTGTATTGGTGAGTTCCAAGCCTGGGTCAATGTGATGGTAAGAACGGCCTTAAAAAGTGTCACCGTTCCTAGGCTGGGCTGAATTACTAGGCTGCCCCGTAACGCTAAGCCAGAATCGTGTTGACCAAAGAAATCACAGTGGTCTGGTTTGCAATATACAGGCTACCTCCGTATGTATGAAGCTCATACTAAGCAAGCCTACTTTCCCAGGTCATCGAACCCAGCTGATGGGCCATCACACACTGCATCAGCTTAGAAGCCAACCACTCTGTGCATGAAGCAGAGCACTGACTTGGATCTTCTCTGTATCACACACAGGGCTTGTTGCCACGGGGCAAAAACCCCAACCCGTTACGGGAGAAGAACAGAAGGGTGAACGAACTGCTTGAGGGCAAGGTGCCGCTACTGCCAAATGCCTCCTTCCTCAACGTTGACCCAGGCTTTGTGCATTCAGATGGGACTATAAGTCACCATGACATGTATGACTATCTCCACCTGACCCGCAACGGGTATGCCAGACTCTGCCCTGGACTGCACCGCTTGCTGCTGTGCCTGCTGGGAGAATGCCATGCCCAAGCACCTTGATGGATGCCATCAGTCACGCCCCAGATGCTCTCCATTGGCTTGAGTGACTGCTGGGGGCTTAGAAGCTAGAATACTGGTGACCCTCTCCAGGCAGTAAATGCAGTTTCCCACAGCAGCCCTCTGCCTTCATCTGCCTGGTATTCAGTGCTGGATACTCGTTCGCTAACTCCATGAGCCTCAGTGTAGGTTGTTTAGAGTACAAAATTATTATGAGGGATGGGGATGAACAGCATGTTGACCTGCAGCTGCCAAAAAGTTTGGCACAAGACAAGTTAATGGGAACTTGTCTATTTTTATGTAATAAAAGTAACTGCTTAAAACGTACGGGCAGAAGCCTATTTTTCTTTACGTATAACTGGGTTTTGGACTGATAATGCCCTAATGGGACGGGAGTCATTTCTTGTCATGTTTGGGTAGTCATCTGGCTTAAACAAGGAATAGTAGGTTTTCCCAGAAGCAATGAGCAACCATTTGCACATGAAGCCTTCACATTTTTGAGCATCTGTTCCTGCTCTATGCAAACTTCTCCCTGGTTGCTGCCTTTCTTAATTCTTTAGTGATTTCTCCCTCTTTACTTCTATCTTCCTGAAGTTGAAAGGGGGAGGCTGTTTTCGCTTTTCTCAGCCAGCCTTTATAGTGACAATAGTACATAGCTTACAGCTGTGTTGCAGAACCTTGTAACACTTCCCTCCCTCCTCCTGAATTTAACTTCTTTGTGAGTAATAAATGTATTTCCCATCCCACTTCTCTGGGGAAAGTGCTAAAAGTAGGAACATTGTGGCTGTAGACACACAACACACTTAACATTAACTTAATAGGGTTTAATTAACCCAGTTGGCTGGGTTTGCAGAACCCCTGGGCTAGTACATGGTGGACTACTTTGCGACTGACTAAAAAGCTGTCACTGATAGCATTGAGTCATTCTGTTTGCTCTCAAGGATAATCTAGCATTTTTCTTTCCTCACTGGTTGAAAATGGAAGAGTGGGGGGGGAATACAGAATAGGGGGCTGCAAAGGCATTCCAACCTGAGGAGCTGTATCGAATTGATGCGCTGAAAGGCTTGACTTTAGGGAAACACATCTCTAGAGATCTGCACTGTGGTGCTGTAGAAACGTGTAACATAATGTTTTGTTTCAAAGCCTGAAGAACAGATTGTTTTTGCACCGCTGCTGCAAATCAGCAAGAGGAGACACCGCCCAAAACTTAAAATCTGCCCAGAAGAAGTTCTCCAGTTTCCAACCCTCCTATAGACCTTACCCAAACATTTCAAGCATACCTTGGCACCTGTAAGGATTAGAAAAGCAGAGCCAGCCAAAACAGCAGAAGAAACTAGGTGCCCCGTACCCCTAAAGCACAGCTACAAAGGAAATACATAAAGAACACAAAAGGAATGGATTACCAGCATGAACTGAAATTCTACAACCAGACCAGATTGTTAAAGAGCTTTAATAGTATGTGAGGTGGGGCCACCCCAATACAGAAGGGGTTACACATGGTCAACATGTGGCTGTGGCCACCAGGGCACTCACACTCGGAGGGGAGCTGGCCAGGCGAGCTCCCTTTCTCCAAGACCCCTCTTAACTGCCGTCCAGATTTAGGCTGCGCCATACATAAAGTCTCTCCTCCAGACAACGCCACTTTCCTCCCTCTGCAAGTCGGAGGAAGAGGCGCTATTCTCAAAACTCAACGGACCCCAGCCTTGGTCTGGATCTACTTCCCTCTTCCTCCTCCTGCTTGTCCAGTGACCCAGCTTTCCAAATGACCAAAGCAATCACCTGTCCAGGAGGCGAGGCCTCCCTCTTCCCACTGCAAGGATGGGTGGAAAGGCTCCCCCTCTGCCCCAATTACTGACACAGAAGCAACAAGTAGGTGGGATCTCCAAATACTTATAACATTATTAAAAGGAGATGGGGGAATCAACACAAGGTCTGTCATTTTACAGGGGTTTGTTTGCCTGGGGGCCTTGGCAGCCCCTCCCCAGAGGTCTCCTGGCCTGTGTCCTGGAATGGTTGATATGTCAGCACCACCACTTGAGTTCTTGAGAGGAGGAAGGTGCAGAGGGACCTGTTGGAAGTCCACAGCCCTTCCCTGTCAGATTAGAATGGCTGAAGAGGCCTGCAAGAAGAAAGGAGCCCAGGCAGTGTCTACAGGTTGCGGGCAGATGCTTCTCCTGTACAGTCACAGAAGAGAGCAGGTGAGGTTAGCAAAGGAAGGGATACCGGTGAGGAGCGGGGCAGGGGTGGGGGTAAAGCTCCAAGACTCCCCCCACTCCACGAGGCTGCTTGTCTTGCTTGTTGCTCAGTGCCCTTCATCTGCTGCTGGTGGTGCTGCTACTGGGCCCCCCTGGAGAAGACTGCTGGTTACAGTCCCAACCAGCTGCTGTAGTGGAAGGGCTGGCTGCTGGGGGGGCAGCCTCTGTGCCTTGTGCTGAGTCCTGTGGGAAGCTCAACTCTGTCAGCTGTCCCTCTGCAGTGCTGCCCTGGCCTGGGGGGCCTCCGGGCTCCGGCGTGCTGGGGGCTTGCTCTGTAGGAGTAGCTGCTTGCATAATCTTCTGCCTCACTTCCCGAATCTTAAGTTGTAAGCAGACCTTGGTAGGGAATATGTCAGAATAGCGGGCTTGGAAAGCTGCAGTGGCTTGGGCTGCCAAAGGAGAAGAAGAAAAAAACTATCAGCGAGGCTCATGGAAAGTTGACAACAAATGGGGCGATGGTCGGAGGGCAGCTCCCTGCACAGGAAAATCTTCCCTAGAGAGTTACTTCTTAAAGGCTTTTCCCCAAAACAACAATCCAGAAACACGCAGAACAGGGTACACTTTGGCCTGCCGCTTTCAAGACAGCCCTCCCCTCCCCAGCAAGGTCCAAAAGCTATCAAAAGCATCTACCGCAATATTGCAAAAGACAAGCAAACTGCCATTTGTTTAGCACGACCAAGACTCCAGACCTGGCTGATACTCAAGATGGCCACGGAGCTGGAACCTGGACAGGCCAAGCTGTACGAGGGCAGTGAATCCGAGTCTAAAGCTGCTCAGTCCAAGGCCACTCCGTGCCTGAAATATGGCTTAGATCTAACCCGAAACAATAATCCTACCTGAAGGGAAGAAGCCGTGATCCTGGAAGAGTTGCATGACCAGAGCCCTTCTCTGATCCAAGGTTCGCCGGAGGGAAGAATAAGGCACCTTCTCGTACTCCAGCTCCCCAAGTACGTCCTCCGTGTCTGTGCCTACAAAAATATGGAGACTGGTAGAAAAGGGGGCCCGTAAAGACTCTGACCTCGCCAACCCCTCCAATGAGCAGAGACAGCCCTCTTTGGCAGCCTTCCCCTTGGGTGGGATTCATTTCCACTTTCAGCTACCTGTTTTGTCAAAAGTAAAGATGTCTCCTTCACACTTGGCGCTTTTGGGAGTGTTGGGCTCTGAACTGCAACTGGAGCGACGCCGCATCTTCCGTTTAGGGGAGATGGGGTCTTCAGTGGAGGAATCAAGGTCTGAAAAGGAACCCCAGGTTAGGTGGCAAAGACACAGAGATGCTCACATTCCAGCGGTCTACTTCACATAAAACTCAAGGATGTAAAATTAAATTGTCACAGAAATAATGTGCGAACTTAGAAACATGCACTTATGCTGCTATTTTTCATATTGCCCTAGAAGAGTGAAGGGGATGGGTATGGCCAGGGAGCAGAGTTACCCAGGAGTATGAAGAGAGGCCCCACAGTGTATTCACAGGTCCCATTTCAGCGTCTTCACAGAGTGTGCCAAAAGCTGCCCAAGGCCCCCACAATCCCTGAACTACCACAGTCATGCAAACAAGAAACGTAGCTGTCTTCTATTTCAGTTAACGTAATAAATCATACCACTGTTTAAAAAAAAAAAACTTTTCTAATCACTCTCCACTAAACCCTGGTCCTTGGGTTGTACTGTACAATCTGCACAGCCATGCCTAGATCCTTGCCAGTCTCGGGACGAGAGATGTTTGTCCTCTCGCGCTCTGGCTTCCGACACTCCCCTACCTTCACCAGCTTCCCTGGTCCTCTCCTTCCCCTTACCGGTGGAATTCTTGCGCTTCTTGCGGTAGCTACCCAGGATGGCGCGAGGAGAGGTGGCAAGAGACTGCAGCGTGGGCGAAGGCAACACCTCTTCAGGCTTGAACTCGGGCAACTCGGCAAAGCGCTCCTCAAAGTCCACTTCTGAGAGAACCCTGCTGGGGGGAGGGGAGGAGGTGTGGGTCAGGCAATGGGAGGCAGCTGGCGCCCCCCCCCCCAGAGACATCCCTATTGCTTCCAACCCAGCCTCCCGTACGGCAGTGCTGTCGGATCACCCCAGCCCCCTCTATGAATAGCGGTATTTCTGGGGACACAAGGCAGCTTTTGATACGACTTATATGAGTAACAGCCTCTATTCTGCAAAGGAAATATGCCCACGTGACACGGCCATTGTATGATAGGTGAATGGAGGTGGGAAGTGTCTGTTTCAGTGAGTTAAAAGGCACTTCCAAGTAGCCCGTAGATACAGCAGAAATATGCACCAACATAGAAATTGCACGTTTTGGAGACCTTTGTTTTTTTCCCAGCATTAAGTCGTTGCCCAAGCAGCAATAACTGTGTAGGAATGACTATCACCTAGTCACTTCTATATATTCCCCAGAATTTCCATCTCCCCTGTGAGCCCATCTGGTCCTGTTTCCTGACGAACTGCAATCCCTTCATGGATTCATGTCTTGCAAGCATTCTGTCCTGCACTTTGCAAACTCTAAGGCCTGTTAGGGAACTGCTGACCATCGCTGAGGATTTGGGGAGGAGTTTCAACATACATTCAGTTCATTCTGAGGTTCACCATTGCTTGAATTTAAACGGAGAGTACTCCTGGAACACAACCAAAGCCTGGTATAGCTGGCCACAGAAGAGAGACTGACACAAATGGGCAAACTGTCTTTGCAGGCATTTTTTCTACTACTGCACATTGCCACCATGATAAAACCACAAAGAACTCCCCCTCTGAAGAGTACAATCCTATAATATGAATCTTTAGGACTTTGGCCCCAGACACAGTCAGCGGTCGCCTCCCCATCACTCACTTGTCAACAGAATCAAAGGTTTTCTTCAGGGGTGGAGGTCGGACCTTCACTTTCTTCCCACCTGGACCCTCCTTTGGCTCGAGCCCTTCTGTTGTAGGGGCTGTTGTTGGGGGCAGAGCTGAAGCTCCACTCCTAGAGCCCTCTCCAGGGTTTGATGGGATCGGACTCAGCGAAGAAGAGGAAGATGGACCTGTAGATGATGCTGAACCCTCGGGACGACCCTCTGGACCTGCTGTTCTCCAGTCAGGGGAGCTGGGGAATTTCAGGGCCTAGGCAAGGAGGCAGACAGAATACTAGTGAGCAGCTTGGAAGAGGTGGTTCAAACTACGATGATGAACGAAGCAGCATGTTGCTGGGACACGAGCAGAAGGATCCTCTTTGGTTCTTTTAAGAAGCAGGATAAGAAAAGGCAGGAGTAGGTAGGAGAGGTATTCGGACCAGGGCATGTTGCTCAAATCAAAACAAGCAATGTTCAAACACTCTCTGTCAATGGGCTCACACCCAGCTACCCAAAGCCATCTAAAACAAGCCCAAAGTCTCCAAAAGATGCTCCTGCTACGAGTCTCCAAGGAGAAGGCTGTCTAGCCACTCCTTCCCAAAGTGCACAGCAAGCCCCATGAAGCCGCCGCAGGCCGTGGCTTTGGCTTATGGGGAGAGGGAGAGAGGCAGGGTGGCACCGCCTGGCTTTCATACCGTTTCTGTCCCTTTGCTGCCTAACAGAGAGGTTGGTGGAGGGTCACGGATAGCACTCTCTTCACTGGACCCCGCTGCTGCCTCCCGCTGGTTCCAGACGACTTCTGTGGCCGTTGTCTCTGTTCCTTGCGGCTGCTGGGATGCTGGGGGTGATACTGGCTCCCAGGAATCTCGCTTCAACTCTTGGGCTTTGGCGGGACTCTGTTCGGCCCCCTGGCATGCAGGGGGAGAGGGGTTATCTTGGGGTCCTGTCTCCCGTGAAGCCCGTTCCAAGGTTTCGGCCTCCCGGTGGTATCGCACTCCCCCAGAGTCCTGCTGCTGCCCCACAGGAGGCCGAATGGGGCCTGGCGAGGTGGCTGATTCATAGGAACCCACTGGGATGCTAGCAATGGTGGCTTTCACCTTCTGGGGAGGCTTGAGGGATGGGCGCTGAGGTCGGGTGGCTGTTGAGGGAATTACTTGTGTGGCTGAAAGGGAAGGACAGAAAAGGTAAAGCTGATGATGTGTAACAAAGGTTCAGCAGCAGCATCCTAGGTACAATCATAAAGACATCCACCTTCCGTTTACCGTTATTCCCCCTCCCATTAATCTTCCCCTTCCCAATTCCATTTGAGGAGCTGCACTTATTCCAAGATAATGCAAAGAAATCGTACTATTGCCTGGAGTCACACAACAGACCAGGGTAGGCTGAAATGAGGTTGGGTACTTTGGGGTTCAGCTTGTTGTGGGAATCTGCTCTAGGAACCAGGCCATCGTATTGATCATCATACGATCCATCTGTTTGGGCATCATGTATTTGGGCAGCTAACCTAGTTTGCTGCCCCGTATCTGCTAACCTAGTTTTAGGTTTTATCTCAGCATTGAGCACCAGTTGAGAAGCCTGGCTTGAAAACAGCCCAGTAACATCTGCTGAATTACCAGAACCAATGTGGCTTCAAGATTTACAACATCAGGGAGAGGGTTTTGACCTCTTTCCTTTTCCTCATGACCAGCCAAAGCTAAATGGTGAACATAATTTTGAGGGAACACAGACTGCTTCATCTGAGGTCTCAGAAAAATTTCTTTTTAGTCCCTGCCTCCCTCCTAGTCTGCCTTCATTCCCTCTTAGTTTTCTCTCGGGGGGACAACTACCACCACTTTCACATTGTGACTCTGATCCCCACCTAACATCCCATACCTGTGGAAATCAGGCCGTGGTTAGAACTTCCAGAGCTCTGACTGATGCTGCCCCCCTTGGGCAGGATAGCTGTGGGAGAGGAGACGGTGGCAGTGCCTGTGGCTGCCACCGAATAGACCACACTGTGACTGGCAGACTGAACAGGACTGGTCCCTGTGGGGGTGGGGTAGACGGCAGTAATGACCTGCCCTTGTCCAGCACAGGAAACTGGGAGTTGAGGGCTCTGCAGTGGGGACACTCCCACTTGCCCTGAAGTCAACAGAGGATTCTGACCTGAAGGAAACAGACCAAACGCACACTTCAGCTCAACCTCCTTTGGAGTTAGTTTTCTCCACTATTAACATTCTGTCCTCAGACACCGCCCCCTCCTGGGCAGCCAACCAGTCTGTAAGCCTGGCATCCTGCTCCCTCCCCCCCAGCTGCCCCCCTGGCCTTACCTGAGAGCAGTGGCCCAATAGCTGTGAAACCCAGTGCCATGGGGGCAGGTCCCACTGGGGACTGGACGTAGGTAGTGGCCGGAGCAGCTGGGGGGACACTGGGTTGAGTATGAGAAGTCGAGGTGCCCAGGGACAGGGCATGCCCAGCTGCTGACTGCACATAGGTGATCCTGGGGCAGAGAGAGAGAGGGGGTATTTTATGGGGGCTGCTACAGCCATGTAGATTCCCCATGACTCTAAACTAACACAGCAAAGCCATACCTGGTAGAGGAGGAGGGCAACAGAACTTTCTGGGTTTGGCTTGGGGAACCAATGACAGCGGTGGCCATGGTGCCCTGGAGAGCAGCAGGGCTAAGTGGGGGCACCAAGGTGGCACTGCTCTGTGAAGAGGACTGAGGCTGGACAACTGGCACTGGAGTGAGCTGGATAATCTGAAAGAGCAGAAAGACTCAGTTGGCACAAGCAGACAGGAGGAACACCAGGAGTCCTGGGCTGGATATAAGCCTTTTTGTCCCCAGGAGCAAAAACAAAATTGAGCCGATACAGTCTCAGACTCAACATCATTTACAAATTCTGTACCACTGCTGTAAAGAAACTTGTAAGTGATATTATTCAAATACACTTGGAAACAGATGACTGAGTCTGCACAACACACATCTCAGGGCCTCAGTCTTTACTACAACAGGGAAGAAGAGAGAGGAAGTACGAATGGGCAGGAAATGTGAACTGGGGTTGGAGGTGATGATCAGCAGCAATGAGGGACTGTGAAGCTCTTTATTGTTTCAGACCTTCTAAAGAGACAAAGAATCCCACAAACTTGATAGGCCCAAAGAGATCTTTTCATTACTAAATCTCTTTTCCCTCTTTTTCACAGTCCAGAGAATGAGAGATTTGTTGTTAAAAAAATGAAACAAAGCGAAGTGAGGCACTCAGGCTTCTAACAGCAGTCATGAATGGTATAGATTTTCCCATATAGGAGCCCTCCAAATGTTTGAGCCATGCTGACTAGGAGCAGTGCAGATTTGTAGGCCAATACATCTGGAGAACACCAGGCTGGGGAACAGATTGCCCCTTCTGTTTTTTTTCTTTTCCCAGATCTAATTTTGCAGAATGACAAATGTGCAAAATGCATGTATGTTTTACTTAAATCATTTGTATGGCTGTCTGACTCACAAAATACACACCCATAAATAAACTACAAAATTCAAACGATCCCAGATATATCCTAGGTATATAAAAATATTAATGGTATTCTAGTGTTGTTATAAATTTTATCCAAATAAGCTGCTAGTGTTAGGGTTCTGCAGTATGAGATTCCTTCTGTTCCAATCATGCTTTCTTTCATTTAGTACGCAATATGCACGTTCTTTTCCCCGGTCTTCACAAACTCCTCCCCACCCCAACTTTTCAGAAACAACTTAAGTACAATTTAAGGGAATTACATTTCTGAGGCTGCAGTTCTCGATATATTTATTGAGAAATTCTCCTTCACTGGACATTGTTCCAAACCCTCACTGCCCCTATGCTTGTCTATCACCCTCATGAACCTGGCGCTCACCTATCTTTTAGAACAGGGAACGTACTTCGGATCCTGCATGTCTAAAATACAGCACAACACACAATATATGCCCATTCTGCACCATTTCAGCCAGTCACATAATCTATACTTTGCAGCACACAGATCTGTTTATTCATCACCCTCACTTTGTTTCACATCGCCTCTTCTCCCTCCTTACCCCAAAGTCATCCTGTTCTACAGATACTGACCTTGCTTGCCGGCTGACTCCCATTTTGCACTGGGACAGGGAAAGGTGGAGTAACCAGAGGCAGCTGGGTGGCTGAGGTGGTCCTCACTGTCACCTGGGAGGCTGCCATAGGCACCAAGACTTTGCCTTGCACCTGTAGCCCTGTGGGGGGCATCACCTGCCCAGAGACAAGGTGGGCTGAACTGCTAGGAGATGGTGCCTGCACTGGGGACACTGACTGAACTGCGGGGAGGGGGGAGAGAGAGAGAAAAAGAGAAGGGTCAGGTGAGGTTGGGGATGGCACAGCAACTGGGACAACTGGTGTTAGGGATGCATCAACTTACTGAATACTAGGCACACCTGCGCATTTAGTGTGGGGCCTCCCTATTTAATCTCCTTGTTCCTTCCTGTGTTTTTTACTCATTAAGGAGCCCCTCCAACAGATAAACACCTAATACTTGGCTTTCCATTAGGGGATAGATAGACCCAGGTGTTCAATTTCCTATGGAGATATGCTTTTTCATTATATTCTGCTAAATATGAAAGCCATGATTAGGGGTGGCACTGATGAATCCATTGTCCCAATTTCCCAGGAGCACATTCACTTATTTTATTGTTTTTTTAATCCACCCCAATTTGCAGACTCTGGGCAGGATACAACAGCGTAAAGATGTAAAACAAGTAAAAAAAAGAAGACAATTAAAAACAACACAACACAAAAAACCTACTCCCAAGATGGACACCACAAAGCAAAGAACTCAGATCAAAGGTTTGGCAGAACAAGGTTGTTCCACAGCCTTACCAAGTTCAAAGCATTAATATTTTGCTTGGAAGTAAACCTGTGAGCAACCTTCTGTTGGGGCTGCCCGGATTCAAAGACTACAATCTGGCCCATTAGCCAACAGTTAGATAATTGCAGCTGAAATTATGACAAGGCTATAGTTTTATCTCCAGATTTGCTAGCTTTATCCAGCTGGGCATTTACTATATCTGCTGCTTTTCCGTACCAATATAATAATTAGCCTCCAGAGAAACACAAACAAGCAAACAAAACAATACGGAGGGAGTGCAATTTGGGAACAGAGAAAAATTCCCTTCAGTCATTTTTTTTCAAAAAAGGTTTGCCAACCAGCAAAATTAGGTTTTCCCTGGCCGCACCTATTCTGATTCCACAGAAAAAACAGAGGCCACCACGTTCTGCAGAAAGACTATGGCCACACCACAGGTGCATTTTTCTTATGCCTGAAAAATTGGCCCATGAAAGCAACCT
Organism: Liasis olivaceus; assembly: GCA_030867105.1. Lineage (NCBI taxonomy): Eukaryota > Metazoa > Chordata > Lepidosauria > Squamata > Pythonidae > Liasis > Liasis olivaceus. Next base: position 20,629,071 of record CM061360.1, read on the forward strand.
GTCCAGTGCTTCCAAAACAGATTTAACTCCGGGTGTGTTCACTCTCCAAAGATGGGGGACCGTATATGGGGCAGAAACTCAAGGCTCCCTGTTTCATTTGGGTACAAGGAAAACTTTATCAGCAAGGTATTCTCTATCCATGTAGCAACTGCCCAGGACAACCCAGGCAGTAGCCTATGCTTCTAATTCTATGCAGTTATTTAAAAACATTCTTAATAACAGAGCAGCTGTAATCTCTAACAAAAGTTGCCCCAAAGTTGTAATCTCTAACAAAAGTTGTCTAAAGTTTACCTTTGGGTGCCGAGGACATGACGGTGACACTGCTGCTGTTGCTTCCTGGTGCGGGCTGGATGATGGGGATGGCTTGGGGGGCAGTGATCACTTTTCCATTGGGGGGAGGCAGAGTGAAGTGAATGCTGGCAGCCGCAGGAGTGCCTGCTGCGGCCGGCATCTTCCCCCCTGCTACCTGCAGCTGCTGAGGCAACGTGGGCAGGATGTACTGAACCTGAGTGATGCTCCCAGCCTTTCCTGCTGCCCCTGAGAGAATACCTTGAGGCTGCAGGATGCTGAGGGGCACTGGCCCATTCTGCCCAGGGGGATTCTGGGTGATAAACTGCACAGACGGTTGCTGGGCAATGGCCCCAGGTGGCAAAACAGTCACTGGGACGCCAGCTCCTCCGGCACCGCTGGCTTGGCTATAACCTTGAGTTCCTACAAGGAGATTGGTCACAACACTTCCTTGGTTTGGGGGACACTTCCCCACCGCAGCCAAGCCTTGGCCAAGAAGCGGTCCAGCTACTAAATGAGGAGACGTGGCTTGGATCCCAGCCACGGCAGAGCTCTGGGGAGTCTTTTTATCGGCATAGAGCAGGCCAAGTCGGCTTACGGAAATTCCTTCTGGCTTCGTGTTGGCGTCCGAGGGTGGGGGACTGAGCAGCGGCAGCCCATCCCCCGATCCACGCAGGAAAGGTTTGCTGGCAATAGGTACAGGAGTGCTACTAACCGGCTTGACCACGTTGGTTACCACAGTGGATGCTGTCCGGACCAAGCTGGGTGACCCGCTGTAGCCGATCACCCCCATGTTTGGGGTGCTCATAGAAGGGGCTGTCACCAGCACAGTGCCAGTGGACAAACGAGTTGAATCAGGAAGCACCACAGTTTGCACTACGCCACCGGGCGGAGAAATGACAGAGTGGGCGGGGACGGAGAGGGGAGCTGCTCCAGACTCTGCAGGCCCCTGGGAACTCCCTGCGCTGTCTGCTCTCTTCCGCCTGTAGGGGGCAGCTGTTGGGTCAAAGCGCGCCTCCAACCGCTTGGTTGGGGTGTTGTGGGGACGGAGACCTCCATGTGAGTCTTGGGCCTTGAAGGTGCTGGGGGACATCTGGAAGGAACTGTAAGATTTAGAAGGGGGCTGCTCATCATGACTGTGAGGTGGTGGCGGCGGTGGCGGCGGTGGCGGCTCCAAGTCCAGGGGAGGTTGCGGACGACATGGGGCAAAGGGAGCAGAAGGAGGAGGCAGGGCTGCTGAGCGGATCACTGGGGCAAAGAGTTTTCGTCCAAAGTCCTACAAGGAAATGGGAACACTCTTAAAAAGAGGAAGAGTCTCAAGCAACCATTTTCATAGTGTTCTGCCGAAGATGGAGACGAGCCTTGAAAACTGATCAGGTCCCAGTTCAAATCTCATCAAGATGATTTGAGACAAGACCTTCTCAATATCACATGCATGAGAACAACACTAGGGTTAATGTAAGGGTGAATGTTTCCAAGCATTATACATACGTGGGGACACACACAGAGAGAATTCCCTAGTCAGAACAGCCTTTTCATACCACATGGCTGTGAACCCTCCATTTCTGTACTTATCAGTGCATTTAAAAGCCTTTGTTGTAGCCTCTCGCAACTTACCTTGCTGTCGGATTCATCCCCTAATGATCCTTCACTATCACTGTCCGTCACTCGCTCTTTGCACTTCAAGTCAACATCAGCCGGATTGAACCCATCCTCAGCTGTAGGAGGAAAGCAAGGTGAGTGAGTCAGCAAGATACTGTCTCCCCATCTCGCTTCCCCTATGAACACTCTCCAGGATGACAGACAGAAAGGTTACTCTCCAGGAGATAGTATTACTGCAGATCTGCAAATACGCTTACTGCAAAGACAAGCACAACAGAACAGGGCTTCTGGGGAAGAATGTGGGCCCAAGTGCACATATCAGAAATGTTAGAAGAGCTTTATAAACAGGGGCCTTGGGCACAGGAGTATTCAAGTGAACTGAGTACTCAAAGAACTGAATAATCACAGGAAATGAAGGTGATAGTTACCAAATAACTGGGGCACAAGAAACCACTGTAATGGAGGAGGCAAAAATGGTAGGCGGAAATGCCTGGTTCCTCACTGGCCACCATCTAGCTTTGAAACAGTGCATTCAGACAAATTTTCAAGATTACTGAGAATACAATCAGATCTTCTAACCAGGGATCGTGGGTTCTCCCGCTCTTACTGCTTACACACAAACTGAGCACTGGCGCACAGCTCATTACTTTCTGTACTGACAAGCAATGATTCTTCAGGATTTCTCAGCCTCCACTGACTGAACTTGGGATTTCCTCCACAAAAAATATTTGCACTTCTGCTGAACTACATTATTTTTTTTCATAACGAAAATAGGTTCAACGTAGGGAGCTGCCTTATATCCAATTTCTATTTCCTACAATTGATTCCATGAAGGGGAATCTGGTTATTCTATTTTATACCAGCAGCCGTTAAAGTCGCTCAGGAAAATGTTTGAAAATCCCAGCTATTTTATAGGAAAATGGCTGACACAATAAAGTCACGGAAATAAGTTTGGGTCAGCTTTAACAGTTCCAAGATGAAAATGTTCCTCAGAGAGGATATTGTTTCTAAAAAAAAAAAAGTGCCTTTTAATTTATAGCTAACGTTTGTAAATATCAAACTATTTAGTCAAGGCAATCCAAGATGTGCTTCAGCTTATATCTACAAGTATTTATTTCACACTTCTCCCTTGTCTTGTTTATTTAGCGAAGTTAAATTCTTAGCTTCTAGAGAGGGCAAGTTTGCAGAAATCAGCTATTCATAATGTAAGACAGGAAAGGTGAGTGTGGCCCACCAGCATCCCTTTCATTGCATCCAGAGCCTCGTCAGAATGGGTAAGTCAAAAAGGGTACGGTTAAATCTTTGGGTTGTTTTATTGCATTTGGGGAGTTTAATGGGGATTTAAGGAATACTTCTTAAAACTCTTGAAAATCCTCTCAAAATGTTCCTGGTTTCTGTTTATTTCTGGAATATTCTCCTTGACATGCAATAGAAAGCCATTCATTTCTGATTTAAGGGCAAATGGTTATATGGGAAAAGTTCAGAGCAGCTTCAGTATGAGTTCCTCACCAATGACGTCATCGTCACCCTCCTCCTCACAGATAACCATGCGCTCCTCATCACTGGTCATGTCCTCGCTGGTTGTGCGTTGAGAACGAGAGGCACGGGAGGAATGTGGGTGCAGAGAATGACGGGGACCCTCACCCGGAGTCGCAAATGGGGACCCTGAGGGGCCCAGCCCCCCATACTGCCCCTTTCCACTGGCATACGGAGACTGTCCAGAGCAAATCTGAAACACCAAGACAGTCATCTGTTAGAGGAGGGAGAGGCAACTTGTAAGGGTCTGCGTACATACATGCTCACTTCTGGCACTGGGAGCACAGAACACCAATTTGCCAAGTCTTGCAACAGTTGCCAATTAATTTCCAGGTACAATTCAAGCTCTTGGTCATGACCTGTAAAGCCCTTCGTGGCTTTGCACCTGAGGACCCACAGGACCACCTGCTCCAACTGAAACTGGCTGAAGGAAGGCACTCCAAGGAAACAAAGTGGTGCCTTAAAGGCAGTTGATCAGATGATGTTAAGAGGAGCTTAGAAGTTGTATCCTTTAGGAACTTCTAAGACAGTCTTCTGTGTAGACTAGCGTACTGCCTTTGTGTTGCACCCTCCCATTTCATGTACATGTATGTGTATGGGAGTGAGAGAGAGAAAGAGAGAGAGGGAGGGATGCATGTCAGTAGTGGGATACAACCTGAGGACACAATGGGCGGCCACAGATGGACATAAAATCATGATGGACAACCTGGGATTCCAAGATAGTATGCATCCCTCAAACTCCCTTTTTCTGAGCCTCCAGAAACCTCTTCAATCACCTTAAAAAAAGTTGGGATATACTTTCCTACTACTTTGAGGTAAGAGATACTGATGTTTAAAGAGAAGAAAAGGCCCATCTATAAAATCTAGGATACATTCAATTCTGCATGTGTGCATGGTATGCCTCCACCCTCCTTGTATCATTGCTCCACCCACTGTAGATCTCACTCTCCAAAACTTAGAAGCACTGTCAAGTCCATATTCTCATTGAGAAATTCTTTACTCCAGGATAATACCCTGGCCACCAAATATTTTCCCACCTCAGACAGAAATAAAGTTACAGTGTCTGCAATAAGCAACATTACCCTCAATGGCAGGCCAAGAGTGTTCAAAGCCTGATGCTCTCCTGAATTCTAAGAGAGCACAGCCCAACCTTCACATAAGCTTCTTGGATTCCTGTTGCCCCATGGTTCCTTGTGTTGACTTACCTGGGTAAGCTCTTGCAACACCTGGTTGTCCCGGTCACTCTCCATGCCATGCACACCACTGTGGGAGAAGGCCCGTGGGCGCTGTGCATCAGACCCTGAGGGCAGGATTCGCTCCCCATGGCTGTGCCCAGATCCCAGGATCCCCACCTTGCCATCTGGCCCCAGTAGCATTTCAGAAGTACCTGATCAAAAAAAGGAGGAAAAAAAGTAAGAAAGGCCTAGAGGAGCCTTACCAAGGGACAGCAGGGGGCACGAAAGCAGCTCACCTCCAGGTACAGCAGCAGGACCTGTCTCCGACATGCTGCGTTCACGCGTCTCCTTGGGGCACCCCCCTGGTCCAGCAGGCTTCACATCCGAACTAGACTTCTTCCGATCTTTGTTACACCACTTCCAGTCAGGGTGTGCTTTGAAATGGGCTTCCTTCACCTTGGAGGTGGGAGAAGATGAGGGAAGAAAACAGTGAAAAGAGAGAGAGAGGTGGGGAGAATGAGAGGGACAGAAAACAGAGAGATTCCAGATGCTGAGGGATAAGCTGGAACCAGTCATTACTACAGCTGCAAAGATTCCACACTGTGGAAGATTCTCAAATGCTATAAAACCACAACCTCTATAAATTCTGCATATCTGCATAATTTCCATCAATCTACATAGCTGCACCAAGTGAAGCCAGCTTCCTATCTAAATCTGTCTTAAGATAATGAAGCCCTGCTTGTCAAAGTTGGAGATCTTCTCTAGCCAATTCTTTGACTTCTGAGATTTCACTAGGCTTTACCTACACTTTCAAGCACATCTTGGCTGCCATCGGAAATAAAATTCATCTTCTAAAATTACACAAAAGCCAGGATTCTCTGGGAACTTAGTTCTGCTGAAATGCCCGTTTTGCACTTTGAGTATTTCACACAGTCCTGGATGTTACCACATTTCCTCCTCCACTTGGAAATAGACTAGTCCCTCTTAGAGTGTCAGCCTTCCCAGGTAGACCAGACAGGAAACATGATCAGATGTGCTAATACTACTTTACTGTAAGGCTACATTAACAGAACCTTGCAAGTCTGAAAGGACAAATCTCCCGCTGTCTCCTTTAGAGCCTGAGAAGTTAGGGTGGGTCCCTTCTGAGCCTCTTTCTCCACTCGTTATGCTGCTGCGGGCTATGTCCTCTCTTATCTGACCGTTCCCTAGGCAGCATCTCTTCCCCCGCATCTCCCAAGGTCATTCCCACATACCATTATACAGAGACAGCACACTGGGCCACACTGACCCTTAACTACTTCAGCCATGCCAGCTGAGCTAATAAGACAGTGGCATGCCTGAACAGAGCTTTGACTCTTAACCTCATTTTCTGACCAATGCTCCGTAGGAGGCTGTACCTGGAAGGCCAAGTCATGGTACTTCTGCTTCTCCTTGGCGCCTAACGCGTACCACCACTCGCCCAAGATCTTGCTGACAGTACGGTTATCTTGGTTGGGGTGCCGCTGGTGTACAAGGGCCCGGTGCCGCTTGCTGAAGATCATGAAAGCGTTCATTGGCCGCCGAATGTGATCTTTTTCTCTCTACCAAAAAGGAAAGAGGGAATGTAGGGAAGTGCCATAGCCATGTTATCCCAAGGCAGACAAATTTTTGGTGGAGCATTTCACAAGTAAGCAAAGGGAGGCAAAAGATTTCCCTGGAATACTCCTTATAAAGCATATTCAGGAGATGGAAAGGAGAAGGAAAAAACAGGAAAGTCATCACACCTTGTTTGGACTCCGCCCATCCTTCTCAGAGGAAGAATCGCGCTCTTTCGGCAGCGCGCTCAAAGACTGGGTACGCCGCTTGCCAGGCAGTAGCGGGATTGGGATCTCAGAAGATGAAATGGATAGGAACCTAGATATGAAAAGATTAGGTGAAGGCTCAAAGGCAGCTTCTGCATTTTCGGCTGCCTATTCCAGAGCCCTCCCACCATCTGGGGCTCCCAGCATTCTTCAACACTTCTAGCACCACACCCATTCCTTCCCTTCTTTCCGGACATGAAAAAAAAAAGGGGGGGGGTTCAATTTCACTGTCGCAACCACCATCTGGCCTTTTTTGACCACACCCCCCATTCATCCCTGCTTCTTTTTTTTATGTGGGCTCCTGCCCAAGGTGTTCTCCCCTAGGTATTGCTCAATTTCACCCCCTCAAGTCATTGCCTCCAGCTACACGTCCAGTTCCCACTATGCTTCCCATCACAACCCTGGAATCCAGCAGAAAAGTAAGTCCTGCGTCTGCCATACAATCATTGTGCAAAACGTGAACCAAACGACAGGGTGGTGGATCAAATAGGAGAAAGTGCAGCTACAAATGGCTGGTGTCTGAGCAGCATAATGAAAGATACAACAACACAAAGCAACAAAACTCACGCATCATCATGGTCACTCTCTGTCTCGCTATCCAGGCGTGGGTGCCCTGGGAGGTCATCATCATGCTGAGATGGACCTCCGCCTCCTCCTGGAGTCACCGAAGGAGGTTGGGGAACTGGAGCGGGACTATCAGGGTGCGAGGAGGTTGGCCTCCCTGCACTGTCAGCCTCTGAAGATAACCCAGGGAGTTCATGGGCTACAGCAGCTGATTCGGGAGGTTCTGAGGACATAAATGCCAAAGTGGGAATGAGTGGCTATTTCATTGGAAAGGGGTTATTGCAAACTTTGAATCACTAGTTTGAGCCAGCGAGGCATCACTTCATTCCCAGAGAGTCCTCTTCAGTGACTGCTTTCCTACCCAGAGACTTTAGGGGAAACTCTGTACACATTCCGTTTCTTTCCTTCGTCCACCTTACCTTTGTTCTGATTGGATGTGGACGGATGACTGACAGGCTGCTGGCCTTCACTGGGCTGCACTGAGGAATCTGGTTGGCTTGGAGCCAGGAAGGGCACTAGTGAGTGCCATGGGAATACTGCCACAGACCGCGGCTCCACATTTGTCCACACTGGAAGGAGGAGGGGAGAAAAAAACACAAAAGTGTTTCATCAGTCAACTCAGACCAGCAACTGAAAAAACTGAGTGAGGTTCAATGGCATGGGAAAGAACAGGAGTCCAGAACTGACAGAGTTGGGTTACTGGGGAAATCAAACTACATTGCTTTCTCTCCCTTTAAAAATTCCCTCCCTTTCCCTGGCAAAGATGCCTTGTTTTTGTCTACAATTTTCAGTCCCAATAGTCACAATTTGTGCCATGCCTTATCACTAGTCAGTCACTTCAGTCCCTGAGGAGGGGGGCAAGGGGGAGGTTTTCTCCTCCGCCTGCCAGGAAGCAACCATGGCGTCCTCCGCCCTTCCCAGCTGGAAGCCAGGCAAAGGAATTTTACAGCTGCAGGAGGGGAAGGGGAGGGAGAGGTTGAGGGGCCCCGCTCGCTCAGACTCCCACGCTCACTGGGGCAGCCAGGCCGTTTGGCTTCATCCCATCTAGAAAGCTTGGGAGCATCCCCAGGAGCTCAAGCTGAGCAGGGCAAAGATAGCTAAACATTACCCAGAACAGTCTACCACTACATCGCTCTGTATGGTGGGTTCATGGGCCTCTGCTGGGTAGACAAAGTGGTCAGATCCTACTTACAGGCAATTTACAGCTAAAACGAAGAATGTTGTGGCCTGCTGCATTCTCTCGCCCTCCCATCACTTCCTGCTGCCCCTATCAAACTAAGCAATACTTCCTTCTTGGGGTATCCAGGAAAAGGCTAATGCAGAGGAAAGGGACAAATATACAAGCCCGCGTATATATACAAACAATTTACAACACCCCAAAACCACATTTCACAGTAACATCTAATTGCCAATAAGTCCAAATGTAAGTGATGTTTACTTGTCAATACAATAACTTTGAAATTACAACTTAACGCAGCAACAGGTGTGAATGGACCAGAGTTTTGCATTGTGGCAACAGACCATGACTGCAGTGTTTGCACACACAAAAAAAAAACCCTTAACCCAACACTGATTATAGTGTAGACTTTGCAGATCAGCCATACTGACTTTCAATCAGCAGCAGCAATAATAGCTTTCAGTTTGAGTAAGCACCCCAACTGATATCAATCATCCCATCACAATATAATATAGTATCACAAGGAACATCCACAGCTGGATAAAGTAGGTTGAGCAACACTGAAACAATCAGATTTTAGCTACAGTCTAGGGAGAGAATACTGTTGAAGGGTTAGATTCCACTGCTCTAGAACACCTCTGTCCTTAGCATTTCAGTAACAGTAAGGTTCAGAAACAAACCGAAACTACTTTGCATGCATATAGGCACATGTACAGTCTTGGCACCTCCATTCAAAAGATCATGAAAGAGATTATGGAGCAGATTTCCACCAAGCTTCTTGAAGAACTGCTGTCAGTCAGAGCAGACAACACTGAGATACATAACTAAGCAGCTTGATCACTGAAGGGTCTTAGATCACCTTTGCTACTTCTTTGATTCTATCTATAATTTGTTTATTGGGGGAAAGTGTTAAAAACATTTAAATTAGTGATTAAATGGTGTGGTGAGGACTTGACTTTGCTCCCAGAGAGAAGACACAGGCCTGTTCCAACAGCACATTGCCTACCAAACAAATGCCTCTTTCCCCATCATTCTTCTTCCCTTCCTTGTAGTCCCTAATGGATCAGCTACATTTCTCCCCCTCCCCCCTGCACTTGCGTGTAAAGTTAACTCAATTATTAAAAGCACTGAGTGCATCGTGGTTGGACTCTGCCGGGAAGCGCTGGCTCAGTGGCTTCCTGTCCTCCGGCTGGTGACCACATCCCTCTGCAGGAGGAGGAAGAATTAAAGGGGGAAGGAAGGGGGAGAGTAGAAACAAGGACAAGAAACATTAAGACACCCCCCCCCCAAGAAACAAGAATCTTAAATATAACCACCAGAGGCCATCCTCCATCCCAGCGCTACCTCCGAGCAAAGATTAAGATTCAGCTTCTGAGATTGAAGCCACATCAAGCGAAAAAAAACTACCAAAACATGTGACAAAGAAAGTTCAGCACACAGGGACTAGTCTGAAGCTATACAAGCTGAACACAGGATTTAAGAGTCCTGGAAATATGCTGTTCTACCTCTGGTCAGCAGAACAACCCCCTGAGTTTACAAATACCGTATACATGGGCAATGGTCTAAAAGTTCTGCTCAGATTCAAATCCCACTTTTGCCATCAATTACATAGCCATAAGTGTATCCTGCAACCACAATATGGTTGCAAGATACACCTATAGATATGCTTGCTTCTATAAAGGGAGAAACAACACCTAATATCACATGCAAATAAACTGTACAAAACCAAATCAAAAGTACTGTGTGCATTTGTGCTGGCCTTGTCCTGCCACTTCTCATCACATCCACGAGGAGGGACTTCTAATGGCCATGTGCACATTCTAACAGAACTGTCACTTTATTTCACCCACTGCGCTTTTAACACCATCTTGAACCACTGAAATTTAGTAACTTCTGTTGATCACCACATCTCCACTCTAGAAAAAGTTCATCTGCTAAATTTCTGGGTAACAGGATCCTAACATACATCACGGGACAGCAAAAATAAAATAATCAGAAACCTTACATCCAATGCTTGCTCCTTGTCTTCAGTGGATGAATTGGAAAGACTTGAATCCCACTGTATGTTTATTAAGCTTTTCAGAGACCTTTAAGGATATTTTGAGGCTAATTCCCCAACTCCAGCTTCTTCCATTCCACAGAACTCAAACCTTATCATCAGCACAATAAATAGCAGACAAGCCATGTCCTGACACAACAAAGGTTAAAGGTCATCCCATTTGGGGTTAGGGTCTCTTATAACCTTCACACCACTCATCATTTCATCAAGATAGAGCGCAATACAGGAACTGCTCTGCACCGTGCCTCACACCTCTCCATGCACACACATATACCCACAATGCACTGACCGAACATGCCTAACCCCCTGTGTGGCAAAGGGGGTAAAGTTGCTGGGGGTCTTTCTGTGGAAAACATCGCAAGGCGCAAGATGCTGTTGACGTCTCTCAGCGAACCTGTCTGGAGACCATTCTCCCCACTCTCCCTCCCCAGGATGGAGGAGGTGTGGCCCAGTAAACTGCAGCTTCGATGCAGGTTGAAGGTGTGCTGCGAGGTCAGCAAGATGGTACTCCTCGGGACCAGGGGAACACTTTATCTGGTTCCATGTGGAAAGCAGGCCAGCTGGAGGTCAACCCTCTAAAGACCGGCCACCATCATGCAATCAAACAGCCGGAGAGGCAACAGTCTTCTACAGCCTGTTCCGATCCTCCTCACAGGTGGAGCGCATCTCGGACTCAGCCTGGCAGTCAGCGTGGGGTAAGTTAAAAGGCATATTTGGGAGAAGGAGATGAAGAAAGATGAGGTAGTTGTGCAAGGGTGTCTGTGTGCGCGTGTGTGTGCAAGAGAGGAGGGGAGGGGGCACACAGGCAGCGCAAGTTTTCAAAGGTCGGAGGGGTGCACCAGTCTGTGCAAAGAACTGTCCAGCGCCCCCTCCTCTTCGTCCACCCCTATTTTGGCCGAAGAAAGGCCCCCCAGAAAAGAAAGTGGGGAAAGGGGGTGGCTAAGTAGAAGAGCAGAGGCAGGGGGAACCGCCGCCGCTTGTCCGCCTGTTCCGTCCCCCCGCCAGCAGCAGCGACTGTAGCCTGGCAGGATTAAAGGGTGCGCGCAGGGAAAGGGAGGAAAGCGGGGGGGCTGTGGGAGAGAGAAAGAGAGGAAGGGGGAGGGCGAGGGCTCCAAGTTGTCCGGCTGTTCCGTCCCTCCGCCGCCCCTCCGCTTCCTCTTCGCTGGGCTGTCGCGGCTATCGGCGACAGGCGGGCGGGCGGGCGGTTGCTGGTCGCGGCGCCTCTCGGCGGAGGAGGGGGGAGAGGAGAGGCGAGGAGGCTGTCGCTGCCGCTCCGCCTGTCGCGCCGTCCCCTCCGGTTGTAACCAAACACCATTCACTGCCTCTCCCGCCTTCCTTCTTCCTCCTCCTCCTCTCCTTTCCCAGCCGCTCTGGGCTACGAAAAAGGGCGGCCCCCCGCCCGAACCTCACCCCTCCCTTCCCTCGCTCGCGCGCCCTCTCTCTCTCACACACACACACACTCACACACACACAAGCGCGCGCACCGAGAGCCCGTCACGCATGCCCAATTAGCCCTCCGTATGCCATTGGCTGCCTTCACGCCGGGTCATTCACATGCAAATGAACCCCCTCTCTTTTCTCTCCAGTCACACACGCACAAGGCGACCTCCCATTGGCCGCCGCTGGAATGTCAGTCATATGCAAAATAAGAACGGATCACGAGGCCAAAGAGATGCCTATTGGCTGCGGTTTACTCCAGCTTCCCCCCTCCTCGCCTTTTCTACTCTACCGCCTCGGGCTCGCTTGTCAGAACCCTGGAAGAGGGAGAGACCACACCCGGGGGAAGGCGGGGGGGGTGAAGGAAAGACGACGCCCGGGAGTGCGGGGGGGGGCGGGAGAGGGATGTGGCTAAGGTGAGAGGGAAAGAAGGGTCTTGGGGGGTAGCGGGGCGCTTGACAGCAAAAATAAAAAGGGGGGCCAAGAAAAGGGGAAACGTGGGAAGGAAGGAGGGGCTGCAAAGAGGAGAGCGAGCTATGGAGGGGCGAACAGGAAGGGGCAAAGCAGGATAAGACGAGGGGGCAAGAGAAGGGAGACAAATGGAGTGGGGAAACGTTGGTGAAAAACAGAAGAAGATGCAGAAAAGCAGAACTGGAGGGGATGCATTAGAGCGAGGGTGGGATTAAAGCGAGCACTGGAGACAGGTTCACACGGCGCGCTTCAACTGGTGGCCTGATCAACTGTTTCTGCGCGGCCCAGCACGCGTAACATACAGGAACCCAAACAGCCTGGATTTGCACTACATGCAAAGCCACCCTAAGACCTAATCACAGGTTACCCTGACCACCGAGACCACGTTCAGCAGATGCAACTTCCAAGACTTTATCTGACCAGAAGAGCTTTGCCCCCCCCCCCCGGCCCAGCCAGCTGAGGAAAATGCTGGGAGGGGGGTGTCACTGGATGGCGTGGACAGCATACAAGCAGTAGTCCCAATGCACTCCTTCCCTCTTTCTGTGTGCATGTGTGCGAAGGAGCGTTCTGACTCGCTGCCAGCTGATAACACATCTGAATAAAGGCTAGTTCACCTTTGCGCTTCTGTGTTGTACTATTGAGATTGGGTCATCAGATCAGCTGACACCCGAAGCTGCAGGGATCCCTGCCTGTACTTGCTATGGCGTGCTGGCTGTACACACACCTGCAGGCCGGCATCCTTACTTTATAGCCTGCTTGGGCGCAGGTAGCTAAGCTTGACGGGGCATGCGAAGGAAGGGAGAGACCCTGAAATGGGAACCCCGTCATGTGTGCACACTTATACGTGCCACTGAATGAAAGTCACTCCTATTTCTTGCTCTCTCGTAGATATTGAAGCCCTTTCTGCTGGCAGGCGGCCCAGCTGGGGATTAAAAGCTTGCAGCACAGATGCATTCCTGGGATAATCTCTCCTCCCTGGGGCAGGGTGGTGAGAAAGAAGTGTGTGCATGGGGGAATGGTGGTGAATCTGAATGTCGTGAATGTCTGAACGTCGTCGTGTGATATGTGCCCCCCCACCTCCTTTTCCAGAGAAGCTGCCTCCACTTCATGTTGCTCTCTCTCTGACTCACGCTCGCCTCCTCCCTTAGCATCACAGTCTCGTCCTCCACAGGCCTGACTCAATGCTGCTTCTGCTCATGTCTGGGGGTGGGTGGGATGCAGCCAGCCTCCAGCCCCCAGCAGGCAGCCAATAGGCAATGAGGTGAAGTGAGGAGACACACAGGAACACCCCCACGTACACACACTACATCTGGGCGCCGGGCCAGGCCAGGCCAGGCCTGGGCGAGGATCCCATTGTTAAGTGGGGGGGGGAGAAGACACAAACACACCACTCCCAGCACGCACTGTACTATCGCAGGGCACAGTGAGGGAGAGTGGACACGACTTGGGGGGGAGGGGAATGACAACTATGTACAAAAAACAACACCCACGCTACCCTGCTCCACAAGGTACATCTACCCACATGCAGATAACTCATGGCAACCCAAACTTCCTTCTCCTTCTTGCAAGATGGTCACACAATCATATCCCATCCACGCAACAGAGAAGCCTACAGGATAATGTATCTGTATATGGCAAGACACCCTATATAGTCTCTCAGAACCTGCTGTGCACAGGACCCCCGTGTGTTCTCAGGGAATTTATGGGAAGAATCACCCCCGCAACAAAACATGGCAGACCTTCATGCTGTACTCACACTCTAACATGTGCCTCCCAGAGAAGAGAAACCAGCTTATTTTGTTATCAAGGTTTGCATCTCCTAAATGGTTTAAAGGGGAAGGGATTGTCCTTTTCTGCAGAGAAAAGCACTGCCCCAGGATAAGGAAGGGGCCTTCACTGAGTTGTGTCCGGAGATGCTCGACATCAGATGGCGAAAGCAGTAAGGCATGAATCAGCCAAAGCCAAGGGGAACCGAATTCGTCTTCTAGCTGATCTTAGCTGGAGCTATGTGCAAAGGCTGCCAAACTGCAACTGGAAGTGTCACAGGCAGCTGGCAAACTGACAGAGCCCATCCCCAGTCTAACCAGTGTGACCAAAAGTGGCTGGTTACAGTGTCATCGTTCATTCATTATTTCAGTCTCATGCCTATTATTTATGTAACCTATCCTCCCTTCAGAGAAGTTCCAGGCAATATAACTGGAGTGATTCCAAAGTCTTCTGAATTTTAGTCACATGAACACAAGTTCTCTCTCTCTCTCTCTCTCTCTCTCTCCCTCTCTCTCTCATTCTCTCTCTCTCTCACACACACACACAAATATTCTTAAATAAAATGCAAGTTTTCGCTTTCTGGAGATACTCCTGTAATCAGTAAGAAGGGCCCTGCTCAAAAACAAGGACACAAATCCTCCTCCGTTCCCATCCTGCCTTCCCAGAGGCTTAGCAACTTAGCAAGGTTACCAAAATATATCTGGACTAAGCTACTACAGTACTTTATAAAAATAAGAACTGACTAGGCTCCTCTATGCGGGGGAAAAAAAAGAAAAGAAGGGAAAATATTTCTGCATAGAAATATTACAAAGATGTCAAAGGATAAAAATACTGCTGGGACATGCTGCCAAGTCCAATGATGTCAGGAAGAAATTTTGCATTAAAAAACTGCACGTTCGTTTTGCCCCACTCTCTCCCTGTCTGGATTTCTGTGCCGCGGCCGCAGCAGCAAAATTTCACATCCCAAATGCAAGTATGTGTTCTGGGAACAGGTTCATATACCTGTTCGCTTGTGGCAATCAAAAGATGAAGTCCTGTGTATGGCAATAAGTTTACTGGCGTTCCAGTGGCATCAAGCATTGGCTTTGGATGTAGAACTAACCTTATCAGGAACCAGCAACTACACGAAGGGATCCTGTTAGATCGCTCAGGATAAACTCCTCCCATGAGTGGGAATAGCTAAACAAGCTAGGAAACTTCTAGCCATAGTTTGATTTCAAGTGGGGGAGGAGCAACCTATGGCCCCTCTAAAGGTTTCCCTCTTCAGGGACAGTAGGAGAAAATTGCTAAATAAATGGAGAATAATCACACTATTTAATGAGCTGAATTTAATTAAAATGCAGTTAAATTTAGCTTTCGTCCTAGCCCCATCTATTTTTTGGGAGGGTGACCCCTGGCAAGCCATTTAAAGGTCAAGTGTGGCTCTTGACCTTAAAAATGTTGCCCAGCCCTGGTTTACGGTTACAACTGAACTGGGACTGCTGGCTTATTGCTCTCTTAACAAGCCAGTGGCACAAAGCAGGATTTATTCTTATGATTTTGACTTGCCAGGAAAGAACAAAACCAGAGACTTCAGAGATAAGACTAAATCAGAGGCCTGCTGCTGTCAGAAAAAACCAAATTGCTTGCACTAACAGGCTTACATGATCCTGGGAAGTAAGATTTCTAAAGAATTTTGATTTAACATCATGTCCAAACAGTATTTATCTGTTACTTCACCCTCTGCTTTCTCTTCAGATTGTCTAAACCAGTGTTTCTCCACCTTGGTGAGTTTAAGAGGGGTGGATTTCAACTCCCAGAATTCCCCAGCCAGCATGGCTGGCTGGGGAATTCTGGGAGTTGAAGTCCACCCACCTTAAACTCGGCAAGGTGGAGAAACACTGGTCTAAACATTGTGCCCTTGTTTTGTAGTCTTACATGGCAGCTTGATCACAGGCTTCTTCCAAAACCATACAGTCCCGCTCACTTCCCACTTTTGAGCCAAATTAAAAATTGAAAAGGAAGCATGAAAGCAAAATAAGGCACTGGGGGAAACAGAAAGACATAACTTTAGTACATTTAACTTTTTAAAAACTCAAGTATCACAGTACGTGGTCTCCTTACTATGGCTTTCCTGGTTACTTCTGTAACTGGGACTGTCATACATGGCATGGAATTCCAGCTGGGAACACTAAATCAGGATACAAACAGAAACCACAAGAGCTTTACTTGAGTCACTTCACAAAAGTGCCACGTGAGGACCCCTGTGAGAAATATACCCAGGCAAAAATGCGTGCACGTTCCCAGCAGGACAGAGCACACACCAAGGGCATCTTTGTTATGGACGCTAAGGGGACGTGTGAATACCCAAGCAAGTCCATTCCACGTGAGGATGTGGACATGTGAGCTGGCACCCTTGAAGTGGCTTCCCAAAATCAAACTCTTCTATGGCCTGAAGCCACATGCACCAATACGCCATGCCACCCCCCCAAATCTGGATCAGGTCCCTCCCATTGATGATATAAATAGAGACGGGGCTCCAAGCAGCAGGGAAACGGTAGTCTTGGTTACCAGTTGCCGAGAGACCGCAACCTGCATAAGTGATGCTGAAGGGAGAACTGGAGCCCAACCTCAGGAATCAGAGAAGCACATGCCACACGATTCCTTAGCTTGCAGGCTTCTCTCCAGCTACATATTCCTTTCCTGAGCACATCACAGACACCCCCCCCCCCCCCGCCCAAACAAGGCATGTACAGGCCTGAACAAGAACAAACCTATATGTCCTTGGAGCATAATGTTATACAACCTCCTCACTACCAGGGCCCAAATAATCATATGATTAAATGCCTGAACACAGAGTTCCTGAAGAGCACACATCCATGAGTGAGGAAACCAGATAAATGGCAAAAATGCCATCAAATCCATTCCAAAAAGTCTCTCTGGACATGGTGCTTTAAATCTGAGGGGAGTTGTGAAGTTTGTTAAGATGAAGAACTTTCAATGGGATTGAGAGCGTGAAATATGCTCAGCCCCATCTTGGGGGAGAGGGGTCAAGAAGGAACAGGCTCAGCAAGGGCTGGGCCTCAGGACCAAATCTAGGGCTCCACAACCATTTGGGGCTTCCCAAATGACCATCTGGAGAATGGTATGTGATCAAGACATAGCATCTATGTCTGGACAGCATCAACAGCTGGGCTAGCCTGGGCCCATCACGGATAAATCAGCTCACTCCAGAATTCTTTCTTCTTGCTTTTTTGGAGCATTTTATATGCGTAGGGTGGCTAGCCAAGTGCATCATTAGAAATGCTCATTTTATTTTTATTTCCTTCAGTGGCTTATCTTTTTCTGCAAGAAACAACAGGCTTTCCAAAATAAGTGCTTAGCAGCATTAGCAAATTCCGTTTTATTTCAGTAGTCCGTAAGGGACCATGGCAGCTTTTTCTGACTTAGAGCATCCACCCGAGTGGGCTATAGCTCCTAGCATCCCCAGCCACTGCTCTACCACATGGAAGGTACTAAGGCCCAGAATGTGGGGTTATTATTTACGTCCATCTAAAATGTGAAACTGCTCTCTCTTCCTCTCTCCATCCCTCAGAGCTGGCAAGCAGGTTTTGTTTTGACTCTGAACCAGGAATGGGGAGGTAGCTGTAAGCCATGGAGGGGCACTGGGTGAAGGAGAGAAAAAAAAGGTGAGCTCAGAAACACTTGGCCAAATAAACAGTGCCTCATTGCACCACTCCGGGCACAGTCACATGTTCTATATGATGCTCCAGCTGGCTTACACTCAGATGCAGCAACCCACGTACACTGATAAAAAAAAAAAAGGCAATACCAGAATGGTATCTTTAATATCCAGCGCTTACAGGAAGCCGTACTATTATGCTGCTGCCAGATTCAAGGATCATGTTGTTCCCGTAGATGCTTGGATAGATAAATGTACTGCAATGAACCCATATGTCATCACGTCATGCACACACCCGCATGCAGATAGGTGGACATGTCCCCTTTGTCCAATAAAAAAAGTAACATATGCATTCATCTCTTAGTTCTGGTCTTTTAACTGATAATTTAATGTTACTTTTTTTTCAAATTGAGGGACCCACGCAGAAGAGGGCAAGCTTCCGATCTCCAGGAATCACATGAAACATTTGGGAACTGAAGGGTTGCAATGGATGGGGCTGTGTAACACATGTCGGTAGGGCTGGCTTTTTTGGTTATTTTTCTTTCAGGGTTTTTTTTTTAGTCTTTTAAACTTTTAAACTATGGTAAGCCTATTGTTTGAATGCTTACATTATTCATATATTTCCTGCCTCGAGAGGGTGGGAAATTATACCACTAATTTTTACAATAGTAGTCAGAAAAGGCTCCAGATGCTGCAAAAAAGCGGGGGGATTGGGAACCCTCCAGCAAAGGATATAATAGTCTTCCCTTGCTGTAACAGGAGGCAGGTCAAAGTACTGGTCATTCTAGAGCAGCACTTTATACTGCTGCTTTTCTCCAATCTAGTCTCCTTCAACAGATTGCCTCACAACTTAATATGACTTCCAGTAAGTATTAAAGAGTTGCAGTCCTGCTCACCTTTTGTGTGGGTGTGTGCACGCCTTCAAGTCAGTGTTGACTCTTGGCAACTGGACTACTCCCTGCAGTTTTCTTGGCAAGGTTTTTTAGAAGTGGCTTGCCATTGCCTTCTTCGTTCTGCAGCAGAGAGAGAGGGACTGGCCCAAGGTCACCCAGCTGGCTTCGTGCCTAAGGCCGGACTAGAACTCACGGTCTCCTAATTTCTAGCCTGCTGCCTTAACCTCTACACCAAATTGGCAAAGCTGTGATTTCTTTCTTACTTTTATCTTATTATTTATTTATTTGTGTGTGTGTGTGTGTGTGTGTGTGTGTGTGTACGAGAGAATGAGAGAGAGAGAGAGAGAGAGAGAGAGAATTAGGAACAGCTCAGATACTGCGCAGTACCCTCAAACTCCCAGGCCTCTGGTAGACGACCCGAGATTGAGGAAGACACAGACCACCCATTGGGGTGACAGGGGAATTTTTAAAATTTGTGTGTGTGTGTGTGTGTGTGTGTGTGAGAGAGAGAGAGAGAGAGAATGAAAAAAATCCCCTATGGGTGGTATGTGTCTTCCTCAGTCTCGGGTCCTCTGCCAGAAGCCTGGGAGTTTGAGGGTTCTGCGTAGTTTCTGAGCTGTTTCTAGCACTGCACTCTTCTGGACAGAGAGCTCTGATGTTGTTCCTGGGATCTGTTGGAGCCACTCTCCCAGCTTAGGAGTCACAGCCCTGAGTGCTCCTATCTCCACTGGGACCACTTTGGCCTTGACTTTCCACATCCTCTCTAGTTCCTCCTTCAGGCCCTGGTACTTCTCCAGCTTCTCATACTCCTCCTTCCTGATGTCGGCACCACTACATCTACCACCGCCGCTGTCTTCTGGTCCTTGTCTACTACCACGATGTCTGGTCAATTGGCCAGTACCTGCCTGTCCATCTGGATCTGGAAGTCCCACAGGATCTTAGCTCTATTTGGAAATCCCACATGAGACACACACACACACACACACACACACACACAAACATATAACACCTTTCACTGTGTTACAAGATCAAGTTCTAAATGCCAAGGTTTCTGAATATCTGTGAGCACCGTATTGACCCAACATCTCTGTGCTGGATAAGGCACAATAAGTTATTGGCCAGCTACCCTATGAACGGCCTGGAAGAAATTCTAAAAGATCCAACTGCCTTTCACTTTATAAATGCTTTCCTGCCCAAAGACAATTCCCCTTCACCACCGGCGAATTGCTATCTACAGGTCTTCAATATCAACCTTTAACAAATACCAATAAAATGGGTTTCTCTGGCCCATGACTAACCAGCCAAACACTTACTAGCTGTGCATGGATGCTCTCTTCACTTTGCTGCCTAACTGGAACTATGAAAATGGCTATGGGGATCCCCAGAATGTCTATACACCTAACTGCCATCTGTTATTACTCTGTTCTCCTTCAAGCGTAAATATAGAAGCAAGCAACTCAACCTGGAAAATTAACAAAAATATCCCAAAATACTAGCTTCCCGCATCTCATATACTGTACTGCATCCTCAAATCTTTGGACTGGAATTTGGAAAATTTGCATCTGTCACCTTTGAAAGGCAGAGAGGACCTGTTTGGTCCTACTTTCAATCATGATCTAGGAAACTGAAGATGAAATTTCAGTTCAGCTTTGGGCACCCTGCACAAACAGACTCTGATGTGACACCTATCAAATGGGTTTACAGTATTCAGGAACTTGGATGTGAGCCAGTCCAAGGCAAGGGTAACCCTGGCAGGAGATTTAAACTCAGGTTTAAATCTCTCTCACTAAAAGGCAATATTTAGCGCCCATCATGTAAAACCACACCAACTTAGTGGCTGGATGTTATGAAACCACGACCGAAATTCGTGAAAGACTATTCTGCACAAGAGATACATGGAATCTCCAGCTGCTAGAGCAACAGAGAGAAGACTTCACACTCAGCTTCCTGGAAGCATCTGGAAGCCCACTGTCAGAAGCAAGATGATGGATTACAGGGGGACTCTCAAGAGAATGGAATCTGGTACCTTAAAAATCGTTTACCTTTCATGGATATATTGCATTCTCTCCTGTACCTGTTCTTCCCTTTTTCCATAGGATGGAGGAAGGAAAGCTGAAAAACTACCTCCCAACAAATCATCTTAGCAGCACAACTTCTGCTGGGTGTAGCAACCATAGTGTACCCCCCAGACTCCCAGGTTTTTGAAGAGAAATCCCATTTTTTTCCAGCTTTTACTACTGTTAATGCACATCCTCACAACCACCTTGGTGGAGAATGCTAGTGTTACTGATAGCTTACAAAAAAAGAAAAACAAAAGGATTGTCCAAAGCTGTGTATCGAGATTTCAGAGACGAGTACATTTTACAAACAGGCCTCCGAGATCAAATCCACTAAGGAATATAGTGAGCAAGACTCACTCTTACACAAAACCAGCCTGAAAAAAAAAAGATGAATTGCCTGCTGGGGCTGATAGAGAAGGAATGCAGAACTGCAGTTCTACTTTAGTTACAGAAAAGAGGGATCCCTCCTGGAGCAGCCTGTTTGTTTCTGGGTTGTGCAAAGAATCAGTGCGGCATTGCACACCACTTACACCATCCCACTCATTTGCCAGCATGTATTCCTGGTCACCTATGACTACCCAAGCAAGATACGGCTTGCACAAGCTCTTTCAACAAGCCTTATGCCAAGAAAAAATCTGTTGTCAGAATGGCTCCAAATACTGGAAATAGAATATTGAAACTAAAAGAGACATGTGCACTGTGGCTCCTGCAAGCTCCCCCACCCACTGGCCCCACTCCTTGCCCCCGAGCCACTCTGCTGTTTTGCTTTGACACTGTTTGTTCTATTTTGGGCCCGGAGGGATGGAAAAAGTGAAATAAACAGAGAGAGGCGAAAGCTACACCAAAAGACAAAACCCAACAGAATCACAGTAATCAACACATCTTACCTGTGCCAGGTCGTCCCATGATAATCTCCTTCTTGGGAGCAGGATGGCTGGTATACTCTCCAGGGACAAGGAGAGGCAGGAGGGCAGCTGGGGAGGGGTGGAAGGCAACAGGCTGAAAGGGGGAGGACACGCTGAAAATAGGTGGGGCTTGTTCAGGGGCAGATACCACGCTAGGCTGGCTGGAAGGCAGAGTTCGGCCCACGTTAATGGGCACCGGCATTTGCAACTGCCCTTTGCCTGACAAGTGTTCCTTGGAGCCAGCTTTCCCCATCCTTGGACTGCCCACTCGCCCCTCCACGGGCTTCTCAGTGAACTTGGAGGGCAGCGGCACATCTGGGTTGCGCACAATAACTGGGGAGTCCCTCTGCACGGCAGGCACCCTCCTCACGGTGGGGCTAGGATCGGAGGTCAGTCCAGCTGGCGGGGGCACCAGCAAGAGCGGAGAGGCCTGTTGAGAGCGCGAGGAAAAGGGCCCCGCTCCCGCAGGCGACACAGCCCGGAAGCCAGCAGGGGTTGAAGGGGTAGGGGTGTGGGAAATGGACTCTACTCCTGAGTCGAGACTGTCATTCTTGTGGAAGTCAGCCGCTGAGCTGGTACTACTGTGGTGCGACTCGGCTTTCCGTTTACTGGGGCTCATTGGCACCGTGAAGGTAAGGTTGGTCTGAAAGCTGATGCCTGAATGATGGCGCTCCCGGGAGGTGGCGTGATGCAACATCTCAGGGCTTAGCACCGCACCCCCGACCCCCTTTGGGGTGCTGGCACTCACATGGCGGCTGCGAGCAGCGGCCCGCTGGATTACGGGTGAGGCATTGATGGGGCTGAAGTTGGCTGGACGGAAGCCAAAAAGAGGGGAGGGGGAGGGGGAGGGGGCAGGTGAGAAGGGGGACTGGTTGGAGACAGGCGAGAAAGAAGGGGTGCCTGAACGGGAGCTGCCCAGAGACACCAGCATGACAGCCGCTTCACACTCGTCAAACTCAAAGCGTGACAAATCGGCAGGGGCCACCAGGCGAGGCCGTGAGTCTCCTCGAGCGCTACTGGCCTCACTGTCCCGTGAAGTCTCGTCCCAGTCAAACTCGGCACTGCCCTCCCGCAAACCGCTGCCTCGGCCTTCCGAGAGGCTTTCCATTTCCTTGGTGCGCATGGAGAGGTGGCGCGAGCAATAGCCCCGCCGCTGAGACTCCTTCATGCAGCCGTCCCGCGAGCAGAGCCGCCGCCACTGCTTCCCGTTGAACTTCTTGCGGATGCCATTGGGGGTGCACACCACGTCCCCTTTCTTGTACTTCTGCTGGGCGGCAGTGAGGGGCGTACGAGAGCGAGAGGACCCCGGCGTGCTGCACTTGTCCACGGACATCACGCTGCTGCTGCGGCTTCCGCTCGCTTCTGGGCTCAACAAGGGCGATCGCTGCTCGGGAAGGCGAGGGAAGGCGGGTGACTTTGGGGGGGAGAGGATCTGGGGTGGCACCACCACAGACTTCTCCTCTGCCCGCACCCCAGCGCTGATCTTAGAGACTTCGGCATCTTCGGGCTGCTTGGGCTCAGGGCACGGGAGGGCCAGAGCAGCTTCCTCTGGCTCTGGCAATGGAGGCGTTTTTTCAGGGGGCTTGTTGTCTTCAGAAGGATGGTCACAATGCCACGGGGAGCGCAGAAGGCGCAAAGCAGAGCGGGGCACCCAGGCAGAGTCTTTGCGGGCAGCACTGGCAGCCCCAGGGAGAACCACAGGACGGGCAAACCGCACTTTGTAGGAAGCAGGCTTGGCACTGACTTCCACCACGGTGCCCTCCTGATAAGCCGTCTCCTCAGGGTCCACGCAAGCACAGACAGGGGTGCCCACAGTCAAGGCCCCAGGTGGAGGGGTAGCATCCAGAACAACATCCACAGTGCTAGACCCTAATGCCCCTTCATAATATGCTGTGACACGGTCCCCCACAAACTGCACCCCCAAGTCCTGCCCTCGTCTGACCTGCTTCACGACGGCTGGCTGGAAGAGTCCTTCTCGCTGAGCCAGCACCCGCTGGGAGCGCAACTGGCGCAGGTCGTATCCGCTGGGGGGCATCACCCACATGTCTCCGGCCCCCTTGTCATTCTCGTCTGCAGAGTGCTCGCTGGCCGTATCCGTACTGGAAGAAGGACAGCGCCGGGGTTCATCCTCCGAGGCTGCTGCTACATTCTCGCTCCCGTCCGATTCTTCACCCCCGGGGTACTTCCGGCATGGCGCGCGCGACTTAAATGTAGCTGTCTTGCGGTTCAGTGAGGCTTCTGTCCCGCAGGCCTCAGCCCCCACCTGCGCTTCCCCTTCGGGCAGTTTGTAGGGGTCATCGTGCGCCCCCGCCAAGTCCCGCAGGCTGGGGTCCATTGGCACCTGCATGCGCCGGACACCCACAAAGGCTGGGGGCTGATCAGGAGCCTCTTCCTCTGCTCCCTCTTCAACGGCTGTCCTGCGCTTCTGAGTCTTGGCCCGGGTGGAGGGTGGCGAGCGGCTGCAGCTGCTGCTGCCGGAAGAGGAGGAAGAGGAGGAACTGGCAGCCTTTCTCACTGGTTTCATCTTCCCCCCAGGCTGGGCACAGACTCAGGGAGCTAAGAAGAAAAAGACAAGAAGAAGGTTACAAGGCCAGCCTCTGCTCACCATGCCAGGACCATCCTGAGTTCTGCTACTCCTCTGTCATTGGATTTCTCCAATCGTCAACTCAATCCTCCAAGCTCAAGAACTTGACATTTTTGTTTTAAAGCAGGCGATCACCTGTTTTGAAATATGAACAAAATAACTTTCAGCCATAAACTACTCTTCCACCAAATGCAGTTTCTCTATTGTTTCTCGCTTCTAAGAACTCAATGCCACTTCACTTCATGCCCGGGCTTCTCTTCCCCATTATGCTCATCCAATTCCCTATCCTGAACTCTCTTACTCCGAACAATAAGAAGGCATCCATTCCAGCCTGGGAGCGTTCAGAAATAAAGAGCACACACACTTTTAACCAGCTGCCATATGCGTACGTACAAAAAGACATTGTACAAGAATATCTATACACTGGCAAAGGGATTTTTTTTTTTAATTTAAATGTAAACCCATTCTAAAGGGAGAGGGTGGTAGTCTAGACACTCACTCATGCTGGAGTAAGCAAAGAATTAATGTACAATAAATCTGGGATTTATGTCCTAAATAACAAAAACACAAGTTTTCAAGTGATACAAAATTAAGGTGTCAAAAAAAATTATAAGGTTCTGTTTTATTCAGCATCAGGAGCTCCAGCACTTTTAATATTAGATCCCAATTCAGTATCAACTTCAGCATAGGAAAGGCGAGATTACAACTTCCATTGATGTGTTCACAATAGCCCATAATGTGGGTTTAGCTTAGTGTCTGCCTAAACCCAGCCTTTCTGGTTATAAACCATGATTTATAGCTTATCATGACATATGAACCCAGCCATTGTACCTTATTGAATCATGAGTAAAACAAACCATGGTTTAGTGTGAGATGTGAAGCCAGTCTTTACCTGCATTTTGAATCATGCAAAAAGATCTGAGATATATAAGAATGTGTATCTGGGTGGGGACAAATGTTATCCTTAATACTGGTGATTCTGCGGAAAGACACCCCTGGACTTCAGTGAAGTCCCAAATAGTGGTTTGCCATTCCCAATATTAAGTAGCTTAAAACAAGCAATTTTCTCCACACTTAATGAAGCTCATGTACTTTCCTAGTACTATATGTTCTCTCATTCATTCACTACCAACCTTGGCCCAACTGAAAAGATTCTGAATTTTATAGGATTAAGCTTGGACAGTATTGGGGGAGCTTAACTCATATACCATCGTGAATTATGGCGGGGAAGCGGGGGGGGGATGGAAACAGAATTGTTTGGAGGCCTCCCAAGGAGTCCTCCTTAATTCCTATCTCTCTTGCTGCCCAGAGAGAGAAGGAGGGTGCAAAGGAATGTGGAATGGTTGCAACCTATCCACTAACTTAGTCAAGTAGGGACTGAGGCCAAATTTCCATCTTTTTCCCCCACACTACCAAAACAAGGGGGGGGGGGGGAAGAGTCTTCCTGGAAAAAAGCAATCTAAGGATTGACTCTACAATATTCTTAATGTTATTGTTTTAAACTTCCTCCTCCCAGTTTCCAAGCATCAGCTGTCTCAAGAGAAATGACCTACAGACACTGCACCAGTGGCCCCCTAAGCTTCAAATCAGTTGCATGTGTTAGTCTTCTTGCACCTTTCCTTAGATGTCTGGCTTTACCCTTGAATTGATTTAATGCACAGAATTCTGTGTATGCTTAGAGGCATTCTTTCTCCATTACACCACATCTTCTTGGGCTGAACCTCGGCATCTAATTCAGATTCCTGAAACTCAGACTGGACGAAGCTCGCACCCAATTCAGCCCCAGCATTCCTCATCACGGCCCTCCCTCTAATTCCCCCTACCCCAAATCCCATTCCCCGTGGGAAATTTCTGAAAGGGATTTTCCAGAGTCACTGTCTTACCCTTGCTCCCATATTAGCTTGTGCCATCTTTTCTCCTCCCTCATCCCACCCCAGCGGGTGGCAACGCTTGCCTATACCCTTATCTTCAAAAGGCCAGCCCTCAACCCCTCCTCCAGCAGGTGACCTTGCTCATTCCCCCCATCCTCAATGCTTTCAAAGCTGCGATTCTTCTCTTGGATCTTATGGATCCCCCCCCCCACCTGCACTTCAGGAAGACCCTCCCATATTATGCAACTCCTCTACTTACCAGCCTCTCGGTCCCACTCCTGCCACAGGCAGGCACTGGCCAAGCTTTCCTGTCAATCCCTCTATCCCATAATAACTGGTATTGGGTCTCAGCCTGGAACCTTGCCACCTCTATGCCATCCCATAATAAACATGCCTGCGCTCGCTCGCTCGCTCGCTCTCACTCGCTTTCTCTCACACACGCGCGCACACACACGCACACACGCAACCCAGCCCCTGCATTCTGATGGAAGAGGAAAAGGGGCAAAGTTGGGAGCGCTCCTTGGTCCCCTTTTTGCAAAGGGCTGTCCCACCTCTGCAGGTTCCCTCTGGGGCGAACCACTAAAACTTGGGGGCAAGAAGAAGTGGGGAATGCCCCGGTTCCCATGCTGTGGCACCAGAGTTGGTACCTCCCCGACATAATTGGAATGGGGGGGCAATCAGTAAAGTTGGCTATGCCATGTATTCCTCCTCCTACTTTGAAGGGTTAGGATGCAGATCTTACCTTCTGCAGATCTTCCCCTTCCCCCCGCCCTTAGTGGGGGTACTAAAGTTGGCACCTCCCAGCCCCCTTACCTGAACGATCCCCCTTTTCCAGAGTAAAGCCAAAGTCTTTATCCAGGAAATCTTGGAACAGTTCAACTCCCCCCCTCTTCCCCCCGATGGTCCAGCCCGAGCCCCTCTCGGCCCCTCCGAGCCCCTTTTACTCCAACAGACAAAATGGTGAATGAATCTGGACCAGCTGGAACAGCCGTCCAATCAGCACCCACAACTCTGTGACAGATTTTCGCACCAGCCAATAGCTCCTCACCGCAGGTTTCCCATTCCCCACCTCCCAAGACAGGCAGTAAGCGTCGCCTATCAACGCTCGAAGGGGTGGGCTATACCGTTCAAAGGACTCCTGCCCCTCCCTTGAGAGGAGCACTTACAGTAACCTGTGAAAAGGCGAATTAGGGAAGGAGGGGAAGAAACTCAACATACAGTAACCAATAGGAATGAAGAGGTGGAGCAAGAACGCAGACTTGTTTACCTGACGCAAGGCAAACAGGAAGAAGGAGCCTACTCTAAGCCTCATGGGACATGTAGTCCCTCAAAGGCTCTCGTCTTTAGCTGATTAAGCAGTTCTGCTCTTCCAGAAAAACTTTAATTCCCAGAACGTACCGCGAAACAAGGCTGACCGAAGGAGAGAGAGCATTACTTTGTGGAACTTGTAGTTCCGCGCATTATCCTTCATAACGGGAATGGCACAACTATGGAAGGAAAAGACACCAACTCCCATCTTGCACCAGGGCAAAGCCGTCCGGTATTCGAAATGCTGGGCACGCAAAGCCTCACGGTCATAGTAGTCACGGATCCTATAAAGTGTTACAGAAGAAACCTGGAAGTTCTCCTAGACGGACGCACAACTCCCAAGATGCAGCGCGTACCATTTCTCAGGAAAGTGGTGATGCCGGATATTTCATAAGAGCGAAAATCTTCAGGACCAGCGCTTGACATAGGAAAAGTCGAAGAACGCGATAGCGAAAAGACTAGGGCACCCATCATGCTTTGGGAAATAGAGCTTCTAAACAAGCTCAGACCGGGCGCGCGGCTTCCATGGGGGTTGTAGTCCGCAGCGGCGACCCTCCGTTCGCATATCCTGGGGAGTTCCTTATGGAAAAACTACTACTCCCATCAGGCTCTGCAGGTTACTTCGAGTCCGTCCCCTCCCCCCTGCAGGACTGCAAAGTACAACTCCTGAGGTGAGGGAAGGTAGACTTCGTTCCCATCAGAAATCCCCTCAGTGGAGGACTCATTTGAATACAATTTGCATGTCATTAGCATATTCATCAACTTACCGGTGGTCCGCTCCTGGCCTCTCTTGCCCCGGCCAGGCCTCTCTCGCTTCCCCTCAGCAACAGCGGAGCCACCGCCGACAACGCCGCGGCCAATCAGCGCCCGGACCGGGATCCCCTTTCCCACGTGGGGATGGAGAGGCGGGACCAACAGCAGCCAATCCTTACCTGGGGCGGCCGAGGAATGAGGTCACCATGGTGGAGTTTTACTGGTCTCTGCCGCTACTGTTGTCAGCCAATCAGAAAACGCTTTCAACAGGACAAGAATGGGCGAGAAGTCGGGAGTTGAGTGTATTTGGCAACGTGGAGATGCGGATGTTTTTTGGAGTTGGGGTTTTGCGGGCGCGGGCAGTCCATTTTTCCGTCTCCCCCTCTTTTTCCGATTTTTCTTATCGCGAGGAGGTGCCTCCCTTTCCAGCAGCATAAAGTTAACGCGCACAGCGCTCTTTTACCCCGAGTTTGTGCGCGGTCCCTCGAGTCGGTGCGCAGGGCGTTCGTGGCAAGACCGTTACCCGAAGTGCGGCGTGGCCAAGCCCTTCCCTGCCCAGCCCAGACAGGAGTGGCGCGTGCAGAGGAACTGCACGTGGGTCTTTGGAAGGCAACGCGATTCCCACGAGCGCGGTTCTGGGGGTTGCAGGAACAGAGGGAAAGCTCGAGCCCTTTTATCTGTAAATGCCTTGGCTCCGTAACTGTTCGCACAGAAGAATGGATGAATATGCGACAGCAATCATAAGTAAAATACTTTATCGGTTGCATTTATACCCCACCTTTCCTCCTTCCTTCCCTCAACCCTGCACCTGTTACATTCATGCACCCGTTTCCTCCGCGATCTGAGTGCGTTGTTGATCTGCCTTCTCTCATTTTATCCTCACAACAACCCTGTGAGGTAGGTTAGGATAGCAAGTAGGGACTATTTGCTGGGCCACCCTTTTGGGGATGTTGTTTTTCCTCCCATCACTGATCTTTTTAAGAAAGTTCTGGCCAAAGGTTGAAGGAACAAATTTACACTTAGAGCCACTGCAGGAAATGTCATGCAGTGCAACATGGAAATGGAAGATAGTGCATTTGATCAAAGCAGGGAATTAAGGTGTGGGAGATACAGAGGTGCATAGAGGCTGAATCGGGAGATGTGGGACTCTCCAAATGTTGGGGAGTAATTGTCATTGGTGCAACCGTACAACTAGGATTTGTGGCTGCTTGTTTCAGACATTGTAACACAGTGCCTCTGAGCATATGTAGTGGCCTATTCCCCTGCCACCCTGCTTCAAGAGATGCCGTACAAAGCTTTGCCAAGGTTGCTGGATGACCTGAGGGCAAAGTGCTACTGAATATTTTCAAGGAATCTTCTTCACACCCCGGGCCAAAAGCAACCAGGGAACAAAGTGCTTTGAAGTTGTGTGCAAAGTTCTGTTCTCAGGCTTCCATGTTTTCGGATAGAAAGTAAATATCAAAAATGCAACCTTTTCTCTGGCTTTACATCCATGTTTCTTATCCATCCAGTCCTGTGAAAAGCATTCTTCACCCACAAAATTTGTTAGGTAAAAAGCTGCAGGTAAATTGCAATTCATGAGAAGCAAAGATCTGAGACAGCGCCTGAATTTGTCCCAACTGCTGGTAGTCATGTCCAAGTGTGAAAGATCCCTGTGGTTACCAAGGCAGAGAAAGATGTTTGCCATGGTAAATTTCTTTGTGGATTAAGGTGTGGTGCATATAGAACAAGTATGGAAACAGCTTAGACATGGGCAATCTTTTAGTGGCTGGAGGCTGAATTTTTGGGAGGGAGAAAGCTATACTACAGTGAGTTAAGTAACAAGGCAGAGTAAGTGAGGAAATGTCACATCATCTGGGCCAGATTTTCTGGGTTTTTCCCCTGAGTTTGGAAAAGTCATTTGGGTTCTTTGATTAAGCCTGTTTTACGAATTTTGCTGCTGCTTTCAGCTATGTCCTGCCTCCAAATTTTGGAAACCCATACTGCCGATGATCTGCTGTTGTAATCAGAATGCAAAAGAAGTAACTCAGAAGCTGCCTTGCAGAAGGACAGCCTTGTTAGTTTATGGTGGCAAAAAATCTGAAGGAATCTGGTAGCATATTTTCCAGTTTTTTTTATTAAAAGGCGTAAGCTTTTAAATAAATTGTGCTAGTTGGAAAAGGGGCTACCAGGATCCTTTTGAGTTTCTGAAGGCTACCTGTGGCTCTAAGAGCTCATGTTTTCAACCCCAGGCTTAATTCAAACATGCACTTTATTTTCTGGTATCTGTTCTGTTTCTTAGGCTTTGGTATTTTGGAAACTTTCTCTGCAACTGAATTATTGCTGTATGTGCACGCCCAAAAATCCTTTGTTCACAAGCATCTCAGGTGACCAGGAGCCTGGACATGTACAAACTGATTCTATTTGTATGTCTTTCGTTTGCTTTGGCTGCAACTAACTGGGAAAAAAAACGGTATCCTGTAAGGTTTGAAAGTATGCAGCACTTTCAAAACACCGTTGATGCAGTCAGAGCCGATACAGGCAAAGGAAAACATAAGGATTACTGTGTTGGATCAGCCCCAACTCTGTCAAAGTTGCTGCTTCTGCCTGCAACAGTGAACAGCTCTAGAGGCTGTGCAAAATGTTTAATTAAGAGATGTATCACAGGATCCTTGTCAACATGCAAAGGTCAGGATGTATGGTATAAAAGCCACTTTAAATTTCTTCACAATGCATGGTTTGTATGCCCCATTCAGATAGGTTTGTTTGCTGCGTGCAATCCGTTTTTTTTTTAATCATGCCTTGTCTAAAAGGTGAAATGGAGCCCTCAGTGTGGCTGTAGCCATGACCTGGATCAGTGTATAACATCTTGCACATCGTAAGTACCAATCCTCAGTCCTAAATTTAGGAAGGCTGTCATCTCTTGATTGAAATCAGTTATATCTGGGGATTCATGTTCTCAAATGCCTATTAAAGGACATAATCTGCTCTATAGACCAGTGCTTCTCAATCTTGGCAGCTTTCAGATGGATGGACTCCAACTCCCAGAATTCCCCAGCCAGCCATGCTGGCTGGGGAATTCTGGGAGTTGGAGTCCACACATTTTCAAGTTGCCAAGGTTGAGAAACACTGCCATAGACGTATCAATCTTATCCCAGTTTGAATGTCATGCACTCCCATGAAAATCCTGGGAATTATAATTTGATGAAGGAGCTGAGAATTCCCCGCTGGATAGTCAGTCCCTTCAGGCAATTTCCAGAGCCTTCTTAATTCACAACAGTTTGCATTTCTTTTTATTTTTTTAATGGCATTCTGCTGGGCCGATGTTGAGGGCTTGTGCGATGAGGTCACCAATCTGGCTGAGAATCTACAATCCTTGGATGTCAATTGATTTCTTAGCTATTTCAGATTCTCAAGTTCATGAAAACATCTTGATATGTGCAATAGGAAGGATCTGTTAGCTGTGCTTCTAAGAGTAAGAGCTGGGCCACCCTTTTAAGTAGGAAACTTTATTTTGGGCCCTTGGTTCCTCTAGCCCAGTGTTTCTCAGCCTTGGCAACTTCAATTTAAATTCAACTGAATCAAATTTAGTTTTCCCCCCGGCCCTCCCGCTTCTTCACCTTCTTTTAGACTGTGGCCATAAGTGTCTCCAGCTAGCCATGATCGAGTCAAAACGGTAAGATGTGTGTCATGACATCATAGCACAAGCTCCGCCCTTTCGTGCTTGTATTGTGACATCACCCACAAGTACATAAGAAGCAGAGTTTGCTTTGCACCCCGCATGAGTGTGTTCTTCATCTCCCCAAAACTTGTATGTGGGTACCTACGAAACAATTTCAAAATGTTGAGGGGGGGTCCCTTAAAATTAGAAGAAAATAAACAGAATTGCAACCCGTGAGTGGAAATTAAAGCTGCCCCCCATTGGCTCTAGGACCTGGCAAATGTCCAAGCTTGCTGCGTTCCAGAACTGGTCCTGCAACATCCTCTAGTAATTTTTCCAAACAAAATGAATGTTGTAATGAGTGTCCTGGAATGAAGAATGTAGCCTTTACTTTAGAAGCTCAATCCCATTTATATCATATTTTCCACTTTGCTTTCTTTGCTTTCTTTTGTGATTTTCACCTCCCCCAGCAAGGAGGGGGGGGGAAATCTTGCACATGTCTCTTCTTACAAAGGAACAGACATGAGATTTGTGCCATGCTGAGTCAAGATTCAAATCTGCTTTTCCTTATCAGCAGAACAGGATTGTTCCCTTTGGGCCCATGCTGGCTGAAGAGAAGTTTCCGAAAAACACACCGTTCTTACATTGGGAACCAGCTGTAGTTAAGCACAGTACTGTATTTGGGATTAGGGACTTAAAAAGACTCTGACCCTTTTCCAGTTAACACATTTTATTAAAAAACGGAAACTTCTACAGGGGCTGGGCTCAGACAACAGGCTAGGCCTGTGTTTCTCAACCTTGGGAACTTGCAGATGTGTGGACTTCAACTCCCAGAATTCCCCAGCCAGCATGGCTGGCTGGGGAATTCTGGGAATTGAAGTCCACACATCTGCAAGTTCCCAAGGTTGAGAAACACAGGCCTAGACTAAAATGGAGTTGGTAGGTTCCAGTTCAGCACATTGTGTGAACTGTCCTCCTCTTAAGCCAAGCTAGTGTTCTATCATGGTGAAGGTGCTTGACCTGAATAGGGAGAGCAGCGTCTGGTCCCTCCTTGACCACAGACTCCCTGGATGACTTCGGGCCAGTCCCTCTCAGTCCAACCTACCTTACAGGGTGGTTGTTGCAGGGAGCTAAGAAGGGGCACCGTGTCTGCTTCCCTGAGCCCCTGCATGGGATGGAAATCAAATAAAAGTTTGGCCATCACACGTAATATAGATTTACTGTACCGTGTGCTGGCCCTACAATGGTTGAAGGATCCAGGACATAGTGCCCTCTGGAAGGTCCCACTCAGGATTTAAGAGTGTTTGCTATTTTCTCTCCCCCTCCTGCTCTTTCTTTCTATTCTTCCCCCAATCAGAGCTACCCCCTGCCCGGCCTTTCTCTCCTCCCCATCAGTCAGGTAGAATCAGTGACTGTCTGATCAGGTTTTGTTTCGTTTGTACAGTATTTGTTAAGAGGGTTTCATTGCAAACCTACATTTGCACCTGGTTTCTTCAGACAGCCTCTAAGAGAGGGAGGATGTGGGTGGGAATGGACCCCTGTTTTTTTTAAAAAAAAAAAAATGCTGAAAAGTCACATTAGGTAGACGGCCTCTACATTTTCATCTGACCCTTAAGAGCTCACTGATCACCCACACCAGAGAAATGAAATGTGAGTATCCCCTTTAATCCAGTATATTTATTTCTGTTTGTTTATAACTCAAACTTCTATGCCGCCCATCTCACTCGACTCCAGGCGGCTTGCACAAAAAAAGCATAAAAACAGTTAAAAACAGAAAACAAAGTTAAAAAGCCTACAAATGGAGTGAACTGCTATTTCAGAACTGAAACAATTTACACGGTAGCAGGGGATCTATCACAGAAAGGTTTTTAATAAATGGTTGTAAATAAATTAGTGTGGTACAGTGGCCAAGTATTGGATTTGAATGAGGAAGATCTGGGGTTAAATCCATCTTCAGCTGTGGAAGTTTGGTGACTTCGGCCCATCATTTTCTCAGCCCAACCTACCTTGCAGGGTGGTGGTTGTGGGGGGGCTGTATACCTGCTTCGAGGTGCTGGAGGAAAGCCTGGTTATAAATCCAATGATTAAAATATTGGATGTATTCAGATCCCATAAAGAATGCAAAGCATGAGATTTTTACTGCTTTTCATTTGTATAAAAAAAGCTTTTGAATTACTACATCTCTTAATAGATCTAGATCAGTGTTTTTCAGTTGAATCAGTAAAACTACTAGACCAGTGTTTCTCAACCATGGCCCTTTAAGAAGCATGGACTTCAACTCCCAGAATTCCCCAGCCAGCCATGCTGGCTGGGGAATTCTGGGAATTGAAGTCCACACATCTTAAAGCTGCCAAGGTTGAGAAACACTGTACTAGACTGTTCTTCCTTTTCTGCCTGCCAGTGAGTTTTGCACCCCAATCGGTTACGTCTGCTTATTTCGACTATCTTGCACTTTTCCCCCCAAATGGGTTAGGATTATCGATCAGTGGTCACCTCTGCGAAGATAGGAACCCAGACTGTAATCACCGCAAGGATGTTGTGCCAATCGGTTATGTCCACGGCGGGCAAAAACTTTTTGGACGTGAGATTTTAAAGAGCCAGCTCCTAGATTACTGTCGCGATTTATAATCCAAAGGGTTGGTTCGTTATCTGGAGGTTTCCCAGCCGTTCCCGTTTGTCGACTTCAGCGGAGGAAAGGAAAAAAGTGACGTCCACGTGGGAGAAGAAAACGTGGGATGGGATGAAAGGGTCATTCTGGCCCCCCGACCTTCTCAAAGTCTGCAGAAGCCCCCGCCCCCCGGGAAGCCAGCCCGCAATGTCTGCATTCACACAACCCGCTGCCGTATTAACCCGATTGCTGGGTCCTCACGGGTGCCCGCAAGCGAGCCCGACGGGCTGGGTGCGCGCCTCGCGCCGCGCCCCGCAGAGGCTCGCCGCGGCTCTGGCCAGCCCCGCTGCAGCCGCTCCCTCGTAGCCGCCCCGGCCCAGCGCGTTGCGGGCATGCCGCCGCGAAGAGCGTCTCGTCGGGACGCGCGCAGCCAGCGCGGCTCTCCCGCAGCGCCGCCTCGGGCTTCTGCCGGCCGGCAGGAGGCGCCGCGAAGCCGGCGCACCGGCGAGAGCAACGCGCCCCGCTGGCTGGCTGGCTGGCCGGCCGGCTGGCTGGCTGGCTGGCTGGGAACAGAAGCAAGCGGGGCGGGCGAGCCGGCGGGGGCCGTTTGTTGTGCGTGCGTGCGAGCGGCGGAGCGGGCCCGTGCTTGCGTTTCCCGCGCCCCTCGCCCGGGGCAGGGCAGCAGGGCGATGCCAACTGGCAGGCTCCCCGGGGCGGCGGCGGCGGCGGCGGCGGCAGGAGCGGGAGGAAAGATTTCACAGCAGCTGTTTTTAGTGCCTGCTGCTAATTCAGCCGCAGGAACAAACTTTTGCCTCCCGCTGCTATTTCGGCAATGGAGGAGTCACACGGCGCCCGGCCCTCCTTTCTAAGTTTAATCCTCCGCTACTCCTTCTTTTCCTCCTTCGCTTCTTCCTAAAGTCGACCCCGCCCTGGAGCTAAATATAATCTCCTTCCCTTCCTCTCCCTTCCTCTGTCTGGACCCTGCCCGGCGACCGGCTCCCTGAGTCGCCTTTCGGAGTTCGCCGGGACCAAAGGGGGGGTCGAGCTTTCCAAGCGGTGGGGTCCTCTGAAAGAGGGACCCCGCTTCCCCCGCGACCCGACCTCTTCTTTACTCTGTAAGTGACTTTATGCTCTCGTTTTCTTAGCCCCTGCTTTTTGGGTGGGGAAGGATTTGGGGTCTCTTGAGTCGCAGGGCGCAATTCTTGGCTTTTTCCACCCCTTGGGGGGTTGTGGATGAAAAGGCCTCCCTTCGTTTGGGGTAGGGGGAAGCTGTGAAAGGAGGTTGGAATAGGGGGAACTACACTGACGTACTTTGATGTCTGTGGCTTCTCCATGCAGATGGACAGTGAAATCAAAGAATGTGATTTCTGTAAAGGATGTTAGAAGGACAACATGAGGATGTAGCACATCTTTGTGCAAAGGCAGCAGTTTAAAAGCAGAGGACCCACCGAATCATAATAATTAAAGTTCCCCCCCCCCAACTGGTAGAGCTTTTTCATTTCCTTTCTAAACTCCTTTTTCCCCCTTGCAGTGGGTGCTAACAAGGGGCTTTTGGCATTCTCTCACCCTTTGGACCACTTATGGATGTAGGTTGGGGGGAAAAAAAAGCAAGGGAGCCCTTTTAATTCTGAATGTGTACTCTGAGCCAAAACTGTTTTTACTCTTTGCACAGCA
Organism: Liasis olivaceus; assembly: GCA_030867105.1. NCBI lineage: Eukaryota > Metazoa > Chordata > Lepidosauria > Squamata > Pythonidae > Liasis > Liasis olivaceus. The sequence continues at coordinate 20,664,945 of CM061360.1, forward strand.
AAGTGAATTTAGTTTAAAAAAAGAAAGTGCCAGAAACTTCATATGTGCTGCATCTGCAGGAAAAGCATCACTTGTGAGAAAGGCCATCCTTTTAGAACGAATAAAAGTCTGACTCCTAACTCTGCCTGAAAGGAAGATTTATTTTCTTCTCATTTTACCATGGATTTGACAGGAGATTTACACCATATATACAGTGTATGTATACACACACACACACACACGTTTGGTTGCATAACTTGCCCACGGCCACCCAGTGAGTAACATGTGGGCATATATTTGAAACAGAGCTATGCTCACCCATTGACTTCAGTGAGATTTACTTCTGAGTAAATACGCATAGGGTGAGGCCTAACCAATCATGCTGTTGGTTCTCTTAGCAGCTCTGAGCTAGCCGCCTGTTGGGAATGAACACACCTGCATTCCCAGGGTCTGCATTTAAGGGTGCCTGCCTCAGTTTCTCCATCTTATACTGGCAGGACTTCACTAATTTGCTAGGATTCAGGGTGTAGCAAACACCCCACCCTGATGTTCCACAGATGTGCTGGATGACAACCAGGATTCTCAATTAGGAGCCTAACACATCTGGAAGACACTGAGCCGGGCAAGGCTCATCTAATATGAGAATAGGTTTTATGGTATGTGTGGAATTAATTCAGCTGATCAACGGGGAGCTGTAATGCCATGAAAGTGAGTGTACAATCTCTGAGGTACGGAATACAGGTAGAAGCAAATCTCATCTCATCTCGTGTCAGAAATGCAGGAACTAGAAAGGAGATCATTATTAATCTAAATTTTAAAAATTAAAAAACTTTAATAAAAATATAGATTTAGATCATTCTTGCCCAATGCTGGGCCACGTTAATGGCAAAGATATTTCCGACCAGCAAGTCATTCTGTGTGCCTGTTGGTCCCAAAGGGCACTGTAAAAGATGGATAAAATCTTTTTACTGTAAAAGCAAATCATTTATGAGGATCACCAAAGTGATGAATTCCCTAATTTGGCTAGGAGTTGATAGTGGGCTGTGCCCCGAAAAACACTTCACAAAGGTTTCTAAACATACTGTACCCAGCACCCCTTTTTCCTCGCTTTCAAGACACCACCGGCAACCCCAGACCTGTTTTGGCTTAAAAAACAGGCCCCTGGGTCAAAGGGGCACCTCATCTCAGGAGGGTTTAGGCCTAAGAAGGGGTTCAAGGGTCTTTCTTTCAAATTTAACCTCCACAGTCTCCTTTCCCTCCTTCCTGAGACCCCCTTACCTTCCCCAGAGTTTAGATCAGTGTTTGTCAACCCCAACCCTAACCCTAACCCTAACCCTTTTATAAAGAAGAGCTAGAACACGATCCCAAATAACTTGCGGTTTAAATTTCAACCCAGCAGCAAGGTTCACACAGTGTGTTGTGTTCAGGTGAAACATTCTAGTTTAACATGATAGCCTGGTTCCCACTTACTATACCACCTACCTGTTCCCCCCGCTCCATTTGAAAACTACTGGTTTAGATGGAAGAGATGCAGTTCGTAGAGCACTGGAATCTTCACTGGGGACACACACACACAGAATAGGTTGCAGGATTCGCCGGTTGGGTTCCCCAGCCAGCCCAGAAGCAGCTGATAAGTCAGCGAAGAAAGGGTGTAAATGAGGAAGCAGCAGCAGGACGCCGTCCCGCCGTCAACCCACCCTCCAGCCTTGTGCAAAAGGCCCGCTTGGCCGCAAACTTCCCACCAGATAATTATAGAGAGAATAATGCTGCATTATTTATAAAGCTGACTATTTATAACGCGGGCCCAGAAAATGTGGCACCAGACCTCAGTGGCGGTGGTTGGCCTGAGGAGGGTGACCCACCACTACCCCCCTGTCCTGCACCCAACCTAGGCTCAAGGGCAGAACGGGGCACCGACGGGCCAGAAAGGGTCCTTGAAGCAGGATTTTCCCCTGCAATGAAAGGCTGCACCAAAAAAAAAAAAAATGGGGGGGGGACTGGAGGTCAGGATGTGCCCTGGGACGAAGGGGGGTGGATCTGGTGAGTGGGGTCTTCCATCCCTGGTCCTTGTGTAGCCTCTCCCCCCTAAATACACAGACTCCCCACCCTCTTTTCATTCCATTCCCCCTGAGTTGTCACTTTTCATGCCTGGGGAGATTGTTCCCATATTTTGGCCTGCTTCCCCCGTAGACTGGTCGCCAGGGGTCAGTGGCCGGGGCAGGGTCAGGACCGCAAAATTCCCACATGTCTCTTTAAACAGGTGCCAGAGCGCAAGGATAAGTTAACCCTTTGGACTCTGGGCCCAGCCCAACCACTCCTCCTTGCCTTCTCTTTGTTTGCTCCTAACTTCAGATGATGTAGGAGAAGAACTGTGTAGGTCTGGTCCCCCCAAAATTGGAAGGAATCCGACGGCCTCTTTTCCGACACACAAATTTTATTCCAAGGCAGAAGCTTGGAATAAAATAAAATATGTGTGTTGGAAAAGGCACTATCAGACTGCAAGGTTATCCTGCTTCAGAATGTCCTGGCAGAGAGGCATTTATTTCTAAACTTGAAATAAAATTGCAAGTTACCACAATGCGATCCTCTGAGGAACTGGGCTTTTTAAAATTTTTATGCATATGCTATTTTCCAACAGACACACCAGGGTGGAAATTAGGGATACGCATATGCCATTCACTGGCCAACACCTCCCATTAAAAATATTGTTAATGAGGAGTTCCTAGAAGGGGGTGTCATGTTCTGGCTCATCTTCAGTAGATCCTTTCTGTAACTGTTCTGCCCAGTAATACCTCTCAGAGATTGAATTGTCCTCTGCGTAATATTCTTCACCATTTGCAGGGAGCTGTTAAAAGGTTTTGCATGCATCATCTCAGTAAATCATTCCAACAGCCTTGTAATGTAGGCTGCTGTTACCCACTCCTACAGATCAGCATTCCCATTTTGTAGATGGGATGTTTGGGGAACAAGGGAATGCTTACAGCATTTAAATTTCTTTGCAGTCAGGAACTCAAGTTCTTCGTGGTGATGCTATGGAGAGATCAGATCCTGAAGCACAGCTAAGTTTTAGGGCAATATAGGAATTGAAGTAGGAAGTTCCAGACTCACATATCAGTTCCTTCATCTTTTTTTCCTCTCTGTCTCTGTCTTGCACACCCAGACCAAAGGTGTTCAAAAGTAAAAGAACGTAAGCACCACTCATAGACTGAGAGAGACTCAGCCTTCCATTTAAAGAAGCCTCGTAGAAGGGCAAAAAGATCCTTCAAAACAGAAAAGAGGCTGAGTGGGATTCAGGACTGCAGGATCTATCCATGAACCTGTTGGAAGCCGCCTTTGGAAATCAGCATCTTAAGCATCCTCCCTTTTTCTCTGGGAAAGAGGACACCCAAATCATGAGTTTGTCCTTGTGAGGTCTTTCTTATTCTGCCTCATAGCAAAGATGTGTATCTATCTTTGTGGGCTGAGAAGAACAGGGTGCTGAGTGCAATCAGAGATCAGTTGTTTATTTCTAGAGATTGATGTACTAGACTTTTGCTGTACTGTGAGACTTGCCAGCTTTCCTTGTCCAGCTGTCGGTCACTTGAAATCAGGCTTATCCAACCTGCTGCCCTCCAGTTGTGTGCTGGACTAAAATTTCTGTGATTCCTTAGTCAGCAGGGCTGCAAATTATAACCCATCTGGAGGATAAGCCTGTTCTAGAGGTGATGTTTTTTTTAGGATGGGGTGTTGCTGGGTGATCGGTCAGCAGAATCCTGGCTGAAAAAAGCTTCTGGGCTGACACTTAGGGGGTCCTGGATCAAATTAAACTCATGATCCTAAAAGTCTGTCCTTCAGCTGGTAGCAGGATTTAGGCACCTCTGGTAAACAGATTGCTTGGAGCAGAAAAGTCCTTCGCAGCCATTCTACGTGTTGCCAGCTCAGAGGTCAATTGCAGATTGAAGTTACTGACAAAGATTTCCAGGAGCAAAACATAAATGCTGGTGTCTGAAACAGGAATGCTTTTTCTCCAGAGTCCCAGCTGTGGGCAAAACAGCTAAGGTATTGTAATGATTAGAGATTGGTGGTCGCTTATTAAAAGGTGATGAGAAGGAAGGAGCCCTGGACTCGGCATTCCATTGTGTAATTTCTGGGGCCAGAGCAAACCTCATTAGTTTTAAACTATGAGCTTTTCTCCGCTGCTCCTTCCCCCATCCTTGAGCCCACAGAGAACTGTCCTGGTATGATTCTTGCTGTCCCCTTATCCTGTGCCTCCTGCCTTGTGCCCAGTCACTGCCAGCCCCCCAAGGTAATGGAGGGGCAAAGGGTAGCAGATTTTACCCACCTTAAAATGCCCCCTGGATGGTGATGGAATAAGAGGGAAAACACTAATTTAACACCAATTTAGCTCAGGATGAGCTGGGATGGGGCTGGATGAGATGAGATGAAGGGACAGTAATGGGGAGACAGCAGAAAATAAATATTCCCAAGACACGCTTGTGTCACAATTAGAGGCAAGTGGAAAAACATATTCATTCAACCCCTTCCTCTTAAGATACCAAATTGCTGAGTGAGATGACCCACTGCCACCGTAGCCTTGGTCATTGTTCCCATACTATATTTTAGCACTGATTCTCAAGCTATTTCAGGAGCTTTAGGACTGGTCACTCAGCTGAGTTATAGTGGGGAGATGACTGCTTCAGACTTGAAACTTAAACTCTGATTTTCTAGCACAGATTCCCCCTTTTTGTGCCTACTATGTAATGCCGGACTGTTGGCTTTTTTGGCACAGCTAGAGAGTCCCCAGCTGTGGAATGCACTGCGGATGTCGATTGCCAGACAGCAAACGGGATGGAGCAGCGGCAGACTGGAGACCAGGTGGGTGGCGCCTTGCGGACCTCCCTGCCCCTTAGACCTGCTTGTCGGGCCCCGCTTCCTCTTGCCCCAGGATTTCTAATACATGTGTGTGTGTGTGTGTGTGTGTGCAGATGTGCGTGTATGTGTGCTTGCATGCTCCAGGCTGCCTCAGGTGTTACTTACACTGTAATTAATAAAGTTAGGAATAATTTGGGCCCATTCCCTAGCCACTAAGTCCTCCCATGCTTCCACTCGTAGTTACAGAGCTTCTAATTTTAGTTCTTGCTGTTTCAAAGAGTCCATCTCGAGGGACGGTCCAGGCCTTAGTTTGACCTGGATGGGATATTGTAGAAATAAGGGACAGGGGCAGAATATAAGACTGTTCTCCCCAAGCTCCTGCTTCGGAGGATCCATCCCTGTTCTGGATCCCGTCCTCCTAGCTTACGAACTAAAAGGTACGACTCCCTCTAATTAAGGGGGTAACAATCCTTCCATGAGTGTTGAGTTGTTGCATCAGCCAGTTACATGCATGAAAACACGCACGTGCGCGCGCACACACACACATATATATATATGCAGATACACACACACACAAGGCAGATTCTGTACGGTACAAAAGTCACTTGTGTCTAAATGAGGCAATCGAAAACAAACATCTTTATAATTACCCCCTTGAGGATTGGCTTGGAGAAGAGAGAAGGGTCCCCATGGAGATAGGTAGTGTGAGACATTGATGTCTGCACATGCATACCATACACTGTATACACCCTGAGCTTATTGTGCATTTTGACCGGGGGAAGTGAGTTCGAATCTCCGATGGATTAATCCACCGTGCAGGTGCACCCTTGGACCAAAGATGGTGTCCTTAAGAGCAGTGGCCCGGCTTCATCAAAAAGAGGGTTGTCCTGCATTGCCATTAACCACCGCTCGGCATCTTCCGCTAGCGTGACTGGCTACGCAAAGCATTTCATGGCTTGTCTGGACCTGACCCCTGCCTAGCTGCTGTGCTGACATGCTTTACAGTGTAAAACTTTACAAGCTAGGATTCATGAACCACTAACACGTCTTGTGTTAATCACCTTGGCTGCTAAAGGAAGCCTCAAGCCAGGATGATCAGTCCAACATAAACAAATCTTTTCTGACTTGCTGCATTAGCAGCAGTGAGCAGTTTGTGCGCGAGGCATGGAACAGGGTTACAGGAAGGCAGCATGGCTGGAAACGTGGCTTATTGTTCTGTGCGAATGTGACACTATCCTCTCGGCTGCAGCTTCCCAGTGGAATGACCATGCAAGGTTCAGGAAACCAAGCCGTTTTCTATGACTTCTGTTAGCCTATGGAATTCACGCCTCGAGATGCATTGAGGGTCATCATCTATCTGAGCTTTGAGAAAAAAGGCATGCAAATTAATTATAGCTAAAGGGAGCCTTGTGACCTGTGGCAGTGGGCGAACCAAGTGTCGGGCTTGTTGATTCGAGTGGTTGAAAACCACGCTGAGATTTGGGGTGGGGAGTGGCGTTCCTGCTGTGTTTCTGGACAGCTGCAAGAGTAAAGGGGTTACCTTGACATGTAAAAAACAGACAGACATAAATTCCAATGCCCACAGAATTCTACTTGCGTGAAACTTCCTTATACTGAATTATATGAGATGTCACATTTAGGTAATGAAAAAGTGTGCTATCTTCATAGTCTACCGCCTTGTTTGAGTTTTGCAGCTAAGCAATACAAGTAGTCCTCACTTAACAACCATTCCTTTAGTGACCATTTGAAGTTACAACGGTGCTGAACAAAGGGACTTACAACTGGGTCTCACACGTACAACCGTCACAGCACCCCTGCAGTCCCGTGATTGCAATCCGGTGCTTGGCAACCAGCTCACACAACAGTTGCAGTGTCACAGGGACATGTGATCACCATTTTTGACCTTCCCAGCTGGCTTCCAACAAACAAAATCAATGGGGAACTGTGTGATTCATTTAACAGCCAAGGTGATTCACTTAATGACCACTGCAAAAAGGTTGTAAAATTGGGCACAACTCGCTTGACAGCCACTCCGCTTAACAACAAATTTTCCGGTCCCTACTGTGGTTGTTAAGCAAGGACTACCTGTAATTTACATGTCTTAGAATTTCCATCTTAACTGAGAACAGTGTCCTTTGCCATTCACTGGATTCCCACATTGCACCAAGCCATCGTTTCTTTTAACCATTGTTTATTATATAATCCATAGTGACTGATTTTACACATCAGGCTAAATTATAAGCTATGGTTTGCAAACCACAAAGTCTGGATTCATATAATCCTGAAAGCTAAAATCAAACAAATTACATTATAGCTTAGGGCATTGTGCAACCTCAGCTGTTGGCTCTTACGATACTGAAAAGTCCTAATTTCTAAATCCAACCTAGAGAAGCACGCCACCATTTTCAGAGGCTGGACTGCAACTCCCAGAATTCCTAGCTGTTGGGGCCATAGTATCTGAGGCTGTTGGACATTGTATTTGCAACATATACAGAGAAGGCTAGGTTAGGGAAGGCCAATTTAGATAATTGCCGTACTTTTAATAATGGTTAGAAATCTTCCTAGCTTGCAGTCTTGAACCTACTAACACAGGGTTAGAGAACAGCTGGCGACATCTCTCACCACTAGCTATGCCAGCTGGGTCTGCTGAGCGTTGTAGGTTAGCAATCTGTGGAGGGCCACAGGATCCCCAGCCCAGTAGTAGAGAATGGCCATGTTCGCATGACACGCTTAAGCAGACCAGTTACAAACCTAGCAGCTGTTTTCTCGCAGTACGCTGAGCTTGCTTAAGGTTTTAATTGGTGGTTTGGTGTGAATCCAGATCATTTGGTTAGTTTATCTTTCTTTTGTATAGTACAAACGTCAGAAATGGGTTGATTCAGTAATCAGGGTAAGCACATCGTGAGGACAGCCAATAAATCCCATCGAACCCAGGGGATCTCACTTATAAGCAAGCACGCGTGGGACGCTCTTGCACAGCAGTTGAGGAAATAGCATGGAAGGCTACTTCTGGCAGCAGTCGTAATAGTAGCCAGACGACCTCTTCCATGGTAGAACAGATTTTAGCCCAGATAAACCCTGAAAAAATTGAATTTGTCGTGAGCTTGCTCATTAACAAAATCATCAACCTTTTCGCTACTCTCTCCACAGAGATCCTAATGTAAACTCAGGTTTCCAGCTCCCAAGTAAAGGCTTACGCACGCACGCACGCCTATAAACGTATTTACCTATATGTATGGAAAGAAAAATCTTCATGGTTTAAAACGACAGCTTAAATAAACATTAGATGCTACCAACCTATAATAGTCAGACAAGCTAGGAACCTGCTGGACTGCAATCTTAATCCCACCCTCCAACCTGTTTTATTTAAACAGAAGAAGAAGCAGGTAAAACGCAGAAGTGAAGGCATGATGTAGCTTCGCTCCCTTTAGTAGAGCACTCAGAGGGATCAGTCCCAGTGGAAGTAGAGCCCAAACGGAGCCACCGAAGGGGATTGGCAAACCCTAAGATCCACAAAACTAGCCTCCCTTTAAAAAAAAGACAACACCCAACACCCTCAGAAGGTGATACTTTCCCATGAAAATAGTCCCACGAGGACCGTACATGTTTAGTGGATTTTGGAATTGACAAGGTTGAGGTTCATTTGAAAAGGAAGCCAGAAGACAAGATTGCCTTGCTTGACTCCAACATAGCTTTATTATAGAATCTGGCCTGTATCAACAGGATTTTCTCACTGCGTTAAGCTTTAACTTTTTTGCTTGCTTGTGGTTTAGTGCAGTGTTCCTCAACCTTGGCCACTGGAAGATGGGTGGACTTCAACTCCCAAAATTCCCCAGCCAACATAGCTGGCTGGGGAATTCTGGGAGTTGAAGTCCACCCATCTTCCAGTGGCCAAGGTTGAGGAACACTGGTTTAGTGTGTTACACAGGGTTGTGCTGCACTTCAAATTCAAAATGAAAAAAAAAAACACCACTGCATCTTTCCCTGGGATTATACAACTTCTGTCTGTACAATCTAATACAGCGCAACAGGGCCCTCCGAGGAAAAGACATGTTGGTTGAAGGAGTTGCCAGTAGGTGCTGTATGGCATGTCCTTGAAAGCTGCAGAGTATCTTTTTCTCTTTGAATCCAAAGCACCCAACAGCCCTAGTGTCATGTGAACCGTATGTTGTGGTTTGCAAATCACGGTTTAGGGCTTCGTGTGTTGCCTGAACTGAGCCAGTCGTGGCTTTTTAAATCAACTACATCATCCTGGCTTAGCAGGACGCATGAACGAAACCTCTCCGTCTCAGCCTAATTTACTTAGCAGGATTGTTGGGAGTATAAAAACAGAGAGTTATGTATCTTCCTCTGAGTCCCCTTAGATGAAGGGCAAGGTTAGAAAGCTAACAAGAATGTAGTATTGACCCAAAGTGGGAGCAAGACTGGAAATGCAAAATATCAATCATATAAATACAATGAAAAAAAGTTGAAGTCAGAGGCCGGGAGCAAGAATGGAAATTTTGTTTCCAAATTTTTGGTGGCCAATATCCCCATTTTTAAAAGGGTATTTTTAAAAACTTCAGGGTTTGTGGATTTCTCCAGCTCATCTCTGCCATTAAGACAATGCTGAAATTTAAAAGATGGCTTTAGAACAGGTCATCTGAGCTACGAATAATGGCCTGTGTAGAACATGAGAGAAATAGAAAGTTTTCTCGGAATTCTGGGCTTCAATAGTTTATGTTAAACCGAGCTTTAAAAACTTTTTTGCTCTCAGGGAACCCCCTTTCCACTTGTCATTTTTCTGCTAAGGAACACTGAGTGGCTGTTTTCCATGGAAACCCAGCATGTTGCGACAGATTCTGGGGACAAATTCTAAAAAACTGTGATGTGGCTGTATCGTAAGGCTGCCCAACCCTCTCACGCAGCTGTGCATTGTGAAGGATTGGTGGACAAACTGCCTTTAAAAACAAAAATTAAAAAAAATCTGTCTTCCATTATTGACCTTCTCATTGGAAAGATAAGTTTCCATGGAAATCCATGACTCAAGAGCCACTGAACTGGAATATCAAATCTAACAGACAAAAGACAGTATTCTTCACAGTTGGCATCACTTAGTTACTAGCCTCCCCTATCCTTGGTCCGCCAGATATATTGGATTTCAACGTCAATAATGATGGAGGTTAGAGGATGATGGAGCTTGGAGTTCAATGCATTTGAAGAGCATCAGGTTGAGAAGACTTAAGTATGTGGCATATGCCACCACAGGATGTGGGGACAGATGTGGGGACAGATGCTCCTTTAGATAGCTCTTGAAAATAGATCAGGCAAAGGCTGAGTTTACCACACTAATCCATAACGTAGTTTATTTGGTTTCAGCTTAATAGGTTTCAGCTTAACAGACATTGTGGGTTGTAAATCATGGTTTATGGTTTAACGAGGTGTGTGAACCCAACCAGTAGTGGCTTGTTTCACAGATTGGCTTTGTATGTTGTGTGAAGTTAGTCAGATATGTAGCGGGCCACTTTTAGCATGGGTTCCTAGGCTGGGTGACCAAATGACAGCCTCAGGATGCTCCTGAATGACATTCCTTGATAGGGAACCAGGGTGACCATCTACAAAACAGGACCTGGGAGTAAATGGAGCTCTCACTTGAACCAACAGACTTTTCCTTAGATCTTCACAGTTCACAATCCATCAGATTTTATTTAGCAATCCACTCCTGAGATACCAAGGTTTGAATACTCCACTTCCAGGCCTGACATATCATTTTCTCAGCATTTAGGGTTGGTAGGTAGAGAATCCAAATGTCAGTTCATTATCTGGCAATAGGCAGGACGTGATTAAAACCAGACCAGCGCTGTTGTTCCATTAGTGATGTGCGTGTTGCTTTTGTGCACCTAGCGTTTCCTCCCTGATCGTTGTAGAGGGAATCATCCATTTCACAACAGCCTGGGGGACGAGGCAAGGGATGGGGTGGGGTGGGGTGGGAGCCAGTGCTGAAGGCTGACTCCAGGATTTTGGAAAAATTAAAGCATGTCAATCAGTAATATTTACCTGCAAACAAAGGGTGTGGCGTGCTAGGTATTTGGGTAGTTCTGAGGATCTTGCTGTTCCTCAGTTGATACCCTCAGAGTATACTTTTGAACAGTTTACCAGTAACTTACACAGTCCCCTCTGAAGCAGTCAAAGCTACTTATTTATTGTTCCACACTGATCTCCCATTCCGGATAGTTTATAGGGCAAAATCTGTTTAGCTTCACCAACAGAAGGACGTCACATGTTGCTGGACCATTTTCAGGTCTACAGTACACGCCACTCCCTTGCCACTCCGTCCTCCCCTTCCCCTCCAGATGTTGGATTAGAAACCCCCTGGCATGGCTGCTGCTCATTGGGTAGGGAGAAATAGACCTGGTTCATTCATCTCACACTCAGTCATAATACTGCTTGTTTGATTTGGGCTTTGGGTGAGACACAACCCCTCCCGCACACACCCACTGTGATCTCTAAAGGATGGCTTAGGGGCATCTTCCCCAACCTGGGCACTTTCCAAATTGGCGGAATAGCTCCCTAGCGCCCACATTGAGGGAGGCTGATGTATAATTTGGTATGTGTTGTGATTAAATCATAATTTAGCACCCTTTGTGACTCCAGTCATACTCTTTGGGGCAAAGTGCATCTAGAATGACTATCCCATATGTCCAGCAAGGGATGCATTGGGTCGGTCCAGAGGGCCAGCCCCATAATAATCACATGATTTAATGCTTGTGTTGTGTGTGACTTTTCAGGGGACATCCAAATAAATCCAAATAATTATTTGGGGCTCATCCAGTAACTGCTAAGGTGCAATGGTGCCTGAATCTTGAGAAAGTTTTAAAACTACATTATTTCCTGGCTAATGGAGCTTATGTGCAGAGGATTGTAGCCTAAAGCTTCTGGAAATGTTAGTTAGGTCCCCTGCTGTTAAACCTGGTGCTTTCCATATGTGTTAGGACTAGTCCCAGTTTGGGGAAGTATAAACTGGTCCTTCCTTCTTCTGTTCTCTCTCTTTAGTGATTTTACTTCCCTCCAACTCCTTTTCTGGAACTTTACAGCAATTTTTTGTAAAAAAATCCCACTTCCCTTTATATTGTTTCATACCATGACTATTTACTCCGGGGAGGGAGAGTGAAAAAAAAAAGGTTAAAATGCTGTTAAATTAAAAACCTCTTAGTGATGTCTGTGTAGGCTTTATCACAAGACAATGGACTTAATGGGAAGAGAGAGAGAAAGAGAGAAAGAGTCATCACCATAAGGACTGGAAACTTGGTCTTCTTTTGTTAGAATGCTATCATCCAACCTGGCTGATAACTCTGGGGATTACTGCTAGGATATGAAGGCCATGTCTCACTGCTCTGCTCAGGAGCTACATTTCTCTGAATCTGAAGGTTCACTGTATGCAAATGGCACCTGAGGCAGGTGGGGTTCACACCTGGTGCTGGGCTGTGATGTGGTTGCTTTAGTGTTGGCTAAGCATGCTGTGTAAACCAAGCCAGTGATTTATAAACTGTGGTTTATGGCTTAATGTGTTATGAGAAGAGCCGGTTGTGGTTTATTCACCCTTCTCACTTTTCTGCAGCAGTGCTGGAATCCAACTGCCCTCGTCACTGTACGGAATTCCCTGTCTTTATGGTAGTCAAGCCCTCCTGCTGTTCCTCCTTCCCTTGTAGGGACCCAGGATGAGCCAGTCCCCCAGATCTGTGATGTGAGCCCTGCAGAGCACAGCTGGCCCTCCTTCCTGTCCCCATTTCTTTAGGTGCAGCTGCAAAACAATTCTGCCCTCTCAGCTGCGGTTCTCAGGGATTTCCCAGCTAGTCTTTCCCCCATCCTAGCTCTGATCATTGTCTCTCTCACAAGGCAGCGTGGAATCTTCCACACTCCCCAACGTGCCCGGGCAGGGATCCCGCCCCATTCGCATTCTTTCAAATTTGCTGCTGCCTGCTGTATGCCCTGTGGCCCGGGGACGAGCAACTGCGATGCTCTCATCCTCATACGCTAAGCGTTCTGGGTCCTGGCGAGCCCTGCGTTGTGTCCCACCCAGGGCTTTGCCAGAACGACCCCACTCAGCCTCTGCACAGCGCTGTGCAGGAACATCATGACCATTCCAGCCTTTTCGGACAAGGAGTTGACCCAACTGAGCGGGAATTTACTTTTAAAAAGGCTTTATGCTTCCAATAGGCCAACTCAAAGCTCAGTTCTTCCCTTTCCGGGAATATGGATTTATAAAGACAGGTTTGCAGAACACGCTAGGATAAAATATGGGTGGCCCAGTTTCTGCGGCAGTGTGTTGTGTGCGCTCCACCTGTGTGGTTCCTTGCGGTTCCGTGTGTTCAGCCAACTGAGCAATTGGCCTCGTTCAGAAACTATGGCTCTGCTGGATTAGCAACTTCTGCAAACAGAGCCAGAACGTTTCACTGTTTTTAGTAAATCTGTAATCCTTCCCGAGAGCTTTGGCTATAGGGCAGATTAGGAAAAAAAAATAGCAATCATGATGTTGCACATAAAAGGACGTTTTTTCCTGTCAGTGGTGGAGTTTGTGAAGGTGTCCACAAACTTTATTACTTCATTCATTCATTCATTCCATTTGTATAGCTGCCCATCTTGCATTGGTGACGCTGGGCGGCTCACATAATTAAAACAACTGAACAACACAACCAATAAACAAAATACAAAGATCAGTTTTAAAAAAAACCCTTTAAAACCCAATTCGAACCAATATAAAACCAGAAAACGTAATAAGCAGGCAAGTGAAAGTCATGGGTCAACCAATACAGCCGTCTAGCAGGCTCCAAATAATAGCCAGATCCTCAGGCACATTGATATTTAGCTGATAATGTATCCCCAAAGAGCCAGTTTGGTCTAGTGCAGTGTTTCTCAACCTTAGCAACTTTAAGAGGCCTGGACTTCAACTCCCAGAATTCCCTAGCCAGCATGCTGGCTGGGGAATTCTGGGAGTTGAAGTCCAGGCTTTGTAAAGTTGCCAAGGTTGAGAAGCACTGGTCTAGTGGTGAAGGCACCAGGCTAGAAAGCAGGAGGTGGGGAGTTCTAGTCCCACCTTAGGCATGAAAGCCGGCTGGGTGACTTTGGGCCAGTCCCTCTCTCTCAGCCCAACCCACCTCACAGGGTTGTTGTTGTGGAGAAAATAGGAGGAGGAAGGAGTATTAGGTACGTCCCCCTCCTTGAGTTATTTATAAAAAATAATATAGGTGGGATAAAATATCTGGAAGAAAATTGCTTGCTGTGTCCCCAAAGATTTGGGGAGTGGGTCTAACCTCATTGGTGTTGGAATTTGCTTCTGGCAGGGCAGGTACCCCGAAGTAACTGCCAGGGTCTGCCAGGGTGGCTAAGCCGCGAGTAGGTTGTCTCCCATCTAGGTGCCTCGGCTTGATCCCTGCTTAGCTTTAACAAACCTAATAGCATCATGTGCTTTTAGGGCATTGTCTGGACATTCTTCCTCAGCCACTCATCTTATCTGCTTTCATACCCTTTCTCTGCTCCCCTAGGCTGTTTGCAGAACATTGTTAGTTCTTCCCTCTTCTGATTCTCTTCTGCTTTGCTGCTATATCCATGTTTGTTTGTTTGTTTGTTTTAAAAATCTACACCTCCAGGGTACTTGTAATAATAAACCATAAATCTTTCTCTCTAAGACCTCAACTCCATATCCTTCCCTTCTCTTATACAGTTTTGCAGTTTGGGCTTCCATGAGGTTTAGATTCTGTCACAGTGTTTCTCAACTTTGGCAACCTTAAGATGTGTGGACTTTCTCCCAGAATTCCCCAGTCAGCAGAATTCCCCAGACTGGCTGGGGAATTCTGGGAGTTGAAGTCCACTCATCTTAAAGCTACCAAGGTTGAGAAACACTGCACTAGACTAAATTAAAAATGGGGGGGGGGGCAGGTAGGTGGTATAGCATGTGGGAACCAGGCTATCATGCTAAACTAGAATGTTTTCCATGAATACAGCACATTGTGTGAACCTTGCCACTGGGTTGAAATTTAAACCGCAAGTTATTTGGGATTGTGTTCCAGCTCTTGTTTATAAAAGGGTTATTCATATTAATCATGTTTTCTTTCTTTAAAATACCTTTAGGCCATCTTTTAGGGCACAAAGCCCTCTCAAGGCAGCTATTAAGATAAAACGGTGTGACAAAATAAACATTAGAATTAATGCAAATAAAATGTCACACCCAAAAATACCAAGACCAGAAAAAAACACTGCAGTCAAAACTATATAAATGAAGAGAAAGACATGAAAAATAAATGGATCTTGAAGGTTTTTCTGAAATCTTGTGATGATGCTCCTGGGAAATATCTGATAAGCCCTTTTACCTCTTTTTTGTTCTTTTGATTTTTCCAAAGTCATGATTGGGGTATGATAATCAGGAGCTAAGTAGCTATATCATTTTTATAACAATTTTTGCTTGTTTTAAGGTGGCATTTAAGGAAAACTGTGATGCAAATTTATAAGGAAGATACTCTGCCATATGCAGCTTCATTTTTTAAAGAGATACTGGGAGTGATTAAACCTCTGTTTAAGCTGCAGTCTTGTACAATTTTGAGAGTAAATGCCAATGAACGCTGCAGGATGTCTTTCTGAACAAACATTTTCCCTGTTCCCTGAGAAAATCTGCCATCAAGGCCAGAAAGGACTTGATTTCTGTGATTTCATCTACATGAAGATATCCTGCCCCTGACCCTTCATCTTTTCTCCGAGCAGAGAATTCTGCAATTACCCGCCACACCAAATTGGCTCTCAGTTTAACCATTAAGGACCCCTTTAATCAACTGTTTGAAAGGGATTCATTATAAGCGCGCGGGCTTAACTTCTGCATACTTTATAGAGTTATGACATCCACTTTTCCCTGGCGTAAATAAGGTCATGCCTCTGAATGCGAAGCCGTCTTGTTTTCTTGTTCTCCCCAAAGGCTCGCACACCCAAGCCGTTGCCAGAAGTCGGCTGGGAGTTTGCAGGGGTTCGCGCGCGCGCGCGCGTCGCCGGGCGTCCTGCCGCCGCTCCTGTAGTCCTGCTCCTCCTCGCCCACCCCCGGCCCTATAAACGGCCATCCCACCCAAGGTGCCGGCTGCTGCCCCTTTAACTCCCCCCGTCGTGAGGTCTGTGGGCGGAGCCGAGGGAGGCTGAGGCGGAGAGGCGGGCGCAGCGTGTCTATGGCGACGCGGCGGTGACGTGCGACGGGGGGGGCGTGGGCGTCCCGGCTCCATATGAAGCAGAGGGGGGGAAACGAGGGGGGCCAGAGCCCGAGACCGACCCGGCGGCTGGAGCTGCGGTGCGAGGAGCCATGAAGACCCCGGCGGACGCAGGTGGGGACTGCCAGAGGGTCCCACGTTGATGCTTTGGGGGCTGGGGGCGGGTGGTCTGTCGGTGGATGACCACCAGGACACGTGGGCTGGAAAGTTGGAGGGGATGCAGGCAACTTACTTTCATCCCCCCGTCCTCTGCTCTGCCTCGCCATTCTCGGGGATTGGAGGGGGAGGCGACCCAGGGAGAGGGTGGACATTTGGGGAGCCCTCCGTGGAATGAATGGGGCGAAGGGACGGGGAAATGGGGGGAGGGCTGGAGAGATTGAGGAGGGAACGGAGGAGGGCCGGATTTGCTCCGTAGAGGCCAGCTTGAGGAAAATAAAGGCGGGGGGGTCCTCCAAACGGGCTCGTCCCCTCCGCCCCACCTGCGCTCTCGGAGGCGCTGGACTTGCGGCTGATGGAGATTGTAGTTCGCCGACCGGGCCGGCGCCAGATTGGGGGGCGGGAGAGGATGCTTCTGGGAGGAAGCAGCAAACGCCTCCGCTCCGATCCAAAGCGGGACGTGCTGGCGGGGAGTTGGGCGAGGAAAGGTCCGCGGCGGTTTCGCCTCCCTTCTTGGGTGCCACCGTAATGGAGGTTCCTGCTGGGAAAGGGTGGGGAATGGTGCTGCGGGCGAGGTCCCCGTCTCTCGCGCGCCCCCCTCCCCGCCCTCCCGCCCGCCCGCCCCGGATCCGTCTCAGGCTGCGAATGGAGACAGGGCAGGAGTTCGGCAGCCCCCGGGGGGAAGCTCCTTGCCAGGCCGGCCCGAGAGGGACGCGGGCGGGAGGGAACCCGCGGCAGGGCTCCCGGAGTTTGCGAGCGGGACCTGTTGCATTTCCCTTCCTCGCTGGTTCTCTGGCTGGCCGCTCCTCCGCCTCGGGTTTGCGAGTCGCTGCCTGCCTTTGCGATCGAAGGATCGGCTGCCGAAGCCGAGGGGGGAGCCCCCCACCCCGCCCTCGGAACCGGAGGGGGATGAATAACGGGGGCGGCTTTTCGAAGGCGGCGAGCCGAAGCGGGGGCCCGCCTCGTCCGTTGCACCCTCGAATTCATCCCTCGTTCATCCCCCCCACCCCGCCGCCGCCGCCGCCGCCAGTTCTGCAGAGTACTGCAGGCGAGCTGAGGGGGCCGGAGAATGAATGGGGTGGCGGAGTTGATTTGAGGGGGTGGATTACGCGCGCGTGGCATTTGGGGAGGAAAAGGCCTTGGATCGAGGCCCTCCCCCCGCGCCAATCACCGCGGACGGTAGTTTCCTTCTGTCAACTTCTGGCACTTGAGCAAGAAGGAAATAAATCCAGATTTCGGGGGGGGGGGGGCGATTGCAAAGAGTGCTGCACAGATACGAAGCGCCACGTTGCTGCTCCGCGCAACGAGCTGAAGCATCCATGGTGAAAGGGGGGGGATCTTTTGGAGGAAGGAACAACTCGCTTCCTAGTGGATCTGAGCGATCGTGGGGCTCCCCTCTTGTCTTTATCTGAAACGCGGAAGCGCTGGAAAGGTCTAACCGGCATGGCAAATAGGGTCGGGGGGGTGCTTCCGTGGTGAAGAAGTGAGGGTGTGTTCGGTATTTTTTCCTCCACGCTCCCTCCCCCCCCCCCGCTTTCTTTCCTTTTAAAAATCCCCAGAATATTGCGGGCGGTTCTCGATGATTGTCGGAGTGTCCTGTCGCGGGGGGGGAGGGGGCGGGGAGTGGAGTGGAGTGGAGAAAAAGTTGCAAAGCTTTCCGAACTGGAAATCAGGCGTTCAAAAAAGCAACTTTTGTTTCCGACCAACAACGCGACGTTAAGGTGGCCCGGCCCGGAATGGGCCGTGGAAGCGGGAAGCTCTCTCCCCCCGCCTCAGATCTGAAGTAGGAGCATGCAGAAGGAGCCAGGTAGATTAAGATCGGGAGGGGGGCTGAGCGGAGCAAACAGCGGAGCGTTATTGTACCTTTACTCTAACAAGTTGCGACGACCTTAAATCTAACCTCAATCTTGCGGTGGGGGGGGCGGCGGGTTAAACTCTAACCTTAAACCCAGGACTTTAACCCTCTTTAAAAAAAAAGCGGGGGGGGGGTGCTTTGTCAGTCCCGCTTTCCTTCAAACAAACGCCAGATTCCAACCTCGCCTGGGTTAAGTTTCCTGGGCAGGGGGAGGAGTAATTGAGTTATCTCGAGTTGGGGAGGACTTTCCTTCGTCGAGGTTGGAATTGGGTGGCGCTTACCCTGGATTCTTTCGGAGGGCGCTTTTTAAAACGGCTTTTGAGTAACTTCCGCGGCGGACGAGTTTTTACAGGGTCTCGGTGGACTTTGCTCCTGGAAGGGGGGGAGGGGGAGGAGAAGGAGACAAAGCTGCGTTTGCGTTAAGAGGTGGAGGGCCCATTTGTTTGAAAATGGCTTTTTAAAAAATCCGGGGGGGGGGTTAGGCAGGTTCCCCCCCTTTGCAAAGGCTCGGGGGAAGGGTTGGATAGATTCTTTCCTCTCTTCCCCCCTCCCTCTCCCTCTCCCTCCCTCTCTGGTTTTGTTCAGTGCTTCCACCCCATCCCCCCTTGGCGCCACCCTCCCCCCTCCTCCCCCCTCCCTCCCTTGCCTGATTGTCTGTCTCCTGGAATCTTGTGTGTCTTTTTTTGTTGTTTTTTAAGTGCCTCTTGCTTCTGTTCAGACTTGTCTTGCCCCTCACACCTCCTCTTTGCAGTAATCGAGGCCGCTGCAAACTTCTCTCTCCTCCTTCCCTTAAACTCTGGGAAAGTTATTTTCTTTTAGGCGCCTGTTAAAAAAAAAAATACAAAAACAAAACGGAAAAAACACCCACCCCTAATAACAATTCCTGGGCCTCGCCCAAACTGCTAACCAAACGAATCTGCAGCCAACACCTCCCCATGCTGGAACCCCTCATGGGGCTCACCCGGCTCTCAGCAGCCACACTTAATTTTTCCAGAGCCTGAAACACTTTTTCAAAAATGGTGCGTGTGTAGTTTCAGCCACGGCTTTGGGGTGTGTGGTGATGGAAAGGGGGCATACAAAACAGTTGTCTGGTACATTGTGGTGTGTGTGTGTTTTTGCCTCCCCCCCCTTTGGCACACTGCAAGCAGAAAGCCTCTGATGTGGCTTCCCTTTGCTTAGTATGTGCCCCCCTTTCCCCCTCACTCCCTTGCTTGCTCCAAGCCAGAGAATGGTGTGCTTGTGTGTGTATCTTTAAGACGCTGTTGGCATTGGGGAGTGATGTAATATTAAGTTTTTTTTTTTTTTCTTCTAAAGCTGGGATTGAATTCCAGCCCTTTTAGCTTCTGGCTCCGGGGATTAGTCACAGGGGTGGTGTGGTTTAGAGTGTGTTAAGGAGGGGGCATGGTTTAAAGAGATACCAACATGATTTCTAGTTCACTCCCCCCCCTTTTTTTGTTTATTTTTTATTTTGGTCTGTGTGTGCATCATCTTCCAGGAAATCCTCAACAAATAATCATAGACGACTTCGTCCAAAATAGACCCTCATTCCTCAGGCGGCGAATCCCGTAGAACTGGCTTTGAGTTAGAAAACCAGACAGAAGGGGAAGGGGGGGAGGAAAGTGTCTTAAGATGGAGTCCCCTTTCAGCTGAGGTTTGAAATTAAAAAAAAATTACTAAACTCTGGCAAGTGTGAGAGCCGTTTGAGCCCACAGACACTCACGCTCCCACATAAGCTTGTGCTCTCAGTGGAAAATATGAAGGGCCGGGCAGAGAGCCTGCTGTAAAGAAAGTTGGAAGTCAGAGCTGGGATTGGAAACACTCAGGCATTGTGTGCTGCGCTTCGCTTCTCCCACCGAAGCGGGGCCCCTTGCAACTCTCAGCCCCTCCGCCAAGGCCTGCTTGGAAGGTTGCATCCCATTTCGGAATAGAATTGTCGTTGGCGCTCTTCCCGTCCTGGAGGTGTGTGGCCCACTGAGCCGAGCCCTCGCCGCTAGGATGGGAAGCCGCACGTGGGAGGATAATGGTTGGCGGGGTGACCGGGACCCCAAGAAGATGGGGAGGGGGAGAGGGCAGCGATTGGATCCTCGCGCTCTTGCTGGAGCTCAGCGGAGGACCCGGATTGGGATGTGTGGGTGGTACAGACCTGTCGTGGCCTCTGTGGTAGAGGCTCTTGGTGTCTCGTCTTTTCCCTCCCCACGCCCTGGCACTGGTCTGTGGCTGGTTTGTGCCAGGCCTGGGGGCAATGCCAGCCAACAGACGGTGTTTTTTTTTTTTTTACCGCCTCCCTCCGGGGCTTGGCGAAGAAGATGGCTGAGTTGGTGGAGATATGCTGGCAATGGCGTAGGAGGTGTGGGGGGAGGGAATCTAGGGGAATATTCTGTAGGCTCCCTCTTCTCCCTTCGGGGTGGGAACAAGCAGACCCCAGAAGCTTTTGGTAAGGGATGCTGGGGGGTGGGTCGGAAGATAGGATGAGAAGGACGGTGTAAGTGCAACTTTATTATTTTTTTAAAGAGAGGGTGGTTTGCTGCATAAAGTCTTTTTTTTTCTTTCTGGAAGGTTATAACTGCTTCAGCCTGATCAGCATTAAGGAACTGAAGATACTGGAATGGGTGGCTGTTGATTGATAAGAGGATTGTAAAGCATGGCACAAGAAAAGAGACTCCTCTCCCCAACCCCTGCCCCCAACCCCCCCCCCCCCACCTCCGGTCAGCCATAAGAGCAGGAATATGCAGGTATCTTCCTGGAAAGCTGCTACTGAGTGAGAGCATCATACATACCAGGCCAGGGCCTGGGAGATTAATTGATGGAGCAGGATTTTGAAAAAGGCTTGCTGTTTCAGCCACTCAGCCTTCTTCAATCTGGGGCTCTGGGAATGCAATCCTTGAGGATTCTGGGAATTGGAGTTCCCAGAATCCTGGAGGCTCTCAGCTTGAACAGTTGAATGGGCTTCCTGTTTTGTCCGGGGAGTTTTGCCACTGGCTGGACTTTATCCACAAGCACGCAGCATTTCATTTGAAGGAACTTCAGTGTGTGGTATGGCATCTTTTCCTTCTCCCATTGTGAGATAAAGGCTTAATGGATAATTCAGATAGCATTCATATGGGTCTGCCCCACAAAGAAGGGATGGATAAATAGGCCATTTCCTCCCTGCCTACCCCACTCATAAGGTACACCTGGACCACGTTCACATGACTCGCCTAACCCAATTAACTGCGTTCCCATCTCTGGGTGACCCTTCTGCCCTTCCTGAGCAAGAATTCTGGTGAGCTAATCAATAAAGAAGCAGACATTTTCTAAATCTTTCCAGCCATTGCAAAGAAGGCGTGTAGACTGTGTGGGCTGTGCAAAATTTGTGAATCTAGAAACAGAACATTTCACTCCCCCCGGACCACACCAAGCCTCTTCCTGGACCTTGCTTTTCCTGGGGTAGTTCAGTTTTTAGAAGCAAATCCTCCAAACCAGAAGCAGTTTTGAAGTTTTCCAGTCCCAGAATAGGTCTGTTTTTGTCTGGAACGTCTCATCTTGCTTCCATGCGTTGGGGATTATTCAGGCTGAACTTAATCCCCTTGGGGTTAGTGCTGTCTTTTTAAAGTTTTTGCCCACCGAACTACATTGTCTGCCAAGTCCTACATCCTTGTGTCTTGTGCAGCCAAAACCTTAGGATCTGACACACAGAGATAAAGTTAGTTTTTAGGGGTTGGATATCTGTAATGGGTCTAATATTCTGCTGAGTGTTGAGCACTATTGTGGATAACTCCAGAAGCCTTAAAGTCAAATATATGCACTTCTGTGTGGAATGCTTTCCTATTTTTTTGCATGCATTCTGGTCGTGTACAAGACCTGTTGCATATCCTAAAAAAGAGTTGGTGGTCCTCCCAGTTCTGAAGAAGGCCATGAGTGTGCGGGGTACACTTTCATTTGTTTTCATTTTAAGGTGTAAAACACCAGCTGGGTTTACACTGTGCTAAATCCTGGTTTGCTTGACCATGGTGTATTAATAAGCACCCTGTAAAGTCAGCCAAGCAAACCACATTATGGAGCGGTGCAGCGTGGAAGCCCAGCTTGTTGGATGCACTAGGTCGGACCAGGACTCGAAGGATGATTTCAGGCCGTCCCCTCTCTTGTGCCCTGCAAAAAGTTGCTGTAGGGCTAAACCCATGCCTGGAGAAGACAGCTGTATACAGAGGATAACAAACAGCCATGCTTTGAATTCAATGGGAAGACGTCCTGGGATATCCACGCAGAGGAATGTCATGATTGTCCCAGTCACATGAGATGGAGGGGGCTCTGTTACACCCCGGGAGGACACCGTCACTCGGATGGTGGTGGAAGACTGCACCAGCGTATCTGGCAGCACCAGCCTGAGAACAGTAATCCATTCAACGGGCTGGGCAGCTGATGTCACGGTCTCTCCACCACCCTCCCTTCTTCCCCTGCCTTGCTAATTAGTGAGAACAGGCTGTGTGTGTGTGTGTGTGTGCGCGCGCACGTGCATGCATGTGAGAGAGAGGGGTTGACTCAGACGATGGAGCTGGAGGAACACTAGAGTGCTATGTGTGTGACGGTTTTTCTCAAACCTTTCGCTCCTGAACCCCCTGCTCCCCAAGCTCACAAGAATCGGCAGATGGGGGTATTAAGTAAGCTAGACCTGTGACGGGCAGGCAACTTCCTACTTCCAACATGGCCCCCTCTGGAGGCTTCTGTGGCCCCGACTCACGTGTTGCGCTTGCAACGCGATGTCCTCACGTCTTCCCTGGGCTCCGAGAGGGAGCAAACTTCCCACGCCAACCCCTTTGCGGCACTCAGAGGCGACGGGTTGGAGCTGAGGAGCAGTTGTCCCCACGTCCAGCACGTGCTCCTCCTCCTCCTCGCTTGGGTTGGGAAGACGGCTCAGTTGTGGGGGCTCAGTTGTGGGGTGCTCGTGGTTGTTGCTCCTGGGGTGCTGCCCAGTTCGTGCTGTCTCTCTTTGCTTCCTCCTGTTTATTTTTAGCTTCTGCCTCCCTTGCTGTTGCCTGTTGCTTGGAGACTAGTGCTGTGTCTGTGTGTGAGTGTGTGTGAGTGTGAGAGAGAGAGGGGACTGTGTGTGTGTGAGGGTATGGGGGGTCTTTTTAGGCCCTGTGGTGCCAGGAAGCAAGGAAGAGGAAAGGATGCTGAATTGTACTTGTAAGTGGGGGGGCACAACTCCGAACTGGCTAGCGTGCAACTCTGTCCTTCGTGGGCATGGAGGGGGATGCAGTTGAGGCATGCAAGCCCCCCCAGGTTCCCGTGTGTGGGATTGGCTCTAGCCCTCCCACCCCTCTGTCAAGATGACATCACCATCCTAATGGCTCGGTCTCCGCTGATGCCCTTGAACTGGCGCCCGCGTCCCTGGCCTCCATTACAGGGGCCTGAATTATTGATGGGCTCAGAGCGCCTGGGGTTTGGGAAATGGGAAACCACAGCGCCCACCCCTCCTCCTCCTCCTCCTCCTCCTCCTCCTCCTCCTCCTCCTCGTGAAGCTCTTGACACCCCTCCCTCAAGGCATTGGGCACAGACTCAGCAGTTTCAGCCAAGGAGAAATAAAGGCATGGGGGTGGATCTCATGGGCCACAGGCAGGCTGAGTTCAGACAACATGCTAAGCCAGAGGCAACTTCCCGTGGCTGCTTCCAGATGTACAGACAAGGTGGGAAACCCTGTATTAAGTCAGGGTGAGCAGAACCCACCCTGGGGTATGCGACGTGTCCTGTGCGATGCGTAAAAGATTCACAGAGGATGGGGGAAGACGCGTATACAGCGGAGGGTTTATCCTCTGCTTTGCACGGGAGTCCGTGCCATGCATACCATGCAGTACTTTCAACCTTTTACCCAGGTGTAGCGAAACACACTCTTGCAGTTTTATAGCTCGCTGGGCTCAAATAAAGAAACCATATCATGGCTTCCAATGAGGGCTATTTTGGCGCCACACGTTATTGCACAAAAAGCTATGCCACAAGGAAGCCCCAGTTGGATCAGCGGCTACCACAGCCTAACCAGCTTCACAGGGCTGTTGTAGAAAGTCATATGGCAGTTCTTCCAGAGCAGTGTTTTTCAGCCTTGGCCACTGGAAGATGTGTGGACTTCAACACCCAGAATTCCCCAGCCAGCCATGCTGGCTGGGGAATTCTGGGAGTTGAAGTCCACACATCTTCCAGTGGCCAAGGCTGAGAAACACTGTTCCAGAGGGAAGCTGTACTGTAAATACCCCCCAAATGGCTGAGAAAGGTTAACTTCCCCCCCCACCCACCCACCCACCCACCCCCCTCCGAAAGGGAGGAAAGCCAACATTTCTGGCTGCTGTGTTGGAAAGGTTGTTTATGAAACAATGGGAGAGGCCCCCATCTTTGGAGAGACTGCCTGCAGTCTTTACTTCTGACTTCCTGTTGACAAGGGGGGGCAGAGGGGCCTTGCGAAAACTTTCAGAGGAGGGGGCTAAGCCCCGTGGGCACACGCTTCGCCAGTCTTTGCAAGATGGGGCACCCCCTGCTCGTCCTGTTTGCCAGTTTGGGGGCCCATGGCATGCTGATGACCATCGGGGGGGGGGTGTCTTCCACGACCCTGAATGTTGTCTGGCCTTCGTGGGGGGGGGAAGCCTGCTCTTGATGGTGGCGGCTTCTCTGCCCCCTCCCCTCCCCTCCCCTCCCCTCCCCAGGAATGCTTGGGAGTTGGGCTCTGCTGTTGCCTCCTGGCTGGGAAAAAAGAAAGCCTTGTCTTGGAGTTGCTGACCTCAGCCGCGAACCATTTCTCTCCCCCCCCCGCCCTCCCCAAGCGTGCTGCCCAGGGAGAACATGGCACAAAGGCTCTCCCGTCCACCCCCCACTTTGAAACACGCTGATGCTTCCCCAGGCCGTAATGGGGCCGGCTCTTTCCCGGGGAGGGGGTGCCCGGGCTGCGCTCCCAGGGCTGCTTCTCCTACCCCCCTCCGCTGCAAATTCCACCTTGCCACCCTCGAGCGCCCTTGGGTGCTGGGGCAGTTGTGAGGCGTGGGGATGCCGGGCAGGCCGTGTGAAGTCAGGCCTCGGTGGCGGCCGGGATGGTCCCCTTGTCCTCCAGGCAGGGAGGCTTCCCTGAAGAGCAACGCTGGCGGCTCCCGCCCTCCCACACTTGGAGGGCCCAGCCTGGAAGTCGTGAGGCGGCTTGGCTGCCCTCCCAGCCTCCTGGCTGCATAGGGGGAGAGGCAGCGACGGCGGCAGCAGCAGCAGCCGGTTTCCTGTTTTCCCTCCCCTGGCACACTGGGGTGTGGGGGGGCTAGAATCCACATGCCGCAGCGTTGCATCCTGGTGGAGGTGGGGGGTGGCTTTGAGCCACCCAGGGCTGCTGCCAGCACATCCTGATGAGATGCAGCAAGGGCGTCAAGAGTATGGGGAACGCCAGCACTTTCCTTCCAACTCTTTTTCCTGGGTGGGGGGAGTTGCTTTGCCATCCTGATCTGGTATTTGTTTTTGAACCCCCCTCCCCGCCGCCTTCCCAGACAGAGCTGGCTAACTCTCCCCTTGTGATTGCCAGGGTTCGCCTTCCCGGACTGGGCCTACAAGCCCGAGTCTAGTCCTGGCTCCCGTCAGATCCAGCTCTGGCATTTTATCCTGGAGCTGCTGCGCAAGGAAGAGTATCATGATGTCATCGCCTGGCAAGGAGACTACGGGGAGTTTGTCATCAAGGACCCCGATGAGGTGGCCCGGCTCTGGGGGGTGAGGAAATGCAAGCCTCAGATGAACTACGACAAGCTGAGCCGGGCCCTGAGGTGAGCCGTGCGGGAAAGGGCATTGAACTGGCAGCGAAGGGAAATTCCAAAAATTTGCTTCCCACCTAAGCTGGGAATTCAGGGCCCTGTGGACGATGTGCCTCTGAATCCAGATGCTGCTGCGGTCTTGGAAATGAGGGGATAGCACCTGGTAAAATCCCAATGGGAGTGGTTCGAGGGGAGCGCTTCAGATTTCTCAGAATTAAGCAACTGGGCTCTACTGCCAGCTTTTAATATGTATTGAGAAACATGCACGTACATGCACGCACACAGGCACCCATCCATCCAGCCACATGCCCGTACCACTCCTCCCAACTCTTCTCTCTCAAAATATGGAAAACTTTGGAAATGCTAGTTTTTGAGTGTTCCAGCAAAAAATGAATTGTGGATGTTTCACGACAGAGTATAAACCTTTCTTCAGTGGTGCAAAATCTGGAATATTTAAGGGGTATGTTGTTGTATTCCACTCATCTCACGAGAAGCTGAGAGCATTATCTAAATAGGGTGCTTACTGTTCACCTCTTTTTTTAGTGGTGCCTTTCAAACAACCCTGCAAGGTAGATGGGAAACCAAGCTAAGCAACCGGTGTTTGGCAAGACTTGGCTTTAAGTTCAAATGCTGATTTAGTTAAGACCAGCTTTAGTTTGTTGAGTTGCTGGTTTAGTTTGTTGGGTTGGTTTATAAAATTTCTATTCCTTATTTGAAAGTGCAAGGCCAAGGGAAGTGCATCTGTGTTGCATTCAGAAATATCTCTTGTATAGCTTGGAAAAGATTCCTGTCTGAAAATGTGGAATATTGCTGCTCATGCAGGACTCATTATAAGACACGACCCCTTGTTTTGGCTGTTAAATAATAAAACTTTGGAAAAATTAGATGTAGTTCTTCTACTTAGGGATCTCCTGAAATGACAGGAGTAGGAATACACTTAGGGGCCACCTAGTCCAACTCACAGCTATTTACTGAGGCTTATATGCCGCTCCAATAAAAAATAATTCTCGCCTCGCCTCAGAAGGTATTTGGTACATACAGATACTAGCTCACAGACACCAACAGATCCCTCTTTCCCACCTGTATAATAGAGAAATAACCCCATAGCTTGAAGGGTAGGAAACATGGACGTGCCTCAAGGGTACAAATTTGATATTAGCTGTCTTACTTGCATCTGCCTGTGGGGTGGTGAAAATCAACCAGGTTAGGTTGGTTTCACATCCTTATGTAATAAGCAGTTGTTACTATGCAAAGCTTGTGGGCAAGTGGCTATTTACAAGGCTGTGATAAAATTCCTTTGCAGTCACCAGGCCTAGAAACCTCTTTCTTCTCCACATGAACAGATGCTGTTCAACATTTGCTCGGGCTGTGCAGACACCCACAGACTCCCGAGTTTGGTTTCTTTGGTGGGGGAGAAGTGGGACTTGTGAGTCACTGACCCTCCATTCCTCCTCCTTATCATGATCCTTCAGGTACTACTACAACAAGCGGATCCTGCACAAGACCAAAGGCAAACGCTTCACCTACAAGTTCAACTTTAACAAATTGGTGCTGGTCAACTACCCATTCATTGACGTGGGCATGGCGGGTAAGCATGGTGGAAGGACATGTGGCATATTGCAAAGCAGATTATCTCTGGGCAACCTTCTCTCTGCTCTTCTGCAGAAATTCTTGAATTTCCAACTACTAGACAGCCAAAGAAACTTAAGTTTAAAACATTAAGTTAGTACCACTTAATGTAATGTATAAGAAAGGAGCAGCACCCAGCCACCCTTACTCACACATACATGTATACACCGTGGTGGCTGCATTGGCTGTGCACCAAAGAAAAAAAGGTTCAAAGGTCTTATTTTAGTTATGGAAAAGTATATTTACCTGTAAGGAAGATTATTTTTCCCCTCAAATAATTTAACTTTGGAATGGGAGTGTCGCCATAGATGTGCTGAGACTATGGTATGGGTGGAGTTTCCTTTAAGGTGAAGGTGGGGGGGATGGGATCGCAGGTTAAATTCTGGGTTCTCTTCCTTTTGGTTAATTGGCCCTGGGGAGAAATTACCATTTGGGAGGAGAACATATTTGCACAGGGAGAGTTCAGTCCTCGATGTGGCCAGTTCAAAGATCTAGGGTGACATAGACTAGAGGCCACCATGTCTGGGGGTTTGGAAAAGGTCTTTGACAAGTGGAGTAGACGTTATTGAGCAGATCAGCGGTCTTGTGAATGCTTCCTGGAGTTGAATCTGTTCACCCTGGACTTTGGGAAGGCATTGGTTGAATGAAGAGTTTGAAAGGGAGGTTAGATCTGCTCTTAGGCCTTTTCTTCCTCCGTCCTGTGATGTTGATTTCCCTGATTTGCTTTCCTCCTTCCTGCAGGTGGGGCAGTGCCCCAAAGTGCCCCACCTGTGCCCTCCGGTGGCTCGCATTTCCGCTTCCCCCCTTCCACCCCATCTGATGTCTTGTCACCTGCTGAGGACCTGCGTTCGCCTGGGGTGTTCTCCGCTGTGGCTCGCCGCCTGGCTCGAGGCTCAGTCAGCGACTGCAGTGACGGGACTTCGGCCAACTCTGAAGTGGAAGAGTCTTTGGCTGAAGAGCAGAGACGTGGCGGAGGAGAGACGGGCGGGTTCCGTGGCACCCCGTTGCCCAGCCATCCACGTTTGACCCACGATGCCCTCTTCAGGATTTATCCTCGCCCGCGGGTTCCTGAGCCCCTCAGCCCGTTCCCTGTGTCCCCCATGGCCGGGCCTGCGGCTCTCCTGCCTCCCCAGTTGTCCCCTGCCCTCCCCCTCACTCCCACCCACATGAATTACACCCCCTCGCCCACCCTCAGCCCCATGTATCCAAGCGGCTCCCACTTCTCCTTCAACCCTGAGGACATGAAGCGCTACCTCCAAGCGCACACCCAGAGTGTGTACAACTACCATCTCAGCCCCAGAGCCTTCCTCCACTACCCCAATATCGTCATCCCGCAGCCCCAGCGCCTGGAGAAGCCCCCTCTTCCCCCTCCACCCCCACAAGCTGAGGAGCCCCCAAGCCCTTTCAAATTCAAGCTACAGCCACCACCGTTGGGGCGCCGCAATCGTGACAAGCAGCCTCCGCCAGCTCCAGCCGTGCCCCCAGGAGAAGCCAGCAGTGCCCTCCCTGCTTCCTCCTCCTCCTCCTCTTCCTCTTCTGCAGCTGCTCCAGAGTCCCTCGTCCCCCAGATCAAGGTGGAACCCATCTCCGAGGGAGAGTCCGAGGAAGACCTCACCGTGGAGGTCACTGACATCAGCGAGGACGATGAGGAAGTCTTCAAGGCCCCTTCAGCCCCCCTTGAGAAGACCGAGGATGAGGAAACTCAGGCCTCGGTGCCCCCCGTTTCTCGGGCTGGGGAGAGCGGCAAATGCATTCCCCTCAAGTTGCGCTTCAAGCGCCGCTGGAGTGAGGATCAGCGGCTGGAAGCCGGTGCAACGGGCGAAGAAACAGACAAGAAAGTGAAGGGCGAGGATGATGTCAGCGGCCATGGGGATGGAGGGGGAGGCCGGCGGATCAGCACAGAGCTGCAACAGGCCACAGCAGAGCTGACCCTTGAGAATCGGGACTCCTAGACTGAGACGTGCAGCCCCCCCCCCCAAGGACAGATGGACAAACGAGGGGTGGCGGGCTGAATTTGCTGCCTTAACTCAGAGATTATCTTTTTACTTTACTTTACTTTCCCTTTCCTTCCTTCTTTGGCCTGGAACTCTGTACATTATATTCTTCTTCTTTGGAAGCCAGAAAAAATGTAGGGGCGGGGAAGTTTTTACTTGTCTATATGCATATATAAATATAAATATATATATTATATATATATATAAAACCTCTTTGCAGGGGTGGGGGATTTCTAAAAATTAATATGCCAGGTTAATTTTTAAGGGTTCTCTTTTCTCTTCCCCCTTCCCAACATGATACAAGCCTCAGGACCTTTTTAATTAAGATTGCCCCCAAATATGGTGTAGTAAAAAAGAATTTTGGGGCCTTTGTAGGGGGATAGAGTAGTCTTATGAAAGCTACCACCCCACTATTCCCCCCCCCACAAGCCTGCAATTAGCAATCTTAAGCACAATACACTTTTTAATCCCCCAGTGGATCAAAAAGAGAGCCATATCTTCCCGCTTCCCTCTCACCTCCCCTTCCCCATGGCACCATAAATGTTAGTGTGGGATCGTGGATAACATCCTCGTTTTTCAAACCCATCCGCTGTATTGCTGTGTCTTCTAACCTATAAAAAGAGCGAGGTCCCCACGTTTTCACGCGCCAGGACAAAGCGTTCGTCCTGCCCTAAAGGGAGTCCCACAACCTCTCCTGCCTTGCCACCCTGTCGATGGTTGATGGATGGCCTTTGCGAAATTTCATCATCGTGGCCAGTGGCAAGAGAGGAATTTTCCATCCACCCCACCAAAGACTTCCCTTCATAACATTGCTTTAGGTAACCAAATATTAAAAAAAAACAAAACAAGGACGGGCTTGGGCATAGTCCCTCAGCCTGTCCCGCTGTAGGGTTGGGGAATTAAGTGGTGGGTGGGATTTCAAGGGTTTTTTTAAAGTGCCTGTTGAAATACTGTTTCCAAGGGAACCTAAGCAGGGAGTGGGTATTTCTTTTTTTCCTCTGTCTGCACAACTGTTGTCCGTGAAAGCCGGCTCTTCCTTTCCCCATCCCTGCTCTCTCCCCGCAACCTCAGAAATTAAGGCACTGTTTCATCACCTCGTTGAGTAATTCCGCCTTTCACTCTTGCAAGGGGATGTCCGGACCCCCCATCCTCCCCACTTCTGTGGAAGAGGGACAACAAAGGGGACGCTGCAGGGTGATGGTGCCTTGGAAAAAAACAGGGAATCTTGCAATGCACCTACGTTACCTCCCAAGATCCCTACAGGCATCTTCGCCTTGGCTTTCAGCTGCTCTCCACTCTGGTAGGACAGAGACGTTCCAGTTCCCCAAAGAGAGATTAACCTGAAGGTGGGATCTGGAATTTTAACCTCCTCGTGGGGTCAATATAAAGCAGCAACATGCTTGAGGGTTGTTTTTTTATATATATATATACATATATATATATAGCCTTATTCAGATTCTTGTACATATCAAAGAAAACGGGGTGTCGTTCATTTTAAGAATGTAAAAAAAAAAAATAAAACCAATAAAGGGTTTTGAGATTTCATAACTTTGTGGTCCATTATGAATTTTGGAATATGGTGGCCAATAAATATTATGTACGGTATTTGGTTTGTGGGAAGCAGCGATCCCTCAGTGCATTGGGGGAGAAGAAGGAAGCCTATATCTGGGTAATGAAAATTCTTTGCTCATGAAACCAAACTTGTAACACATGTACTGCAGCTAAATTTCTCTTGTAGGCAAGGTCAGGTAATGAACCTGACCTGCTTAAGAACCTGGAAATTTGCATTTGTTCATCCTGTGCTGCTTCTCTTGTGCCTGCAAAACCTAATTCTGCCTGTGAGTGTGTGCATCCTATGTGCACGTACCCAAACACACAATTTTATCTCCTCTGCTCTCATTTATTTCCCTTTAACTGAAACCGGGAGAACAGAAACTTGACTGTAAATCTATAGGTGCCATTTTCTTTTCCTTACTCTGATTTTTTAGCTTGGCACTGAACTCTGGACTCATTTGCTTTTCCTGTATGTGGGAACCTATGTAAAGTTTGCTGCTTACCTAAGAAAACCAATACAGGAGGATAATCCTGTTTCTGAAGCTTTGATAAACCCCCCCCCCCCCCCGCCCCATAGTGTAGCGTATGCTGTAAGGCTGTGGAATATTGGCTGCAGAATTTGATTTTTGGAGAATCTATCTCAGTTTTTTTCTTCTTAAAAAAAAATCTAAACATTTAGATTAGGCCAGCTACTGCTTCCTGCAAGCTTGAAAACCACAGACAGTTGGAGAGGGAAGGGAGAAATAAAGAACTACTATTACCCTTTTACCACAACTAATATACTATCAGAGTAAATACTAAATAAGCAAACTCAAATAACCAAATTGTAAAATTTGGATTGCTTGATGCAGACATTTTTTTTTTTTTACTTTTCCAAACAAGAAAGGGATGTACTTGTTTTAAGGAAGTTAATGCTTTGGGGTTTTTTGTTTTTTTTAAATAAATGTTTTAAGAAGCCTGTATTAGGGCCCTGGAGTAACAACAACTCCCCCCCCCCCCCCCCATGCACACTATCACCTCCTAAAATTGCCATTGCTACCACAGCACTGTGCTTGCTTCCAGAAAGACTGGTTTGTGTTGAAAGAGTACACCTTCCATCCTGCTCTGGGGAAAATTCTGTCGTCTGAGCGCTGTGTTTCTCTTCACCCATTCTACTTTAAGGCTGTAAATGCTCAAGTAAAGAACCCCAAGGGGGGGAGGAAGGAAGGGGGGCTGGCTTACCATCCCCAAAAGCAGCATTAGATAGACACTGAAGGAATCCTCTTGCATTTTCACTGTCCATAAGAACAGTTTTAGCTGGGTTTTTCTTCTAGACCTCCCCAGATGCAGGAAAGACATTGAAATCTGTTTATTGCATTTAACAGATAAC
Organism: Liasis olivaceus; assembly: GCA_030867105.1. NCBI lineage: Eukaryota > Metazoa > Chordata > Lepidosauria > Squamata > Pythonidae > Liasis > Liasis olivaceus. Next base: position 20,697,299 of record CM061360.1, read on the forward strand.
GACTGGTTTGGCTTTGCCTGGACTCCATGATACTCTTAAGGTGAGATGTGAGCTGCATTTTCACTTTATAGTATTTGGAGAAAATACATGGTGCTTTGAAAGAGAATCAAGTTTCATACCTGGATGTGAGAAATTCCAAAGTGTGAGGATCCACCTTACTTGATGAAGTCTAGTTTTAAAAGGTTACTAGATAACCCATGACCCGTTGAGTCATTGTTTCGGAGATATTTCCTTACCTAAACAGAGAACAGAAAGATCAAGGGCAAAAAAACAGTGGGAGTATAAGTGACTTCCCCATTGACTTTGCTTGTGCGAAGCTGACAGGGAGCATTAGAAATCCCTCCTCCCTCCCTCCCTCCCTCCCTCCTTCCCTTCCTTCCTTCCTTCCTTCCTTTTCCACCTCTTTGGCTGACCCACAGAACTGCCTCCCACTTTGCCGGGGGGAGGTGGAACAAAGGGAGCTGCGGACCATAAGGAAAACCACTTCCATTCCCCATTCTGGCGTGCACCCAAGGGCCCCCTTCCTTGAGGGAGGAAGAAGGCTCACCCATCAGCCACCAGCACCCCCCAGCCAGCTCTGTCACCAGCAGGCATCCAAGTTGCTCCCTCATCTTTCTCACAACACCTGTTGCCATTAAGAGATTTCAAATTTTTGCCTCTTTTCCAAAGCAGACAATCGCCACTTGCCCATTGGGCCTTGCCACCAGCCAATTGGGCATGTGACAGAGGGAGGTGGGAAAGAGATCAGGGATATGCCCATGATGATCATGTAACTTGGGCTGACCATGGTGATGCAGGAGCACAGCAGCGCTGAAGTAGTCACAAATTTCCCAAATTTCAATCCTATGGGAGCCACGTGTCCCAGATTTTGGATGCATTCTGTAAGTTGGCCCATTTGAGGTACCTTGGTTCAAAAATTGATGCCCTATGATGCACCGTTTCTCCCAGTTGAAGGTTACAGACACGAGAGCTTTAGTATACAGAATATGAAAATAAAGCTTTAAATTCTTTCTGAAGAAGGCAAATCTTTGGGCTTCTTTTTAGAGAACTGGGAGAAGTACTGTTCTATGAAAGCACTGCTGCTTATTGCTCGTTCTTGGGAAGGGATCTTGTGTAAATGGTGTGACTGGTCTTAGGTATGCATTATTTCTATACTAGTAATGAAACTTCATCTCAGGCAGAATTTTAGAAAATATTAGATATTAGCCATTAAAAGAACAAAATCTTCACAACTCTTGCTCGTGTAACTTTCTGATTTGCAATATGTGTTACTCATCATTTAATGTTAAACATATTCCTACAATCTTCATGTTCCCAGTTCCTCAATCATCCAAAGTCTGTTGTATTTTGAAGCACGGGTATTCTTTCTCCTTTACTTTGCCTTACGCCTGGAACCTCTAACATAATGTGAATTGTCTCCATCCCAAATAGGCAAACAAACATCAGGGGAAAATGGGAATCACACCCTGGAAGGCAACGGATTGGGAAGGGTTACCTATGTAATATTTGTTCTAGATGCAATTCCCTTTTAAACCCATTTTCGGCACACAAACCTGTCATGCTCTGCACCTGAAATGTCTGTAATTTCATGTAACTGAACATTTGTCCTTGCTCTGGTGGATTTCAGAATGGAACCCCTTTGGGGCAGGGAACTGTTCCTCTAGTTTCTTGGCAGAAGGCAGTCATATTGAAACTGCAAGTTTGCTAATCACATAAACAATGGTGACTTAGAGTAACTCCGTGCCCAGAAGGCTGGGAATCTGCGGAGAGGATTTAGACATGTCAGCTCGCTGTTCTATGGTTACAGAAGTCTTTAGAAAGTCCCCAGGGACTTTTTCTGTTAGCTTACTAAGGGTCAGATGGTGGTGCCACAAACCCTCATCCTCCCCGTTCTCGTCTTGCCTGAAAGAAAATCTGCCAACCCTGCTGAAATCCACGATTCCAGGAACTGCCCAACTTCCTTAAGTGCGTATCGGAAACGAGGGGAATGCGGAGGGCTGGTTTAGAATAGAGGTAATTGTTCAGCTGTCTGAAGCCTAACATTTGGACCTAGAAAATAGAACTGTTTGCCAGATCCCGGCCTATTTTCAGACAGGTTGCACCCTAGTCAATAGTGGATGATAATATATCCTGTGTCTGTCAGAAGAACACAAAATAGGCATGTTTCAAAGCTTCAACAATACCTCCAAGGGCGGGGAGGTTTTGGTTTGGCTTGGAATCCGCCCCCCCCCCCTCCGCTCAAGTACATACTTGCAGCAGCAATTGAAAAGCCAGAAATATTTTTCTGGGTTAGTGGGGTTGGTTGAAGTTACACTAAGCAAGACACAAGTGTATCCCTGCCCGCTAACCATGTTAGCCGAATGATCCTCTTAACTGCAACGTGTGAAATCAGCTGTATTTGTCCGGGCAGGAGTGCTTTGCGAGAGGGTGCATTTCTCCTCCTCCATCACCACCACCACCGCCTCGCGTGCAACTGAGCCTGACCCACTTCGCTTTAGAGGCAGGAGGGATGTTCAGGGAGGTGAGCAAGACAGGCTGAGGCCTGTGAAATTGCCACCAGAAAAATGTTTTTAAAAACACACAAGGGGATAAGCCAGCGACGGGCACGGAAACAAGTACGGGCATTCTGAGTCTTTGCATTTGTTCAGTTTCTTTCCTATAGGGTCTTCATGTGACGCAGACCCCCGTCGCTCTGTGAGGTTGAGTGCGTGCAACTCAGCATCCCAATCCTGGATTAGCCAAACAACTGCGTGTTGTGTGAACCCTGCAACAAAACCCAACCCCTGAACAACCCTGCTTTTCGTTTCTGCCTTCTGCCGCTTTCCCCAGATCGGACTCAAAGGCAACCTTGGATCCGAACCCCGATAAATGCCCACAAGGACCCCGAGGCCTCCCTTTGCTCGGGCCATCCGAGGCGAAAGATGCTCCTTGGGCCAAGGCCTGCCCCTTCCCGTCCCCTGAAGCCTCCTGGTGGGCGGACGGAGGGGTCGATCCACCTGCCCGGCCCGTCGGTGGTGCTGAAGGGGCAAGGGGTGAGGTGGGACGCCTCGGCTAACTCGGGAAACCCAAAGGCTCCTGTCTCCTAGCAACGCGGATGCCTCGCCGGGAAGTGGAGGGGAGGAGCAGCGCTCAGGGGCTGACAGACATTTGTCGGTGCACCCACGTTTTGCATGCCCCTGCTTGGTCCTGCCTGGGTCAGCCTTGGGCCCTGGTGTGCAGGGGCCATGGGCCTCCAGAGAAGGGCGTGTGTGTGTGGTGCAAGGCTGTCATCATCTTCTAATTAAATTAAACTCAATGGCCTCCAGGAGAAAAGGCTCGGTTTTTCACCCTTGACTTGCATTCGCTTTCCCTGGGTCCCTCTCTTGAACGCCCCAGTCCCCACTCCTCTACTTACCCCCCCAAAACCTGATGGTGCTGCAGGAGGAGCCTTTACATTCCTGTACTGGAAGGCTGTGGGTGTGGAAGAGACTTCCCTTTTGGCCTTGTCTCCCCTATCGACGGCTACTTGGCTATCATGAGGCCAGTCGAGTGGTCAGCACTGCTGCGTCCAGACGGCAAAGCTCCAGATCTCTCTTGCAGTCGCGCAGGAATTGGTTCGTTCCAGGGATTTAATGAGGGCTGGCGACGGCTAGGAATGGTCACTCCTAATGGGCCACTTCCAGCGTGCTCGCTCAGCCTGGCTAGTTGGCAAGCAGGATGAGACGAAGAGGACCATTTCTAGGGACTTGACTCGGGCGCCGGGAAATGAGCGGGACTACGCAGAACGTCAACTTCTCACAGTCTCGGGCCACCTTGGTTTTACTTAACTTGGCTTCAAACGTTTGCATCCAGTATTATTTCTGCAGCCTCCCACGTATACTCCAAGAAGGGATATTCAACAATAGTCCTGGAGATGTTGTATAGCCATTGTGATTACTAGTAGCCAATAATGTCTGTGTTTCTGGTGAACGCTCAGGTTTCTGGCACATTAGCCAAGAGGTTTATCGGTCTCTCTTGTATAGAGTCACCCCCAACACATATTCAATAGATCAGTGTTTCTCAACCTTGGCAACTTGAAGACATGTGGACTTCAACTCCCAGAATTCCCTAGCCAGCCTCCTTGGGCCAACCCTGCTGGCTGGGGAATTCTGGGAGTTGAAGTTCACATGTCTTAAAGTTGCCAAGGTTGAGAAACACTGCAATAGATTAAACATTCTTCAGTGGGTTTTTAATGCCCCGGCCTAGTGCTGGAACTTTAGTAACTGTTTTACCGGTAGAAAGCAGAACATTATAGAAGGTATGAGTTGGGAGGGACCACAGAGCACATTTAATCCATTCCCCGGCTCAAGACAGGAATCTGTCAAACGATTACCAACCCAATCATTCCCAACCGGTAGCCCTCCGATACTTGTCCAAAAACCTCTAGTGGGGGAGTCCACAACTGCTCTAAACAGTGCCACAACTTTTACTGCCAGTACATTCCTCCTAATATGCCACCTAAATCTCCTCCATTTGTCAACCTGCTGGTCCTTATCCTATTCTTACAGTTTTAACCCCTTTGCACATGACACCTGTTTAGATATTTGTAGACTGCTCCATTTAGTTTTCTCATTTGCAAGCTAAATGCATGCAGTCCTTTTGGCCAAGGTCTCACAGGACTTGGCTTCCAGGTCCTGGTAGCTCTCCCCTGAACCTGCTCCCGCTTCTCCATGTCTCTTTCAAAACGCAGTCCAGAACTGGACACAGTAGTCAGTGCAGTCTAACCAGCACAGAATATAATGAAACAATTACTTCCTGCAATCTGGACTTGATGCTTCTGTTAATGCAGTCCAAGATTGCACTGGCCTTGTTAGCGGCTACATTACGCTATTGCTCACATTCAGGTGAACGTAGACCAAGACCTTTCTAGTCCCTTCTCCCATTCACTGGCCACCAAGCCAGGCTTCCCTGATCTGATTCACTCCCTTCTATACCGTCCTCTAGATCAGGGGGTTTCAAACTTCTTTTAGGCCACGGTACCCAAACATTTTGCAAAACACTTTGCCCAACCCTGCTCTAGATCACTTATCAGATAAATAATAAATACATCAGGCAAAGTATTTTGTGGAATGAGGATAATCTAACCACCTGCCACAAACTGATGCTAAAGAAAGAGGCACGTAGGCAGTTCAAAGAAAAAGTTAACAGTTAGAAAAGATGTTCAGAATCAGACTATAATGGCAGCAGATTAAAAAAAAATAAAGATCCCCTTGAGTTGAACTCAACTTCTGTATACTGTACGGACACATCTGTAAAATTTTGCTGGTTAACAGCATGGAAGTGAGTCACTACAGTCCTGACTAAGAGGATTATTTTTTCCAACATCCCAATCTAGCCAACAGCCTTAGGATTCCTAGTCTCCAAGTACAAACCAGGCCTGATTCTTTCTAAGTTCCAAGCTCAGATATGATTGGCTAGCACCAATTAATTAATTGGTTGGAAACATCAATGGTGTGCAGCTCCAGGGTTCAGTATGTCTAAAAGTTCTCTTTCCCCTGCTTATTGTTTTATCGGCACTCTAAGAAAGACCGTATTTCCACCTAGATCTTCTTTGTCTCTTGACTTTTGATCTTCCAGGAGACTGTCCGCCACTAGGGTAGCTATCAGCCTGGGGTAGAAATCAACCTTTTCCTGGTTGGATTGCCCAGTGCCTGTCCAAACTGCCTGGTTCACATTTATGGGGAAAACAGACTGGAGAACACCTGGACGACTGACTCCTAAATCCAGATGTGTTGGGAGAGGTTGTGCTTTTTCCATTCTCTGCAGAAAGGCGTATTTTGCACAGGTGCAGAAATATGCTGGGTCCCATAATTCCAGAGATGAAAGAATGTTTAAAAAATGGTTCGAGAGAGCCAGGCTCTGATTCAGATATAGTCCTGTTCTAAAGCAAAACTTGTCTAGGCAAGCGGATGAGCATTTTAGACTACAGTAATTGTCGATCAGACACAAATGCACCCGGTTTGCTAATTATACTAGATCCTAGTACCGTGTGTGGAGTTCATCTCAGGAGGTTGATTAGCAAAGAAAATGTAATGTCAGGAAATAGTGCTTTGCATAATGCCAATACTATCGTAAAGGCTACACCCACTTTCCCCCACCTAGCACCCCAACGAGTTGGGCCTGCAACTCTCAGCTGGGAAATCTGGAACTTACCCTGAACAACAAATCTGTTGTGTGCCAAATTAGGAGAGGCTGACGTGGACATATACTGTATATATACACAAAGGAGAGCAAAATGCTACCTTCGTGTCCAAAAGCTGTTTAGCTCTGTAATTACTAGAAGAAAGAGTAGGGGGAGGCGATCAACACTGTAGCCTAACTCATAAGCTTCATGAACGGGCTGTTAAGGAACCAGGGCCACTGGGTGATGACTGTTTGCTTGACTGGCTGGGGTTGATAGAGTGTTCGCCACCGGTTTTCAACGGCAGAAGCCAGATGCCTTGGACTGACTGCTGGACTTGGTGGGCCTTGGATGGAATCAAGCAATTCTGATGTGGGTTTGGGTCAAGTCTAGCAGGGGCTCGAAATTCACCCTGTAGGTCATTTTCAACACAGCACTCGCTTTGGTGAGCCTTATTCCAGTTGTCAGTCTTCAGCCATTGTGGTCAGAGGGGGGTTCTGTGGGTTACAAAGAGGGTCCTTGGGCTTCAGGTTGCCCAAACTGACCTTGCCTTAAGAAGCAGGCTACATGCACACATGTGTAGGTAGAAAGCAGTCTTCTTTCAAGTGCTCCAAGTGCCCCCTAGTGGATCCCACACAGGAGCACCGCCCCAGCCCCCCCCAGCTTGAGACAAACCCTCCCTGAACGGGTTTATGGATCACCTGAATGAGAGAAACTGATTTGCCAAGGTGGAAGGGTGGGAAGGATTGATTCTCCCTGTCAACAGTGGTTGAGAGAGATTTCACAGTGGCTGCATTCACTTAACACGCTAAGCTACGGTTTGCTGAATGAAGGTTAATAGCAAGTTTGTGCAATGTGCTCAACCACAAACCACATTGCTGATTAGAAGATTGTGCAATGCCAGCGATTATCTTCCACGTGGGAAAAAAAAAAAAACCACCCACCTGGGATCTTTGTCCTAAAGGAGTGTTTTTCAAACTTGGGAACTTTAAGATGTGTGGAGTTCAACTCTGGCTAGGGAATTCTGGGAGTTGGAGTCCACACACCTTAAAGTTCCCAAGTTTGAAAAGCACTGCTCTAAAGCTTTGGCTCCTCTCCCCCCAATAATGGAGGACATACAAGGAATTCCCCTGACTGACTCACACATGAGAGGCTACGTGTAGCCTTCCAGACATTGGAAGCCGGGAACTAATTCCCCACCCATTATATATCGCTAGTCATGTACCAGCTCAGAGGTCAATGCAACCAGTTTCCAGAAATGCACCATATCACGGTAGCCTAGTTTTTTTTTTACTGGAATAGTATCAGGAAACGGGACACAACCCATCCAGCTTTTACTTTGCACCAAATGTGGGCTGGATTTTATAACACACATAACCTGGTTACTAAATCCCCTCATTTTCTGAGTTTGCACAATACCTTGGTTTCTTAACTAACCATAGCCTCAGTCCCCTTCCACCTCTCCCTCATCAGTGGCATGGCAAATATAGGCTGTCTCTCCTTCCTCGGAAGAAAAGCCCACGTTCCTTTTTGGATACAGCTGTTTACTGGGGGGACGACTGCATTTCAGGGAAGGAGTTGTTTCAGGAAGTGAACTCCATGCAAATGTTCTTTGCAACAACTTGGTAATCCCAATAAATCTACTGAAATATGAATCCTACAAACTGGGAGTTGGTGCAGTATAGCAGTTAAGGTGCTGGGCTAGAAACTGGGAGACAGTGAGTCCCAGTCCTCCTTTAGGCGTGGAAGCCGGGTTGGTGACTTTGGGCCAGTCCCTCTCTCTTAGCCCAACCCTCACAGGGCTGTTGTTGTAAGGAAAGTAGGAGGTGAGAGCATAAATAGTCTGATAAAATAGAAGGTGGGAGAGAAATCAAATAAATACGATGCTCAATAGGGCTTACCATATGGAGCTGCCTTCCCCAAAATCATGTTCTCCAGAAATGCTGGAATTATATCCCCAAATTCCTATATGGGGCGTCTAATCTCAATATTATCCTAATACACCACCCAGAGTCATTGCTTTGAGATGAGCAGCCCTATAAATCATCGCTTGGGGAAGACTACAGCTTCAAGTTTTATTTAAAAAAAAATCCCAAAGGGAACAAGGAACATAGATATTATTCTGTTATGTTCGGTCATTCCTGCTTATTCCAGAATGAAATTCAGGCCTTCCAAATTTGCAATAAACACATATTTTCATCTCCGACTTATGTTGGTTCAAGATGTGTGCCAATTTCAGCTATTTGCATTTTTTCCCATTTTCTTTCTTGGCAAGTTCAGGCTTTAACAGCACCAAGAGACAAGCGTCAAAACACCTTTTATCTTGGTCAACCTCCAATATTTGGAAGACGACAGCAGAAGTGCTGCTTTAAGAGTCTCCTCATGTGGCTATTCATACTGTATTATCACAATCTGCAAAGTGGCTAGTAATGAAATTAAAATTGAACTATAAAATAAAGTAAGAAAGACTAGCGCAGATAAATGCAAGCAGAACATAGGTCATGAGATTACACTAAGTAATTCATTCCTAATTTGCTACTTCTTCCTAACTGTGGGATGGGGGGGGGGGGGGGAAATGGTTACTGCACCAACAACAGGATTGCAAGAATTTCTATTTCGCAGATGTCTGCAACTTCAGTCTCTTTATGCTCATGTGTTCTTCAAAACGATGTGAAATGTAGGACATCCTCCCTCTCTTTCATGACTGCTTCTATTTTAAATCACTGCAGCCATTTGGGGAAGGTGTTCCGTCTTCCATGCGGATTATGTAAGTCAGCCACCTCAGCCCTACTGGTTGTAGACTAGCTAAATTTGCCTTATGTCAGGTGGCTAATAATGAGCTTTGAAAAGGCTATCAGCTCCTCACAAACTTCACCAGGAGCTCCCCAAGTTCTGCCTATGGGCTCAAGTATTTGGGAAATACTGATTATTATTTAGTTCAGAAGAGCAGCCACAGAGCTAGGCAGGCTCTAAACAGTGCTTCTCAACCTTGGCCACTAAGATGTGTGGACTTTAACTCCCAGAATTCCCCAGCTAGAATGGGATTCCCCAGGGGAATTCTGGGAGTTGAAGTCCACACATCTTAAAGTAGCCAAGGTTGAGAAACACTTTGTTAGAATGAAAACTAGGAAGACCTGGATTAAATTAAATTCCTACTCCTCTATGAAATATAGTGGTTGATCTAACAGCCCAGCATTGCCATCTACTTCACTGGGTTCTCTGGAGATAAATCGAGGAAAGACTATATTGCACCGCCTTCAGTTTGGGGGAAAGACAAATGTTTTAAAAATGCAAATATATAATATGCCTCACTGCCATTGATACTCCAGGCAAACGATCGTGGGGAAAAAAGACCGCTTGCTTAGGAAGTTTTGGTGCCTGAGCCACTGAGGTTAGCAGAGTTAAGGCGTGCGAACCTGCAGAGCAGAAAAGTCTGCTATCTAGAGACTCCAAGATGCCGTTGATCCAGCAGCGCGAACTACAACTTCCAGAAGTCCTTTCGGGGGCAGAGCGGTGCACGATGGGAAGCGTACCTGGGCCGCACTGCATGCCCTGAAGGCCGCCGTTCTCAGAAGAGCTCTCCTGGCTGCTTTCTAAACCTGGGGCATCGTCCGCTTCGTTGGACTTCGCGGTTCCCGCCTGCCGTGGCGGGGGCGAAGGGTTTCACGGCTCCTCGATGCTTCGGCGGCCTCAAGTTCCCTTCCCGTAACAACGGCTTTTCTGTTCGCAAAGCACTATGGGAGCCGTAGTCCGCCCATCGTAGTCCGCGCCCCGATCGAATCACGAGGTCCGCGCAAAGCACTTCGGGAAAAGCAATGCCGAAGCACCGCAACTCGTCTCCCTTCATGCATCGCGACACTGCCTGATAGGCCTCAGGGCGGATCCCTTTGAGTGAGATAATGGATAAGAAATCGCGATGGGCACAAGGTTAAGTCTCTTGGCTTTTTTCAGGTGGCTGAGCGTTTGCACCGCTTCTCTATTGCACCTCATGATTCCTTTTCCTGCTCTGGTTGGGAGGAGCCAAACTCAAATCTTTCCCCTTTAGCCCTCCCCTTGCCTCTTGTGCGATAGGCTGGCCACGTCCGCGCGAGGAATGCTGGGAAATGGAGTCCTCTCCATCAGCTCTGTGCTTGGCACTATGCAGATTAGGACTCCATTTCCCGCGTTCCCTCGCTTCATGTCATAGGCACGCTGGAGCTTATAGTCCTGAACCCGGCCGGCAATAGAGGGGTGCGGAATGAGAGGACTCTCCGTCCCATCATGTCTCTCGGCAGGCGCTCCTAAGGCCATCCCCTGCGCGACCCCTTCTGGGAAATAGAGTTCTCTCTTCCGTAACAGATAAGTAGGCGGGCCGTGCCCGAGACTCCATTTCCCATCGGCTCTTGCAACAGGGCCGGGCAGGGCCGGCTCCCAAGCCGCCTCGGACGGAGCCAGCCAGCGCGGCCCCCCCTCCCTTTTCCCCGGTGTCGGCCTCACCATGAGCAGCGGCAGCGCCGGTTCTTCCCGGCCCCGAACGAGCTCCTTCGCAGACCCGTCCGGCGGGGCTCCCGCCACGGCCCCCACCGCGCCCGGCCCAACCTCGGGGGCAGCGCCTGGGGGCAAACCCGGGGGGGCTGTCGGGCCTGGGCCGGGGGGAGGCGGGACCAGCTCGACGGTCGCCTTCCCGGGGCTCAAGCTCGGGCGTAAGTGTGGGCCGGGCGAGGCGGGGTGGGAATGAATGGGCAGAAGCGGGAGGGGGAGAGACACAAAGGAGGAGCGCGGAGGGGGCTCGAGTGGGATGGGGCGGGAGGCCGAGAGGGGGCGCGGGTCGGGGCACGAGGCGCGAGGGGGAATCGGGCGGGGGCGGCGCTGCGGGCGGGGACCCTGGCCGGCCTGCTGGGGGGCTCGGGGAGGAGACCCCGCGCGCCTCATCTGCCCCCGGGCGGCGGGAGTTGCGTTTTGGGGCTCTGGAGGGGGAGGGAGGGAGGGAGCACGTTGGGGGGCGAGAGGATGCCCGTCGGGTGGGTGGGGGGCGTCGTTGTTCGGGGCCAGGGGGAAGAGAGGGACGGGGGACAGGAAGGGAAGGCAGGCTGGGTTCGCCCAAGGTGAGCCTTTCCGGCTGGAGGTTCTCCCTCGGCAGGACCGGGTCTGGAGGAAGAAGCTATCTGAGGTCAGCGACTGGATGAGGGCTCCAGAATTACTCCAGTGACGTCAGGATGAAATCACGGGCTGGGGGCTGGGGGGAGGGATTGGGCAAGGGGAGCCCGAGGTGTCCCTTTCCTGGGGCTGTCACCGGCTGCCAGTTGCGAGCGCGTAGCCTTTATTTAGCGCCGGTTGGGCTCTGAGAAGAGCGGAGGGCACGGAAGCGCCCGGTGCCTTCTGCTGGAGGCTTTCCGTGGAAGCCGGAGGGGGCGAAGGGGAGGCAGCGGGATGGAAGAGGAGAGAGAGGGGCCTGGGGGCCTAATAAAAGGTGGTGTCCGATGGGTGGGGCTGGGGGAGGGGGCCAGGTGAGGGGCGAGGGCGTTGGAGTGGCAAGGCTGAAAGAGAAACTCGCCGGGATGCAAGTTGCAGCAGGAAAACCGGGTGAGGCAGGCAGAAGGACGTAGCCCATGATGGTAATTGCCAGCTCCTTCGAAAAAAGCAGACGCATGCCCAAACCCTCTGTCCTGGTCTTCTCGTTGACTATTTGCCCATACGTTCTCTTATTACTTGTCCCTCCATTTGGTAGCAGCCAGGCATCACACCTGAAAGGGTCAAGTCGGCTACAACAGCACCTAGTTGCTGCTTCCAGGCATTAAAACATGTAAGGAGTTGGGATGTGATGGATTTCCGTAGGAGTCTGGGTTGTCTTAGGAAGGATAGAATTTGAGTTTGGAAACCACAGGGCAAATGATGAACCAGCTTGTTTTTTTTTTTTAATGTGGGTTGGATGTAGATCACCTTTTTAGTTGGAACTGGAAGTGTTTTAACTGTTAATTGTTTATTAATTCCTTTAATTGTTAATTGTTGAGATGGATTGGGAAGGGCAGAGAAGGTTATTTAGGGAGTTCAAATGGTACATTAGGCTGCTTGGACTAAATCAGACTTTTTGTCTGAGTCATCTGGACTTGACCATAATTCCTCTTTTCAGGAGATAGTAGTAAAGTGACTACTGTTGTGGCCACACCTGGCCAAGGTCCTGATCGCCCTCAAGAAGTCTCATATTCCGATATCAAAGTGATCGGCAATGGGTCCTTTGGGGTCGTCTACCAGGCCCGATTAGCAGACTCTGGTGAGCTGGTGGCTATCAAGAAGGTGTTACAAGATAAACGTTTCAAGGTGAGTCCGGAAGGAAAGGGGGTGGCCTGTCTCCCTGGCTTTACCACTGGGATTTCATCCCTTATTTTGGTCTGTCTGTCTTTACTTCAGAACCGTGAGCTGCAGATCATGCGAAAGCTGGATCACTGCAATATTGTCCGCCTGCGATATTTTTTCTACTCGAGTGGAGAAAAGGTGAGGGAAAGTTGGAAAGAGAGAAAGGAAGAATGACAGGGCTTGCTCTCTCTATTCCCTCCTTGTGCCTTTGAAGGTCTACCTTAGATTAGTGCCCACTTTATGTTTTGGACTGGAACTCCCATAGTCCCTTTCCTGGTCTATACTGGAAGGCATTGATGGGAATCCAAGACCTATGGAAGGACCAAGTTTCTGACTCAAGTTATCAAATTCAGGTTAACACTTGAAGCCCCTTCATGTTCACAATCAAAGTATACCCTTTGTACTTCATATCTCATTCTTCCTAGAAATGTATCCGGACAGTATACTTGGTCTTGAGAGGGAAAAAAAACATAATTTATTTCCTTCCCTCTCAGGATCTTTGTCCTTGATGGGCACAATTACTTCAGAAGGAAACCGTTCAAAGTGCAACAGTTACTTAGGTTTATTGAATCAAAGCTTGAATACAGGTGTCCCTTTAATAGTTCTCAGTTCCACCATGACTAGTTAGAAGTCCATGTTGCTGATCAACACAGTTTCCCCAACTAATGTAAGTATAGATGTTATCTGGATTAGTAATTAGATCATTACCAAAAATTGCCTTGTAGCTCCTTGATTCCAGAAAGATTTCTTAGTGTGGAAAAACTAGCAAGAGAAATCAGGGAAAAAACAGCAGTTAAACAGACAGGCTATAGAATGGAGAAACTCTTTATACTGCTTACTTCTTACAGAACTTCCTTTGTCTCATTTTATAAGCTAAAAATATTGGATTGTGACCAGCTGGTTTTTATCAATCTCATCATAAAATATTGTTACATTTTTAGAAGACAGTTTGGGGAGGGGTCTAGTTCCTTGGGTAGTTCTTGATCATGGAAATTCATGTCCTGACTCTTGATACTTTTATCTATCAGTCATACTTTGATGTTCTCCTGGTCTTTGATACAACATTGTTTTAAGTCCACCTTAGCATATGTTGCGCTTCCATGTACCCGTGTATTCAGATGGACTATATGTACTCCATTAGATTGTATATTCATCCTATTGTTCATTAAGTTTATTATCCATCATGAACACTAGAAAAGGTCGTTTTCTGGACAAACCTGCAAAGAGGTTACACTCCATTCAGACATGGATTCTCTCTGGTTGAGCTGGCTCTTGGTTTCTGTACTGTATGTCCAAAGTATCCTTCCAATACTTAGTTCTTTTGGTCTCCTCTTTTCCTCAATTTTACCATCACATCAGCCTTGTGAGGCAGATTAGGTTGATAGATATTGTCTGATCTCCCAGTTATGCTGAGCCAAAATGTGGTTTGTTTGATTTTGTCTTAAAGCATTGCATGAACCCAGCTAAGTGTGCCAAATCATCTAGTAAGCTTGGTAGCCAAATAGGGGTTTAAACCTGGTTGCAGCCAAGCTGATCTCCCACACTGACAGTTTTCTGTCCCAAAGGGAATTTGAATGTGGATTAACAAGATTCATGCAATGAGGATACTGTACAGGTTAATTGTTAAGTACGCTGTAATCTACTGTGTTTCTATCCAGAAAAGCTTGCCAGATCTTGAGACATCCTTATCTGTCAGCTTAAAAGAGTGAACATTGGTAAATATAAAGATGGTTACTTTAGCGATTTGGTTGGCAAATCTACACGTACAAGTTCTTAAATCTAGGCTGTAGGGATGTCGAAAAAATGAAAAGCAATAATGAATTGAGAGGCGTTTAATTGTCCTCTGCATTTCCAACCCTTTGGTGTTTTAGCCAAAGCTTAATCTGAGGCAGGACTCTCGGTGCTCAGCTGCAAGATGCACGTTTGTTGTTGAAGCTCAATCCAAAAATAATTGAAGGTAGTAATAGCAGGATGCTTCTGAGCACAAAAGCTCAAGAATTACAGGGAAGAAAGCCACAACCGTGCTGTCTGAACCTGGAATTTCAGCTATGGCTTTCTGAGAGGGTGAGAAGGAAGGGCATTTATCATTTTATAAATGAAACATGTTTATCTCTGCATTTTTATACTGCAGCTATCAGGGCTAGAATCCTTCTTTACTGAAATTAAAAGTGGCATTTCGAACAGGAGTGCTTCCATATAGACCGTTCTTATATGTTTGTATATTGATACTTGTTTTTGTTGGGTGGTTTTTACCTGTTGTGAGCCACCCAGAGTCACTTAGATGAGATGGGCAGCCATATAAACCAAATAAATAATAATATAGTTTACTGCCCTATTATGAGATGCTGTTAGCTGGGGGATTCCATTTGACCTCTTCTACTCTGCACTCTTTTGCAGAAGGATGAAGTTTACCTTAATTTAGTCCTTGATTATGTGCCCGAAACGGTCTATCGTGTGGCCCGCCACTTCACCAAAGCCAAACAGACCATCCCTGTCATCTATGTGAAGGTAAGTATGGCTTCTCTCTCAGAACCTCTCATAGCAGCAAAGGGAGGCTGTGGCTAATTTTGGCTGCATACGAAGCTGTAAAGGAGATTGGAGATTTGGGTTTAGCATCATGGGAGAATCCATCCGGTTCCCTCAGTAGGCCCTGCTGAGGTGGTCTCCAACTCTTAAGCAAATGCAAGTGGTTTGGGCTGTGAAGAACCTTGCAGACATGTTGCAGGGGCATGAGGAGAATCTAAATACTTGTCCTTCCCCAAAAGGGAGAGGGTGACCTTGAACAGAACTGCTGGAGGCGAGTCTGCAGAGAAAAATAAGGGCAGAGAAGTGAGTGTGCTTCTCCGCTCACATTCACTTTGGGTACGCTCCCTTTGTGTTTCCTCTCCCTGTCCTTCTGGGTGCCTCTTCACTCACAGCTTAGCATTATGAGCAAGCCAGGCCATTGAAGTTTGTTCAGCAAACCAGGGTTTAAAAATCATGGCTTAGGTTTATGTGAAAACCAAGCTGTTGTCTTTATGCTGAGGATTGGAGGAAGTTGGTGGGAGTCAGTTACAGTTTTCTGGTTTGTCAGCTGGTGTCAAACATGGGAAATTGCGGGTTCCTTGCTGGTAATACCTTTGTGAGCATTTGCTTCCTTATCAAAAATAAAGGGAAACTTGGTGGAGATGAAATCCTTTGCCCATAATACTTTCTTCTTTTATCCCTGGTATCTCTGTATCCCTGGTATCCCTGTTTTATCCCAAGTTATTCCTGTAAGATTGTTTTGTCCACGAAACACTCATGCCTTGCTTCTTCCCCGGCCATTTGATGTTGATGTGCCATTGAGTTGGTATCGGTTCTTAGCAGCCATAAAGATAGATTCTTCTCCAGAGTGAACCTTGTTGTTTATAATGCATGAATTTGGTATGGCTGCTGTTTTCCTACCTGGTGCCTGTTTTAGTTTTACATCGTGCGTGGAAGGTGCTTGATTGGGTCCAAATTGACTAGTCCCAAAGTCCCTTGATTTTTCGATGGATCTGCTTGTTGTAGGGCTCAGTCCGGATACAACTTTTTACCATTTTCTTCCCCTACTTACCTGCCTGCACCTTTGAATTACTCAGGGAAGGAAAATAATATTTGGGCTACAATGTCAAGACAGGCATAGGAGGAACTGTAGCTCTCTGGTTGTTGCTGGACTGCACCTCCTGGCATCCCTCGCAATTGGCCATACTGGCTGGAAGTTGGTGTCCAGCTCCATCTGAAGGGACATCAGTGTTCTCATTTAACACCTCTTTGCATACTAGTAGCTTTTTGCCTTCTGTTTACCTTTTGGGTGACTGGGGCGTGTACCAAGAAAATGCCCAATTCCAAAGAAAACCTTTGGTTCCACCAGCTGGGCATTATCTGACTTGAAGAATAGCAGCTTTATAGGGGTCCTAATTGAAGTCTTTCCCACCACCTCTGACCTGAGCTCCTTTTCATCAGAAATGCTGGGAGGAGACTTTCCTTACACAAAGCCTATGCTTTTTCTTTTTTTATCTCTCCCCTCTTCCCCCCCCCACCCCGTATCACTTAAACAGATTTGGTCCCCATTGTACAACCTGTTCTGAGTGCCACCATGCCTTAAATTCTTCCTAATCGCTTGAGTTTAAATACCTTGGTCTTTTTTCAGACTACCCTTTCATCAAACCTAATGCTTTTGTGGTGCTGTGGGTTTTTTTAATCGCTGTTTTCTTATTTCTAATGGTTGATCTTTTTGTCTGAAAGGTGGGTCGAGTTTGATTTGTCTTTATCCTCAAGTGGCAGGGCGTAATCATGGAAATGAATGGCATTTTACAATGGCCTTAGCGGCTACTTCTTTAGTATTATTTTTTACTTGTAGGGAATCCAAAGGCAAAGATCTGTTCTGCTCTTATGGCTATTTAGTATTTATTTGTTTAATATCCTTATTTCTTTCAAGTCTTTCAGGAGAGCAGCCCTCTCAAAATGGCTTTTAAGCAATCCAAAAGATTGTAAATAAATGGTTATTTAAGGGGAACCAGTGAACCTCTAGAATCAATCCACAGGGTGGTGAGTGGTGAGGGTCATATGCGGAGGAGAGTCCAGTGAACAGACTTCTGGGACAGACTCTGCCTGTCTTCCTCCCTGTCTATCCAGGGATCCTTCCCTCAGGGCAAGTGGTAATGAAAGATGGCCAAAGTATGACTCATAAGTTGGATGCCATAGCGATACCCATCTGCCATTGATGGCTGATGTGGGTGGCAACTGCAAGTCGCCTCAGGTCAAGCAAAAAGAAGTGGATTTCCCCATGGGGGGAAAAACTTACTTGGATTATTTTGTAGTTAAAAAAAACTCCTAACCTGATTTTCTTTCAATAATATATTGAAGAAGCAGCAAAATAAAGTAACATGTGGCATTCCCTGCCACAATTAAGTCTGCAACCCATGAACGTTCACTATGTGAATATTGGAGCAGGTCTATTCACCTGTCCTCTTGTTCATTTTTTTCTTCTCCCCACATTCTTCATGCTCTGTTGTTTCTCTTTCCTCTCATTCTCTAAATCCCCTTAGGTTCCCTGTCAGGGATTCTCAGACATCTCCAATTATTTCTTCTGGGCTGTGATTGTTTCTGTCTGCCTCTTGCCTAGGTTTTCTTTCCAGTTAGCTAGCATTAGCTTAGCAGACAGAATGCTACAATAAAAGATTCCTTCTTTCTTTATCCATCTCTGTGAGAGGCATCGCATCTTCCCCATGCGTTCTCTGTTGGCAAAAGTGGAGGACAGCGAGCATAGATGCTTTAAGGAAGGGTTGATGCCTCCACGGTGCCGGGGTCTACCAACATTGATAGGCAAGCTGCCCGAATGGGATCCTGTTTTTGCAGAAGTACTATATCAGATGGTAAGGACAAATGTTAAAGGAGGGGATTATCTTACTTAAATTCTGAAAGATACTTGCCCAGCTGCTGAAAGTATCTGCTCTGATGCAACAAGGGCATTCTGTTCTTGTAATCTTAAGATAGGTTGGGGAAGGCGAACACCTTCCAAATATGCTGAACTTCAACTCCCAGAATCTCCCAGAGAGTAAGAGAATTGATATCAGCAGACTGGGGAAGCTGCTTTAAAATAGCAGGTCATTGCATTATCCATAATGAGAGTGGGCACATGGTTTACTGTCATACTATCCTTTATTTATGTTTGCTGTATTGGAATTAGAGGATGATCTTTGTATTAAGAAAGTAGATGTTTATAGGTAGTTTTTGCTTTAAGGTATTATTATTACCGTCTTGTTGTTGTATTATTATATTTTTATCCCACTTTTTAAATATATATTTTGGTCAACTCAAGGTGGCAAACATACCTAATACTCCTTCCTCCTCCTATTTTCCCCACAACAACAACCCTGTGAGGTGGGTTGGGCTGAGAGAGGGGGACTGGCCCAAAGTCCCCCAGCCAGCTTTCATGCCTAAGGGAGGCCTAGAACTCACCACCTCCTGGGTTCTAGGCCAGTACTTTAACCACTAGACCAAGCTAGCTCTCGTTAATGGCTGCTTCCTTTCCTCCATTCAGGTATACATGTATCAGTTGTTCCGCAGCCTCGCTTACATCCATTCTCAAGGTGTGTGTCATCGAGACATCAAACCTCAGAATCTGTTGGTGGATCCCGATACAGCAGTACTGAAGCTTTGCGACTTCGGCAGGTGAGAGAAGGTGCAACGTAAACTTCTAACCAGAGGACTGGGGTTATCTTTGGCCTGATGCTCTAAACCTGCAAGTAGGCTTGTTCTGCTGGAGTTGAAATCTTTCCCTAAAGATTTATGTGCTTCTTGCCTTACATGCAACTCTGCTTCCCTGTGTCTCATGCCTTTGTGTTGCACCTGGCTGCATCAGATGAGGCTTTCTTTTCAGGCAAAATTGTTCTTTCAAAGCTGTTGCACATGGTTGGTCAATGGTCTTGACTGACCCTTCCTCCCCCCACCCCTGGTGTTCAGAATGTTGGTCATTCTGTGACATTGTTTCTGTGTAGCCGTTAGTTTTTGTTGCTGGCACGGTTTTATGGGTCATCTTGCAAGGCTACCCAAGAAAGAGTTTATGAGCCACGTTCTGTAAATAAATGTTACAGATCTTGCCTTTCCTCTGAGATATTTGGGGCAGCAGAGCCAGATTTCCCCTCTCCTGTCATTTTCCCTTCCCACAGCGCTGTGGGGAGGTTGAGAGTGAAAGCAACTGGTCAGAGGTCACTTGTTGAACTCCAAGGTTAAGCAGGTTATAGATCCCCATCTTCCTGCTGGGACTCTAAGGCTGTACACTTGGGGGCAGGCATCCTTTTTTAGGCTGAGATCTGCCTGAGGCTCTTGAGTGGGGTGCTGAGAGCAAACTGCATCCCAAAAAACTGGATGGAGCCAGGACAAAACCTAACCTTGTATTCATGTTGTTTACATGTAACTTTATTGTACATTTACTGTAATTTATATTACTACTCTTAAGTCATGTATTAAATCATTTCCATCTTTTGTAAGTTAGAATATACAGTGAACACATTTTGGAGGTCTTGAGGGTGGGGGGTCATACTGGGGCTTCAATTTATGCATCTCTGCCCTCATTTTAACAGCATTCTAGTTCTCTGTAGATCCCCATATACCGTTCTCCCTTTTTTCAGTGCAAAGCAGCTGGTGCGAGGCGAACCAAATGTTTCCTACATCTGTTCTCGCTATTACCGTGCGCCTGAGCTCATTTTTGGAGCCACGGATTACACCTCAAATATAGGTGAGAATGACCTAGGTGCCCACTGAGGCATCTTGTAAGTTTTTGCTGCTCATACCGAGTGAATTTCCTTCCATAGATGTGGTTGCTTCTGGAAGCAAACTCTGTGCATGAACTGCAAAAAGATGATTGCTTGAACAGTTTTGAGTTGGCTTTCCCAAAGCCTCCAGGTGTGTTGAGTCACAACTTCCAGAAATGCCTTAGCTGGGGAATTCTGGGAGTTGTAATCTAGTCCACCTGGAAACATGGCGCAATATACCATAGCTGTGAGTCTGCTGTATCATAGGAAGTTAGACTTATAATTGTCAGGTGGGAATTGGAAGTGCCCATTGGGCCATTGAGTTCCCCCCTTCTGTTTAGCAAGCGTATAGATTCCTGTAGTTTGCTCAGTATTTCTGTGGTGATTGACAAGCATCTCATCTGGACCTTACTGTTTTGCCATCTACTTGGAGATGCTCAGCTTTGAACCTGGGATCTTTTGTCTGCCCTGAACTTCAGTGAGCTAGGATGATGACTTCTACAACAAAGTGGAAGCACTGGAGTTCTTTACTATAAGCAATGGGGTACTGTTTCTCTCTGCATGGGACTGATGACACTCCTTTCCTACTTTCTTCATAGATATCTGGTCTGCTGGCTGTGTGCTGGCAGAGCTGCTCCTGGGACAGCCGATATTTCCTGGGGACAGTGGAGTGGATCAGCTAGTGGAGATCATCAAGGTAATGACTGGGCCATCCTATTCGTGAGGTTCCTGCTGCTGCCAGGGATGGCCTGACCTCCCTGGATGGCTTCCAAGCCTCCTCCTGTAGGGGAAGCAAGGAAAATAAAAGTGGGATAGAAATATATATTTATATATAACTACGTAAGGCAGGATATCCATGTAATTAACTCTTTCCCTGTGAACTTGCCTGGTTGGGTGGTTTTGTGCATCAGAAGGTTCCCAACCTCCCTTTTCCTAGAGAACACTGAATAGCTCTGTCCATCTCCTTTTCATGGCACTTGACTCCAGGCTACAGGTAACATGTGAATACCCGAAGACACATGATGATAAGCAAGCGATTGATTGATTGTTTGATGGTGCAAGACCAAGTCACAGAATTAAAAAAAATATATTGCACACAGTTAACACATGTATAAATGTATATAAAAGGGAGAAACCCTATAAAGTTAACTTGCATAGAAGATTCCTATAAGCAAAGGCTGTATCTGCTTGAATATAAAAGTTGAGTCTGTTTTGCACATCCTTTTAGAGTGCCTACTTACCCGTGCTGGCAATTAGAGCGAATACACCTGCTCTTTAGTTCGATAAACTCCACTTGTGATGAGGAGATTGATGTATTCTTATTTAAATGACCAATACCCAGGTGTTTTGAAGGCAGTAGAGCAAGTAATCTTTCAGAGAGGCTGGTGCACCATATTGCTCTTGTCCCTCAAGAGCTGCTTTTGAGGGACTTTAACAGATTTCCCGCTTTCCATCCAGAAAAAACAACTCAAAAGCTGCCAGCCCCATTTTGCTGTATTATAAAACTTGCTATTCTGGGAGTTGAAGTCCACATCTCTTAAAGCCACCAAGGTTGAGAAACACTGGGCAAGACAGTCTTCCCATCCGCCATTTTGGGAGAGTGCTGACAACCTATTTTCAGCACTGCAAATGTGCCCCAAAAAGTGGAATTGGAGAGTCACACTAATGGGCTGAGTAACCAGGCTTTTGTCTTGTCGTTAAAGTACCGTAGAGGCTTGCTGTAATCTTACTGTTCTTCTCCCCTTCCCTTCTGCAGGTGCTGGGAACACCGACGCGAGAACAGATACGAGAGATGAACCCCAACTATACAGAGTTTAAGTTTCCCCAGATCAAAGCACATCCATGGATAAAGGTAAAAGGGGAGTAGGGAGGTTGTGGAAAAGTTGAAAGATGATGGGTTACTTCCTGCCATTGCCCGAGATAATTATGTTCCTAAAGTATCATTGAAAAGGGCACACTTGAGGGGTTCTGGCACAGGTTACATATGCCTGGCTTCAGAATAAGTCTCTGCAACCAGGCCACCCAAGGAAAGCAGAATTCTGCAATCTGCTGTTGTGCAAATTAAGTACAGTACAGCAAATGTACGCATTGTATTTATAAGGCTGCTGGCTTACAATGTAAGTCTGTGCTGGCTGCAGTAATGTGAGAACTGCAGTTCCCACGCATCTGGAGAGTGCCAGGTCAGGGAAGCTGACTTAGAGAGTGCTAGGTTGCGTGTCTCCTATGAGAGAGAAATGTTGATTTCCCTCTCTTTCTGTCACAGTCCTACCAAAAGAGCATGGTCCCGCCAAATATCCCTTGAAAGGCGGTGAATAATAGCTGAAAATGATAACTGGCCCCTGGAGCCTCTCTTCAGACTGTGGCATTCTGTTTCTTCGCTTCAGACTGTTGAAGCATGTGCTGCTCTAGTGGCTAGAGGCCACATCATGAAGCCCTTGGAAAGCTGTTCTTAATTACCCTACATTGATGTGCAAAATGGGGCAAAAAAGATACAAAATGTGGTAGCACAGTGGGTGTTGATTCTTGGCAAAACTCAGATGCTTGTGAGATAAGCACAGGGACTGGTTATCAATATTTACCAGTTTTTCTTGCTTTGTCTTGCTGACTTAGTATCTCTTGGTAGGCATTCTACAGAGAATGTGTCTGTCAAATCTGCTATTTATCTTCTCTCTCCCTCTCCCTCTCTGCACATTCACTGTCATGAACTCCAAATGTACCAACTCACAAAACTGATGTCTAGAGCAGTGTTTCTCAACCTTGGGAACCTTAAGATGTGTGGACTTCAACTCCCAGAATTCCCCAGCCAGCATGGCTGTCTGGGGAATTCTGGGAATTGAAGTCCACACATCTTAAGGTTCCCAAGGTTGAGAAACACTAGTCTAGAGGATTAACTGTGATTTCTGGAGAACTTTCAGTGTTGGGTATAAGTGAGAATTTTAAGAGGCAGGGAACATCTGATTTTGGCATGACCATGCACCCTCGACTCCCCCTCTCCAGGTGTTTAAGCCTCGCACGCCACTAGAGGCCATCTCGCTGTGCAGTCGCCTGCTTGAGTACACCCCAGCCACTCGCCTCTCTCCACTCGAGGCCTGTGCCAACAGTTTCTTTGACGAGCTGCGTGAGCCCAACGCTCGGTTGCCCAATGGCCGTGATTTGCCCCCGCTCTTCAACTTCAGCCCTGTGGGTAAGTGGCTTGGATATAGTGAGCTGGACACAACTGGGAAGTTTTTTTTTAAAGAAAAAGTCCCTAGGGAGATCAGGCACAACAGTCCCCAAAATGCTGAAAAATTCAGGGAAGCCCAGCTGCTTGCTATGGAAAATGTCCTCCTTAGAATATTCCTTAATTGACCCAGGAATCAAATCAGATGCTGTTGAATATGGGAAACTGGGATAAACTATTTATTCTGTTGTTCACCCAGCACTTACATTTTGGCTTTATATTTTTGGTAGCCATTTTCACCACCCATTCTACCTTCTGCCGCTTCATATTCCCTGTTTTTGAATGAATAAATGATTGAGGGAATTATTTGGTTTGGTCCCTCTCTGTACAGAAGGTCATGTGAGGTTTCACAGGAAGAGTTTGAGCCTCAATGAAGTAGAACTGGGGAGGGAATAAAATACTGCAGCTAGAAACAGAATTGGCTGCAATGTGGAATGCCCTTGTTTAACAGCCTCACTCCTTTCAGTTGATCCAGTAAGCGTTCAGTACAGTTGGCCAAGTTGATGCTGTCGTCAATGTAACAGTTTAACAGGAGAAAAGTGCCCTTGATGGTATCCTATTGCCCCCAGCCTTTAGTGTTGGGCTAGTCCAGTGTTTCTCAGCCTTAGCAACTTTCAGATGTGTGGACTTCAACTCCCTGAATTCCTCAGCCAGCATGAGCTGGTCCACACATCTTAAAGTTGCCGAGGTTGAGAAACACTGGGCTAGTCCCACGCATGATTCCAAGTACTGCAGTGTGAATGATCCTTAAAACAATGTTCTTTTTTGCATTGTTGTTGAATAATTAATTGGGATCTGAGGCATTGCAGTGTTAGAGGAGCAAAGTGCTTTTTTTTTTTTAACTGGTGAAGAGGGTTATCAGTTCATTCTTTGCAAAGTTGCTCTTTTTTATGCTCAGTGGCACAGCCCTTACATCGAGAAACCGTTTCAGATGGAGCCCTCTGCTTTTGTAGGTTAATGGCTCGGGCAGATTGAGGGTCTGTGGAAAAGAGTGAATCCTCCCCAAGTGAGTTATGGACTGGAGTCTACTAGAGAGCTCTCCAGCAGATACCAGGGTGCCTCATCCTCTCTTTTTCCTTGCAGAGCTGTCCATCCAGCCGGGGTTGAATTCCAACCTCATTCCACCACACATCCGGTCCCAGGCTAGCTCAGTGGGGTCGGTGTCTGGCTCTGGAACCTCGCACAGTGAGTGCTTTCTCCTTCTGCTTCTTCACTTGAATTTTGGGGAGGGGGGACTGCGGCACAAGTCGGGTATTTGCGCGAGGTGTACAACAAAGGCATTGGTTCTTTTCGGAAAGGAAGGTCTGTGGTTTTACATTGAATGTTTCTTGTCTCTCTCTCTCTCTCTAGGTGAGGGAAGAATGAGCACTGACAGGAGCCAGGTCACACCAGGAGATGGCGCAGGATCCATTGCCAATACGTCCTGAGGGGTCGCTGGGCCAGGGGGCAGGTCCCCTCCACTACCCCCTACCCCCAGGCCACCCACATGGACTTCTCTGAACTGTGAATGGTGGGGGAAAGCAATCTTGGCCCGGGGACCATGTGGAGGGGGAGGCCTATTGGAGATGAGATGGCCACTTGGACGGGAGGGGAAGTCCCTGTCCCTCCGTATCACTTGTGATTCCCTCACAGGTTGTCCTCTGATGCCTTGGCTTCGGGGGGAGAACAGAAAAGTCCCATGGCTTGAGGGCTCCCTTCTTTGTCAAAAGCGGTTCAGGTTGGTGCCTCTGGAGAGGGGGAAGGACCAGAGAGCTGCTGTCATCTTCCTTTCTTCCTCCTCCTCTCCCTCTGGCTAATTCCAAGTATGTCCTAATTGAGTTTTAAGTTGCTCTTGTTTTTAACATCCCCTGGGGAGGAAAAAATGGTTTTATTTCCAGTCTCATGTCATTCATGCTTTCTGACCTCCATCTCTGTGGCCCTTCACACTGTATTGTTCCTTCACCAGGTTGCCCTCCATCTGAGACCTGTCTGCCTATGAAACACGGATGCTGTATTTTTAAGCGGGTCAGTTTTATCGCCCAAAACATTCAGTTTGTCCCATTCCAGTGGGGAATCAGTGTTCCTCCCCTGGCAATGCCCATCCCTCCCAACCTGGTCACTTGCTTGCCATGCCTCCACCGCAGTCTCTTACTGGGAACAAGAAACTCCTCTCCCCCTTGCCTTGGATTGTAAGGGGGGCATGGCCAACCATTCCTTGCTCCTCCTGCGATCCCATCAGAGGTAGCACTGGGATTTCTTGTGGGAAATCCTTTTGTGTGTGTGTGTGTGCGTGTGCGTGTGTATCTGGAACAAGCTGGTATTAGAGCAGGCAGGAAAATAGCAGCAGCTTGCTCTGAATTCCGTTGCGTCTGCTCCCTATAGCAGCTTCCTCCCCAGCACTGCAAATCAGTTTTGTGGACCTCTGGGGGCGTAGGGTTCTCAAAGGGAACTGGAGAAGGCAAGTTTTAATTTAATGCCTGTTCCCTTCCTGCTGTAAATACATATTTTCCTCATCTATATTCCTTAAAATGGCTTCCTTTTTCCATTTTCCCTGTAAATAGATAATTTTTTTCTTAATGCAATGTTGCAATGATTGACCCAAACCCCATTTCCCTTTCCATCTTCAAATCATCTAGGATTGACGGTTCCCCCAGGGAGCCAGGGTGCAGCCTGTGGATAATTTCCCTCACCCTCATATTTATCCTCTCAACACTGCCTTCCTTCCTTCCAACATTGTGTGTTAGTTTCTTTCTTAGGTTTTTTGGCTGTGTACAGACATCCGGTTCAATAAATTATTGGCATGAACGGAAGGACTGTCATGAAGCTCCTTATTAATGGGGAGAGAACCTAATGAGATAAACGTAATAGTGGGATAGCCCAAGAAAATGAAAGGAAAATCACTATTGGGGAGTTTGTTGCCAAATACAGATCTCAATGAGGGTGGAGTTGGTTCAGTTTTGTACCATCCTAGTTTCACTATTTATGTTTGAATGTGCAGGTTTTTTAAAAAAAGAGAATCGGTTCCTTAACAGTTGGGACCAAAGTTGCCCTGCCCCAAGCATTTGTGGATGACTTTTGGGGGGTGGGAAGTGAGACTAGAGCTATGTTATCTATGTTTGGCTCCAGCTACTATAGTCCTGTGTCAACACAGGCTACGTGAAATGCCATGAATTCCCTACACACAAATCAAGTTCACAAAAGAATGCATATGGCATGTAGATTGGACGACATAGCTCTACTTTGTTCAACATGTACGCGTGGAGAAATGCCGTCTCAGCGATGTCAGCTATAAAGCTTGCTATTGAACTACATCCAATTAAAAATAAGTAGCCTTTAGCATTAGCTGAGAACTTGTCAGCTGGATTGTAGCTAGGTGTGCACAATTAATATCTCCATTGTGGCCCTAACCTGGTGGCATAATTCCATGGTTAGTTGGTACATTAGGATTTTTCCACTGAACATGTCAGCTTTACCCCTGTAGTTCACATCTGCTTGAGTAGTTATACTCTTGAGTTTTATATTATAAAAGGGCAATATCCTTACATGTAACTAACATGCCTGTTTGCTAACAATTCCAGATTCTGCAAATACTTAAATTTTTTTTTTTTGGTAAAGCCAGCCAATATAGTTACTTTAAAGTTCAGTATGCTGAGTGAACTCAAAGAATTGGATTACATCAGTCATGTTAGTGTGTTGTCCAAACACAGCTAATGTAACACCATAAAACAAACTATCCAGGGAGATGTTCACTGCCATAGAAATCATTATTTCCTTTCCCTATTATGCTAAAACTTTTTGGTCTGGAAAGTCATTGTAAAAATTCTGAGTTTTAAAACATGCACAATTCATCAGTCACCATATTTCTATCATCTAAATATGGCACAGAGCGTTTCCAATTTAAAAAAAAAATGGATCTGGCCTTCAACTACGAGTCACATATTAAAGCAGAAATCCTGTACTTTTACTTGTTGCTCAGATGGGACGGCTTTAATAAACGTGGCTTGTTCTGCTAGGACTGCAGGCATAATAAAAATTGTTTGTGTCAAACTATCAAAACACAGAAGTATCCCCTTTCTTTTGCATTAAGATCTAGCAATGTTATTCTAGCCTAAAAATACAAGTTTCATATTTCTGACTTAATAGTGGATTACATCTTTTTCTTAAAAGCAGGGGAATGATTTAATAGTCAAACTATAGGACAGCATGACCTAAATATCAAGTCATTTCTTAGAATCTCAGATATGAAAACTGGGAGACCTTAATGGAATATAACACATCTCTTTTAATTTACAATAAACACCTTGTGTGTGACCTAACCCCAATCCATAGCACCACCCTTACACAAAAAAGGCATCCCCTGGAGAAATTCTCAAGATGAGGTCCATGAGTTGCAACAAGGCCCCGATACATAACTAAACAGGCTGACAAGCAGCTTCTGCTGCTGTGAGAAGCCTGCTGGATCGATGCATGAAGAGAGGTTGCACTCCGCCTCCTGCTGGCATGTTAAGCCTTTGTATACAGAAGAGTTATGATTATTAAAACCTCTGCGCCAAGGCAAAAATGTGGACACTGCCTTCAAGTGTCCCTTGTAAATCTAGATACACAAAAAAGCAGAAGATGGGAAATTCCCCTCCCTCGCATGGCTTGTGTTTCTGGAAATTTACATCTCTAGATAGATCTCTATTGTCTCCATCATGGGGAGAGGCTCAGCACTCTCAATTATAGTAATTGTCTCCCCAAACTTGGTGCACATAATTGTCTGGGTGGACTGGCTGGAAGCTACGAGAGATTCAGAAGACTGCAGAGCATCCTGGCCAGCAGCTAGTGCCGTGTGTGTCTTGCGGTGGCTCCGCAAGTTAGAGACGGTCTTGAAAGTCTTGGGGCAGAGGGGGCAAGGGTGAGGGCGCTCCCCGGTGTGGATCCGTCTGTGCTCAGCAAGGTGCATGGACTGCACAAAGGCCTTGCCACACTCTGGACAGCGATAGGGCCGTTCCCCAGTGTGCAGGCGTCTGTGTTCACGAAGATGGGTAGCTTGTCGGAAAGCTTTGCCGCAGTCTGGGCAGAGGAACGGGCGTTCACCTGTGTGTGTGCGCTGGTGCAGCTGCAGCCCAGAGGCTGCCACAAATGTCTTGCTGCAAGTAGGGCACTTGTGAGGGCGCAGGCCAGCATGGCGTTGCTGATGTCGGCTCAGCCCGCTAGGGGTGGTGAAGGCTTTCCCACAGAGTGGGCAGGTATAAGGACGCTGGCCAGAATGAACCAGTTGGTGCAATGCCAGCTTGGCCAACGAACCCATATACTTGCCACAAGACGTGCAGAGGTACGACTGCTGTGCCCCCCCTTGCTCGCGTTGCCTGGCACAGCGGTGCTCCTGCAACTTGGAGGCCATCACAAAAAGTGCGCCACAGTCTGGGCAACGGTGAGGCTCATGCCCAGAGTGGCTAAGCTGGTGCAGTTCAAGGAGACGATGGCGTGAAAAGGATTTGTCGCAGTCTGGACAAGGAAAAGGCAAGCACCCTGTGTGTACGGTTCGATGCAAGGCTAATTGATGGGCTCGGAGAAACGCAGCCCCACAGTCATCACAAGAGTGGGGCCCATCTCCGTTAGGGGCCATGTGCAAGAGGCGGTGCTGGCGAAGATTGGAGGACTGAGTGAAGCGCTTGTCACACACCTGGCACTGGTAGGGCCGTTCTCCAGTGTGTGTCACGTGGTGTCGGGCCAAGTTAGCCTGGGAGACGAATGTTTTGCCGCATTCTGAGCACTGAAATGGCCTCTCCCCTGTATGTGTCCGCAGGTGGTTCCGCACATGTACCAGCTTCTTGAACTTTTTGCCACACGTGGGACATTTATGCTTGCGCTCCAGCACATGCACAACTCGCTTATGCCGCACCATCCGGATGTGAGTGGAGAACGCCTTTCCACACTGAGGACACAAGAACCCACCGCCTGGGACCTCTGCCGAGGTCCCTGGTGAAAGGAAGGGAGGGGCTGAGCCATTTACAAGCGGTTCCCCATCCCTGGGCACGGGCTCAGTAGGCTGGCTGGATGCAGGGTCTCCTGCTGCCCCACGTGTGGTTGGGATCCCACTCTTGCCAGCGTGTGTGCGCCGATGGTAAAGAAACTTGGTCATATTGCTGAAAGTCTTGCCACAATGACAACGGTGCAGAGGGTTGGCAGTATGATTTTTGCGGTGCATAATTAAGGTCATCTCGGTGGAGAAGCCAAGCCCACAGTCCACACAGAGGTAGAGTGCCTCACCTTTGTGGATGCGCATGTGTTGTTCAAGAGATGCTGCCTTTTTGAAGATCTTGTTGCAATTTGGACACTCGTATGTGCCATCCACATGCACCCGCTGGTGAGCCAATAACCGCTTGGCTGTTGTGAAGCCACGCTGGCATTCCCCACACAGGAATTCCTCACTGCTCCCCACATGTTCTTGTTGGTGCTGCTGCAGTGCCTCCATGGTACCAAAAGCCTGCTTGCACTCAGTACAGCAGAAAACCTGAGCAGGGGGAGGCACTGCTGTAGTTTCCTCAGGGTCTGGCACTGGGGACATGTAGGGACTGCGCACCTCTTGTGTTGCCACCTCAGCTGGCTCCCCACTCTCTTTCTCAATCTCAGTAAAATGTTCACCCTGATGCTCTAGCAGCTCCTCTGGTGTTAAGAAAAGACAGGCACACTCTGAGCATTCATAAGGATGCATGGGTGGAACTGACTGTGGCGACGCTGGAAGTAATTCCTGCAAGGCTGATGGGGAAGCAGTATGGGGAGGCTGAGAATTGGATATTTGGGAAAGAGGGGAGGGAGGTGGTTGGAAAGAAGGTAAAGTTAATGGCAAAGAGTTTACTGAAGCCTCCTGCTTCTGGTGTGTCCGGCGGTGAGCTAGCCACAGGCTTGTAGAAGGAAAAAGTTCATTACACTCATTGCATTGGTAGCGGATCTGTCCAGTGGTAGCTGGGAGAGATGAAGGGCGGGTTGGTACTTCTCTGGGATGCACTTCCTGGTGGGCTAACAATTCATCAGGTGACCACAAGACACACCCACATTCCAGGCACTGATAGTGGTTGTCCTGTTGGGATTCTGCGTCTGCAACAGTGGCAGCAGCTGCGATCTCACAGGGCTCCCCTAAATGGCTCTGGTGGTGGATCAGCACCCCCTCCAAAGTATTGTAGAGAAGTCCACACTCAGAACACATATACTGATGCTGGAAAAACAAAGACGGAGCCAAGTCCTCTGCCATTATGGCTATACCTGTGTGGGTGGGAGGAGAGAGATTGGACGGAGAGGAAAAGAGTGAAACCTTGCTGAATGAAAGGAACACTGCAGAAATGCCGGGGGGGGGGGGGGGACACACGAACAGAGTGAGAATACTTTAACCCACAAAGGGATATGGCATTTTCAACATAAAAAGCATGAATGGAACAGGACTTGCTGGAAAAGGCTCTCCTTGAACAAAAGGAGCCTACAGTACGCACACCCTGTGTGCTAGTAAAAAAAAAAAAGCAAGCACGTTGATGAAAATGCTAAACTGAAATCCCTTCTGCTGGGAGCAGGAGGGAGTCCGTGTATGCTACCCTGAGCTCCTTGCAGGGGTGGAACCGCCAAAGAAATAAAGAAGTCGGGACCATCTGCAACGATAAGGGAAGTATCTGAGCAGCAGATACCGGCGGCTCTGGGAAGTCAATGTTACAGCAGTGCCCCGGCCCAGGGCGCTTTCCTCAGTAGTCCGCGCGTCTCCCTTTCCTAAACCAAGCCCCCGATTCCCTCCTGCTCCAGTCCTACATTCTGACAGGTAGAAGCTAGGATCACCCATCGCGCTAAGCCGTAGTTTGATGCTGGCTCGTGGCCACACGCGATCGGCCGGGCGGGCTCGCAGCACCTCATGCCTTAAGGTGGCAAGGGAGAACTCAGCCTGAAAGGGGAGAGCCTGAAACGGGTGCAGGCTGGGGAGCCGGGCTCGCTGATCCCGCCGGTGCAGGGAGCGCCCGGGCGTGACCGGGATCGGGGGAAGGAAGCGATTAACGAGGGAAGGGCTCCGGCGGTGGTAGGAGCGCCGCACTCACCCGGCCCGTGGGCCAAACCCACCGCCGCTGCCACCGCCCGGCGCTCGCCCTCTCTCTCGCCGCTCCCTCGTCACACAGGCCCGGCTTGGCCTAGGTGCACCGCGCCCTCTCATTGCCTCCCCCACAACCCCGGGGGAGCCAATCAGCGATCTCGATACTAGAGAGGCGGGTCGGCGCGGAAGATTTTTGTGACGTTCCAGCCCGTCCTTCAGGAGGCAAGAGAGAGCGAAGCTTGAGACCCTGGCCAATCAGCACTGTAGCGTGAGGGGAGGTGGGCGGTCCTGGGCGCTCTTTAGTCCCGCCCCGACACGAGGAAGAAGACCTGCGCTTCCCCCTGCCCTCCGTTTTTTGTGCGCCTGTGGCGTAGCTCCCGCCTCCGCATCGATTCATGTGGCTGCTTACGCAATCAGCGCCGTCTCCTTGACGCCACTTTACGTAAACATTGCGTCGCCGCTAGCGCATAAAGACGGCAGAGTCGCCTTCTTTGCCTCACGTCAGTGACCCACTTTTTAGTTCACGCAAATTACGGTGCGGCACTGCTGACTCTGATCTCGCGGCGGCGCAGCAGTTGCTGCTATTGTTATACTCTGAATGACTAACCCCCCCCGCAGGTGGGTCACAGGGACAGTAGCGAGCTGCCACGTGAACGGGGAAAACGCAACGCAGGCGCCGACGGCGCTCAGTCCGCCGAGGGGCCGCCTGGCGCATGCGCAGGAGAGCGCCTCCTCTACGCCTAGTTGGGCCAAGGGGAACACAAACAGCCTTGGAGCGCATGCGCGGTCAGTTGCCTAGCCGTGGGAAGCGCAGGCGCAGATGTGTCGAAGGTGCCAGAAAGATTGAAACGACGGCGGTGACGGCTGTGGCGACGGGAGATCTGGTGAGGGGTCAATTTATTTCGTGCCAAAGTGGGGACGGTCAGGAAAAGATGGGAAATAACATCGGGATTTCAAGAGGAGGGAGCTGTGCGTGATAGGGAAGGAAGGCAGGAAGGAGGAGGTAGTTCTGTGGTGTATTTGAAGGAGAGGCGTTTGAGGGGGTGGTTCCTACCAGAAAAAAATGCGGAAGGGGGGGCGAGGAGTAAACGAAAGAAATGGAGAGAGGCGAAATATCGAAACCTGCGGGGGGAGGGGAAGAGGCTTCCTGCGACGTAAGAGTGGAAAAACGGGGGGAGGGGCACGGGAGGGTTGTCTGTGTCGAGGAAATGGAGGAGGGATGTCAAAACAGGTGAAAAGCGCCGTGGGGGAGGGGCCTCAGACGGTCGTTCCGACGGGCCATCGCCCCTCCCCCGTGTGGGCGGGGCTGCCTGTCCCTGCAGGGGCGGGGTTTCATGCGGGGAGGGGCAGGTGGGGGCTCGGCCTGTGCAGCTGGGGAGGAGGCGGGCGCTGCGCCAAGCCGGGGTTGAGCCCCAGCGCGGGATTCGTCCACACCTCGGGCGGTTGTGCTGGTCCTTGTGACAAGCAGCGGGGGCCGGGGGCGTCGGGGGCAGGGAAGGCCCGCGGCCGCCCTCGTGTGGCGTGTCCGCGCCTTGCAGGCTTTCGGAAAGGCGGCTGGTCGGCCATGAAACAGCATTTTGCTCGTCCAAAGGGCAGTTCGAGAAAGGGTTTGTCTCTGGCTTTTGCTGGGGAATCGGAATCAGAATTGGGCTCTCAGAGTTGGCTGGTTGTTGTTGTTTTTCTCCTCCTCTTAGCCTTGTTAGAGCCAGTTTGGTGTAATGGTTAAGGCACCAGGCTAGAAACCGCGAGACTGAGAGTTCTAGTCTCGCTTTAGGCAGGAAGCTAGCTGGGTGATTCTCTCAGCCCTAGGAAGAAGGTAAGGGCAAATCACTTCCTGAAATGTTGCCAGGAAAACTGCACGGACTTGTTCAGGTAGTCACCAGGAGTCAACACTGACTCAAAGTCACGCACACTTTTAGACTTGTAGTGTTTATGAAGATGTAGATCTGATGGGTTTTTTTTTTCTTCCTAGTGTTTTTGCACAAGTGCAGGGTCTGCTTTTTTCAGATCAACCAAATGTTGATCGGTTGGCTGTGACAGGAATTGACCAACTGGCTTGTTGCCCGACCCTGGGGCTGAGAGTGACTGGCCCAAAGTCACCCAGCTGGCTCTCATGCCTAAGGCAGGACTAAAACTCACAGTCTCCTGCTTCTAGCCTGGAGCCTTAAACAGTAGACCGAACTGGCTCTCAATAGATTTGTATGGTTACTGTTCTCTTAACTGGGGTAACAGCTGGAAGAGTTGATCTGATCCAGTAACTCCCATTTCTCATTTTGTAGATCTTTGTGTGGTGAAATTGGAATCTGAAAGGATCCTCCTTCAAGGCTTCTGATCAGTTTCTGTATTTTCTTAATTTAACCTGGCAAGAGACTCTTCTTTTTTATCTGTTTTCAAGTACAGCATACCCATTCAATCCTAGTTTATAACCTTTAAACTTCCTAGGATTAGCATTTCTACATGGCTGACATGAGAAGGCAACTTTTTGCCCACATTTGGGAAGAGGAAGAATGCCTCGAGTACTATGGGATGATTTCCCTGCATCAGATGTTTGAAGTAATTGGTTCTCAGCTCACAGAGAATGATGTGGATGTGCTCTCGTTCCTTCTGGATGAGACACAGCCCTGGACTCATCCACTGGATCCTGCCCTTTGGACTGTGGCAGCAGCAGAAGAAGGCGGTTCTGAGATTTCCTCGCCGGTATTAGAGAACTGGAAGAGGAAAAACCAGTGCCAGTGTAATTTGGGCAAGAATGATGGCAATTTTGAGACAGTTGCAGGGAAGCGGCAGCCAAAGAATGGTGTCCAGCTGTTCCTGGAGCTAGAGAGGAGAGGCAGATGTGACGAAACCAACTTTGTACAGCTCTTACAGCTCCTGAGGGTGCTAACAAGGCACGATCTATTACCATATGTTACCCTGAAAAGGCAGCGCACAGGTACTGGATTGTAGCTGTAGAGAAAATGTATCCTTTCATTGTTGACTGAATCTAACAAAGTAACAGGTTTCTTTTATTAGTGGATATTTAGCCCTAGCTCACATTCCACCTACCTTGCAGCCGTTTTAGTAACAGTAGGATAAATTTTAAAGGAGGTGAATGGTTATGACAATTTCAGGCACTGAATAATTCTTTGCATATAATATTGTTTTGAATATTTTGACCATAAGTATATCAACAGAACTGATATCTAAGCTGATTTGACCAATTGGTATTGTTTCCTTGCAGAACTCTTCCAGCTGAAGTACTGCCTACTTAGTATAACTTTCAAAACTCTTTTAATTTCAGTTTCTCCTGAGAGATACACCTATGGACCATCTGTTCTGTCAGCAGACCAGCAAGTGGACAACTGTCTGAATTCAGCCTCTTCAGAGCCTCGGCATGATCAGTGGGAGACAGGTGTGTGAATTGTGCAGTCTGAAAAGAGAGTGATATCATTCCGTGTTCTGGATTGTCTTTTAACTATATTGATTGCAAATGCTGAGCTCTTAAAAAATTAAGGATACTAATTCCAAACTGTATAGTCCTGTAGCTAGTAAAAGACTCATTTTTAAACTACCTAACTTTTCTCAGATAAATTATAAGCAATGGCTATCTTTTATCTGCTGGTATTTGACATTATTGAATCATCGATGTAGGATGGCAGATCTGTGTAATGTGAGATTTATTACTAGGCTGATGGGGAGCACCACTAATAGCTTGTTCCATCCCCCCCCTTTTTCCTCTAGGCTCTAATTCAAGCAAAAGGAAGCGAGTAAGCAGAGGTCGATCAAAGGCTACTCCTCCTTCTAGACGACGGGGAGCTAAAGCAGCTTCTGCTCCAAAGCAGGAGGTCCCAGCTCCCACCAAAGTGACTTGTGGTAGGTGTCTGCCTAGCATGAGCTGTGTTCCTGGGGTTCACTTGATCTGGAATTTTTTTTTTTTTTTTTTGGGAAAACCCATGAAACCACTCTAAAACACATTAGCAACCTTGGTTTCTATTAAGGGTCATTCATTCTATTTCTCTCTTTCTTTGACTGGAATCAAAGGGGAACAGAGCTGGTTGGGGGAGGAAAATATATATTCAGTAGCTAAATTACAGGCTGTCCTGTGTAGGTAATGAAACTGAGGTTTTGGCTTACACTATTAAGTGCAGTTTAAACCTGGTGTTAAGTCTTGGTTCCAGTGCAGTGAAAATGGGAGTTTTGGCCCCTCCTTGAGAGAGGGTGGGAAGTCTCCAACCCACTTCACAGAATTTGTCTTCAGTTCCCTGTGTGATCTGGTGATGGACAATTGTTTTCATTACTATCAAAATGATCAAATTTATAATCAATAAAATGTATAGCCCAGTCTTCATACAAAATTTTCTTGGGCATCTGACATAACAAAAAAAGTCTTATGAATGCCTTCCAACTAGGATATCCGTAACATCAGTTTTTGGGAGACTTATTTCAGTACACCAAAGTGCTTCATATGCTGGTCTTGAAGAGAGTGTCTTAATGGCTCTGATGATGATATCCGTGTTGAGCTGGAGAAGTGCCAAGATAATCTGGTTAGTTCCGCTTTCATTTAATAATTTCAGATGAAAAATTGCATCAACTTCTGGTGAAAATATTAATTCCAAATGAAAGACTTCTGAGCTCAGACTGGAAAGATTTAGAGGGCTTTTTTATGTGTTAGATAAATAACAGTTAGAAGCTAGTCAGGATAAACCAAGTTTCTTTTGAAGCTAGTTTTTTCATACTAAATCATTGGGAAAATAATTATTCCTGTTTATGCTGCAAGGAGTTCATACATGCCACAAACTCATTCTCTGTGGGATGGTGTTATGTAGTAATAAAACTCATGAGTGATGGGGCATACTATTTTGATTGGAGACAAAATTGAATGTGTTCACCAAGTAATATGGCTGTTGTATTCTTTGGAATGACTTGCCCATCCTTTCATCAAAGGCCAAAACTTGATCTGAGCAATTATTTTAATAGCTCCGTTGATGTTGCCTGGTTTCCACTGACTTTCTAAGAAGTTTATTCTCCTGCCTTGGTTGGTAGTAGTAATCTATTGAATCATACTTCACTGAAATCAGTAATATGTTTCTAAATTATAAACTAAAACTCACACAAGTGAATTAACATTCAGATTTCTGGCTTGATTTCCAGCTCTGTGTAAGTGCCTGTCTCTAAGACCAGCATATTTTATTTCCTTTGAGTAATTTAAGGCTATTTCAAATATGTGTTTCTTATTAGCTGGAGACTCTGCATAAGAAAACTGTGAAATCTGCAGGTGGACTGTTGTCTGTGACAAACCACATAATGTATTTACAGTTTCCTTATCTGGAAGTGCTCTGTGTTCCACCTGCATAAAATTTAAAGTACCCTCACTCAGCCAGTGGGTACCCAGGGCTGGCAGATGATCCCTACAGAACTCACTGTGCTATTGTGTTTGTGTCAGTGCAATGCAAATGAAACAAAAGCGAATGCACAAAAACACTTGTCTTACCATCTGACCAATTTACAGGCCATGGGTTCTAACGAAGAAGGTTCAAAAATAATACAATGAGGGTCAAAACTGCAACTTCAAGGTGCAGCTAAGGCTTCTGCCGGGTAGGTGCAAGGATCAAACTGTAAGCTCCATTCAACACCTAGATTGTTGCCTGTATTCTTTGTAACATTACCTTGCTTCACTGGGGCAGAAATTAAGATTCATGTTATCCAGGCAGCTGCTTCTGAAATGAGCTCTGCTTTTTTATTATCTTTCTGAGTTGCACATCTAAACCTGGGAGTCTAATACCCATCTCCCTTTCTGGTGTGCTATAGTCCTGTAGGCTATCTCAGTTTGCAAGAGCGGTACCTTAACGAAGAAAAATCCATGCAAACTCCCGAATGAACTTTTTTTTTGTTGCTGCTTGATTTCTGCCAATTCTTTCTCAATCCACCATTTAAATTCCAGGTTACTAAGCAAAAGTTGATGATAAAGAGACTCTGTCTCACTTGTGCACTCTCCTCACAGAATGGTCTCGCAAAGGTAAATGAATCCATGCACCCAAATTTCCACCAGTACTTTGTGAAAAGCAAATTTGTATTTTAATGTCTGCTGAGTTACTATTTCTAGAAAACTATAGGTTGCCCACCCTGCATGCCAGCCTCTCAGACAGCCAGTTCATAAAGGCATGTTGACTGTTTGGATGCCCAAAGGGGACAGGGCTGCACTGTCAGCTCCTGGGTTTATGACAATGTGTAGAGCCACTCCAGACTGGCACCGCGGGGGGCTTGTGCCGCAAACCTCCAGCAGGGTCTGATGGAAACAGGCTGGGATAGTACAGCTATGAGGGATGTGCCCTTTGGGAGTTGTCATTCTTTGATGTGTCATGTCAATCCATTGAAGGCCTCCCTATCAGTTGATCTTAATTTTGCATATAATTACTGCTGCAGATATCAGGCCATTATAAACTGCTATGGAATTCTTGGGGGCTCCTTTTTATCCCTTTTGATTGGGGCGGAAAGATGCCCTTAATTTCTTCACATCAGTTTACTTGGGTAGTTCCTTCTGGTTAGCCAACATTTATTATTGGTATATGTGTTCATAATCATATTTCTGAAATCTTTCACTGTTGTTACTAGTCAGTCTTTCCCAGTTCCAGTAAATATACTAGGAATAATGATTTGTGTGTCACTTAGTCCTCAAGAATAAAGAACTAATAGCCTTGCAGGGAAACATCCAGTATTAAGTCTGGTATCTGCAGCAGTCCCTGTCAGAAGTTAGCTTAGGTCCTTTACACCATTTTGTGTTCTTTTACAATATTGAATCTCAGAATGATTTCTTGATGTTACCATGTGCTAAAAGTCTTGAACCCTGTTTCTCTCGGTCCACAGTTGAAATCCATCCCTGGAAAAGCATAAGTATTGGCCCAGGCAAGCGGGCCAAGTACCAGACACTGGTAAAAATACCCAAACAAGTTTAAAAGCAAAAACTTAAGTGTGGCCCACTTGATTATTTCACCTGCCTCTTCAGCGCTTCTTCTATGTTAGAAGCGAACCTGCATCTGGACCCTGCAGCACTCTTGTTATACAAGCTGTGAGGGACACAGCCTTGGACTCTGGGACTTGTGGCCTTCTGCACAGCAGAGGCCTTTTCCTGCGGTTACATTGTCTGTAATGGTTTTTGTTGGCCTGTAAACATTTAATTTTTGTTTTGGGGAGGGGGCAGCGTAATATATATCTATCTATATATCTATATCTATATGTATATCTATAGATATAGATATATCTGAATCAGGGATATCTGTAGGTCCCAACGTTTCTAGGAAACTGATAATTAAAGGTCTCTGCTTCTTGTTGGGTCCTCTGATCTTGGTTTGTAATCTCTTAATAGTGCTGAACACATGCTAATGGGGTTGCATGGATACTGAGGTGACAGGCCTCCTTCTCTGAAACCATCCTACTTGAGTGATAATGGACCTGGAGGCCTTTCCTTCATTCTTGCTACTGTGGCTCAAACTTGGGAAAAGACATTGGCAGAAGCCTGTGCAGTATGTGGCTCAGAGACAAGTTTTTCAAGTTTGTCTTTACTTCTACATAATAACCACAATGGGATTATTTGACTGGAACTGGGGCTTGGAAATGATGGGTTGGGTGGGTGTGATAGGGTTTGTGCTGCCTCAGCTGGTGTTTTTGCCCATGAGTGTAGTGTTTAATTCAGTGCAGCTGTTCAGAGCTTGCATTACTGCTGGCTGGGGAAAATGGTTGAACTAATTCCCACTGTCTAGAAGTCATTTATGCAGAAGACCTTTCCCCCATAGCCAGAAATTGATATGCTTCCTGCCTATTTTGAAATAAAAGCTGGGATTGTTTCATGCAGTCTAATTTCCATCCCGTCCTGGGGAGGTAAGAGGCTAAAGTCATTAAAGTGCAAAGTAACTGTGATTCAAGGATTGCCAGTATGTTAACGCCAACTCTGACAGCTGCCTCATGAAGTACTCCAGAACATTGTTGATATTAGAAACTGGGTGAACTGTTCTGATGAAATCATGTGCCAAATCATGGATGCAAAAAGTCTGTATCTTAAGCTGTGTACAGTGCTAAGGGAAATTTTTAGCTAATCTGTATCTGGTCAGCAGTTGGGTGGGAACCTGTGTTTGAAACCCCAAAATGGTTTCCAGTGGGCCCAGCAGCTGAGCTCCTTTAGCATGCTGCCTTATCAAAACAAGCAGGTGTTGAGTGTATGGACTAGCAAGCTTCTGGTACATTGATCTTAAATGTGGGTGGAAAGGACACTGTTTCTAGTCGAAACTCCTGTAGGTCTTATATGGATTTAAATTGTGCTGCTTACTGGCTGTCTGTCATTGAATTAAAGACCAACAAATGCTATCGGCCACTGTTAAATGAAGTTTGCTGCACAGCTTTGCTGTTGCCCATCTGGAAAAAAAAAGGATTCTGAAGGTCCTGCTGCTTGAGGGCTCTCAGTTGGCTACTGAAAAGCTGTCTTGTAGCTTGGTGGTGTGGGTGGGTGTGGGCTCCAGGCCGTGCAAAGTTACTGGTAAAGGGCTGTGACTGCACTTTGAGTTAATGCTTCTACAGGTGATGACCACAAGACACAGAGAAATTAAAGCTGACGGCCTTGTTGAGCGTATGTAATGCACCACCTGCCTCATTTTTTTAAACGTATCCTACTCTGTATTCGTTCCATTTATCCCTCCCTTTTGAACCTTTTTAACATTTTCAGCTACAATGCTGATAATATTGGGGCGTTTGAACAAAACAGACCTGTCCTTTTGCTTCCACAGTCCACAGTTAGAGTTGAACTTCGCTAATTATTGAGGCATTTGCAGCACAGTTGTAAGCCTGCCTTACAGCATACCAGTGACAGTATGTTCAGAATATAATTAACAAGGCTTGATGCAGAACAGTTAGCTGGCTTTAGTTCAGAATCTGTAATCTCTTTTCAAATCCAGCCGATAGTTCAGGTTGATTTAGCATTACATCCATTAGTTCAAGTTGT
Source organism: Liasis olivaceus (assembly GCA_030867105.1). Lineage (NCBI taxonomy): Eukaryota > Metazoa > Chordata > Lepidosauria > Squamata > Pythonidae > Liasis > Liasis olivaceus. The sequence goes on from CM061360.1 coordinate 20,737,250, forward strand.
CTTAGGTGTGTAATTAACTTGCATTGATTACTTCAATGGATTGAAAAGTATGTTACATTGTATCAACCATCAGGACTAATACTGATGGCTCTTTAGTAGGCATGGGGTGGTAATGGTGGAGGATATACTACACTAAGGCATTTGTTCTTTTGATCCTGTGGGTAGGAATTGAGGCTGGATATGTATTTAATTTGGAAGTGGGGAGGTGCTACAGGTTGAATATGAAGTCTAACAGATAAGTATAAACGAAGTTCAGCTCTAACTTTGTGCCAAAGGAACACTTAAAAAATTAGTGGAAATGCCCCTTGCTGAGTCTGACCCCTCCAGGACCCTGAATTTTTGGGGAGACCTGAATGGGCTTGATCTTCAGCTTGGTTGGTCTATGCTCAGGACTATTGGAAAGCCTGACCCTGGAATACCGCTGCATGACTGTGTGTTTGTCTTCCTGCTCTGTTTGTGACGTCCAGCTCTAATGGCCCTCTTTTTCTTCCTTCCCCCTCCTTTTTCTCTCTCTGTTTCGTGTGTTCCACTCAGACATCCGGCTTCGTGTTCGGGCAGAATACTGTGAGCATGAGCCTGTCTTGCGTCAGAACGTGATGTCAAATAAGCAGAACCGTTTGGAACGTCAGTTTGATGTATTTGGGCAGTCAAACACTATCCTGAAATCCCGCGACCTGGGCTCAATCATCTGTGACATCAAGTTCTCAGAGCTGTCCTATCTTGATGCCTTCTGGAGTGACTATATGAATGGTTCACTGCTTGAGGCATTGAAAGGAGTCTTTATCACAGACTCTCTCAAAGAAGCCGTGGGCCAAGAAGCTATTCGGCTGCTAGTCAATGTGGATGAGGATGATTACGAGGAGGGTCGACGTTTGTTACTGGAGAATGTTATTCCCCAGGTGTAATGGCAACCTCTAGGTAACGTAGGTATGTTCCCTCCAAACCAGCTTGTGGCACTATCTTTGAATTACTAGGAATCTCTCATTTTTCAGAAGTTGACTTACTCCTTTGACTCAGCACATTCGTTCTACAGATAATGAATGCAACAGAGACACTCAATGCTTCAAAGAATTTGGGGTGGCCTTTATCTATGAAGAGCCTAGCTAATAAAACCGTTTTCAAAAAGGATACAGAACCATAATGTGATGTGGTTTTTGTCTTGATGGTACAGCTTTCTGTTTCCCAGAACAAGGTGGCCTCATGACATACTGCTGAATGTGTAGGCAATACATTCTTTCTTGTCTACTGGAAATAGCCGATAGCTATTTTATTGAAACATTTTTGTTTAGAATATATAGCATAAGATAAAATAAACATAAATGCACTAGAAAAATAGGCAACAGCATAACTAAATCCCACAGAGGTATTGACGCTTAAAGACTGTCTGTGGAAGTAAGACAAGTGGTGCCTGAGAACAAGCTAAATATCAAACTAGTACTCTGCTTTAACCATCTCTTTTCTTACAGGGTACTTCATTTGTACTACTTGATTATTGTTGGATATAGACTTCAGGAAAAAAAATGACTTTAGAAAATCATCATTCCGTCATGCAACAGGGCTGGATCTTGGCAGTGACGGGACTCCCAGGAATCAATTGTGCCACAGAAGCATTGAAAGAACAGCCAAGAATGGTCTTGATGGACATTCAAGTGTAGCAGAACGTGAACACAGGCAATAACTCAGTGTGGATTCCTCTTATTTGGAGTGAATGGAAAATCTTTGGGAGAGATAATTTATTCTACTAATGAAGCATTAAAGGGCCTTGATGCTCTTTTGGCCTGACTTGTGTACATCTTGCTTGTAACCCGTACTTGTCATTTTTGTACGTGCTCTTGCAACACTGGAGAGTAATCTTAATTTTGCCAAATAGCAGGTACACTTTGTTGAAGGATGACAGCAGAGCGGGCTGCTTTAACTATTCTTTTTTTTTTTTTGGAAGAAAGAAATCTTATATCTCTAGAATGTGATGCTGGGGTGGATTCTTTTCCTTAAATGAAAAAATATAACCCAGCCGCATGTTGCGAGGGTCGATCATAAAGGAAGTTTGAGTCACTTTTCTAAGGATACTTTTCAATTCTGTGGTTGCTTGTACATACTGTAAATAATAGACTTTAAAAAGATGAAAAAGTTTGGGTTATATTTCTGGGTAAAGGAAGCTGCTGATTTGCAGTTGGAAGAGCCAGAAATATGTAATTTAAAAATTGTATTTTTTTTACCAAAAAAAAACAAACACAAACCACTTTTGGACAAAATTCTTAATGTATTGTATTTGCAAGTGACAATGTTAATAAAGAAGATAATTTGCAACTGCCTTTAATTCCTAACAAAAACAGCTGGCATAGAGTCCAGCCTTTCAACCCTATATTCCTGTAATTGTTCCTGTGTTACAGAACAACATAAGTATGGGTTAGTCTTTAGGGTATGTTAAATGATGCTGAATATTTGCTGGTCAGAGAAGATAGGCCTGCACCCTTCCTGTGGGAACTGGAGTAAAAGTCTTTTAATAGGAACCCGAAAGTAATGAAAGGGCATGATCCGAGCTAGTAGATGTTCCATTTCTTTCCCCTTGATTTAGGTTGTACCCTTGACAAATGAAACACATTAATGTGAGAGATGGTGGAGATTGGAAACAAGGTGGGAGGCCTCCAGAATAGTGTGGTGGCTGAGCCAAGGTACTGAATTTGTCTTGTTAAGGGTTTTCTGCCCTGTCAATGTCCATAAGTCAGCCCCTGAATGGGGGCAAGGCAAGAGAGAGGATCGAAGATCAACCTGTGTGAAATGAAAACTGAGCTTCACGTGTTGGGACTGATTTCAAGGCTTCCCAGCTAGCGTGACTAAAAGACGTAAGTTGGTGCAGTTGCAGTAGCTCCTCACCTCTTTTTATGTTGCCTTTTCTTTTTATTCTGTTTCAACAGGAGCATTTTTTTAAATCTTAGGGAAAAAAGGTGCACAGCAAAAGAAGACAAAAAAGGCCCCAAGTGGGTCTAAGATTTTGTCTTGGTGTCACAGCCCAACTAATGCTCCTCCAGAGACACTAAAGCAGGTTAAATTTTCTACCACGCATTGAACCTAAATGCCAGTTAAGGAAATACAATTGATGCTCGTTTAGCTTGTGCCCCAACCAACCAGATTCTAATTTCAGCCGATGGCCTGAGAGAAACCCCATTTTAGCCCAAGCTAGTGAGTGGTGGGACCCAGCCAACTGAGAGTCTCTCCTGCTCCCCCTTGTCACCACCACGTCGCGGCCGGTTCGGTGTAGTGGTGAAGGGGTTGGCTTAGAAACCGAGGACGGCGAGTGCTAGGACTCCCTTAGGCATGAAAGCCAGCTGGAGGACTTCGGGCCGGTCCTCTCTCAGCCCAACCCGCCTCACAGGGTCGTTGTGGGGAAAATACAGTAGCAGGGGGCGGGAATGTTAGGTATGTTTGCTGCCTTGATATATTTATATTAAATTTATTGGCCACTGGACTCCAGTGGATACTTGAAAAGGTGGGAGGAGGAGGAGGAGGAGGAGGAGGATACCCTGGGGCAGCATGAGAAACCCAGAGGGTGGCTCGGCTCCAGCGATGCGCAGCACAGAGCTCAGCTGGGGGCCAGAGCAGGGCCCTGGAGCATCCCCAAGAGGTGACTTCCAACTGGGCCCAGTAAGAAAACGGGATTCAAGGGTGGGTTGCCTTGTTCTTGGTCCCCACAAGACCTCCTCCGTGCTGAGCCATAACGGCCGGGTTAGTCCATCGCCCGGAAAAGGTGCTTCCTGGCTGGGGTGTGGAGCGAGCTCCCGACTGCCCCTGCACAAACAGCAGTTTGGCTCTGGAAAGCAGCCTGCCACACGGCTGCGCCAGCCTTCCAGCTGCATAGGACTACCCTCCTGCTACCGCCACCCCCGGAAGGGAGGGGTGGGCACAGTGCCCCTGGTTTGGCAACAAGGGAGATTTGGAGACAGCACTGGGGGGAGGCGTGTGGAGATGGCTTTAGAGAAGGAATTCAACAGCCATGATGCACATATCACCTTCACCTGGGTAGACAGGAAGGGGTGAGGAAAAAGCTCAGGATTGCCCTGCCTTCTTTGGTATCGGAGGGGGAGAGAGGATCTCTGTCAGGTTTCCGCGAGCCTGTTACACCCTCTAGCAATAACTATAACAATCCCAGTAACCATGGTGGAGTCTGACTCCTGACTAGGCCTACCTCAGAGGCCTGACGGGGGGAGCCAGACTGGTGCCGTGGTGAAGGGGCTGGACTAGAAACCAGGAGGCTGTGAGTTCTAATCCTCCCTTAGGCACGGAAGGCAGCGGGGTGACTTCGGGCCAACCCACCTCACAAGGTCGTCGTGGGGGAAAGGAGGAGGAGGGAGCATCAGGGTGTACCCTGCCTCGAGCTGACCAGAAATGAAGATGGGATGAAAAAGTAATCGATAAATAAGCCACAGAGCAGCGCGCTGGGAGGGAAGGGAGAGAACTGGATGGCACGAGAAGGAAAGGAGGAGGTGAAGGTGCATCTGGGGAAATTTGGGGAGGTGGTCCTGAGGGAAGGGAAATGTTATTCTGCAACACGTTTCGGAACATGGTGGCTGCCTCTTCTCTTCAGGCTTGTAGGCGAATCGCCCGCCTTTTAGCCAGTCCATGAAATGGGTGTTTTGGGGCAGATTGTGTTTCCCTGAGGCAACCATTCTGTAGTGGTGTTGGCGGCATCTATGGCTGTTAACGCTTCCAGAGGGCTGCACCGGCCTCAAAAAAAAAAAAAAGGGATCCCGGCCTATTATCCAAGTGGTTTTTCTCCTAGCTGTTTATTTCAGTATTGCTGCAACTTTAAGAAGTCATGCTGTGTCTTCCTTTTGTGTCCCCCAGCCCCTTCCTTCCTTTTTAAAGGACAAATCTTTTAGATTGTAAACCCATGGGGGGGGTTCTTATAATAATAATAATAATAATAATAATAATAATTATTATTATTATTATTATTATTAATATAATACTACTACAAAAACATAATTTAAGATTAAAAATGGAAACAGAATAACAATTGCAATGCCATTAATAAATTGTTGAAGCTCTCTTAGTATTAAATCATTTAGCATATTGCCAATGGTTATATCTGATATTATTGTTGGCTGACTGTGCGACCAAGCAAAATAATAATAATAATATAACCATTTTGGTTGAAAAGCAAGATAAAAAAACAATATTGCTACCTCATGCAAGGCTCCAGCTGTTACAAATCTTATGTTGTTCCCACTGCAATTCCTGCACGGATTTGTTTTCTTGAATTCTGCAGCCTGAAAAGACAAGTACAATGTATTGGCGAAGGAATGTGAAGGAACATAGCTCCAGGACATTTTCCCCCAGATCATAAATGGTTTTGTTACCTCCTGGATGTAAAATCATGGGGGCATCTGCTTTGCTTTGGTGAGTAATTGAGAACAAAACTTTCAAGTTTTACTATTGTGTGGTTAGCAAAAAGGGGACTGGGTTTGTGCAATACGCTGAGCTCAGATATAATTCACTCTCCGCTTTAGTCGTTTGCGTGGGAAAAAATAGGTCTTGTTCTGCCCATAATCTATGTGCGTACTAAATAAAAATACTATACCATATTGTGCTATACCCCACTTGGGTTCATTCCTCTATGTTGTTTCAGTTAACTTTTTCATATTATGCAGACACATCCAAAGTTAAAAAATGAAAAAAAAATCAGTGGCTGAATGCATCCTTCTGTTTGGTAGAGTTCCTACTTCAGCCTTGCAATTTTAATTGCCTCGCTTCTGTGAAAGATGCTTTGTTTTTCTAATGAAAAGCTTTAGAAAGTAAGTTTTAGCTTGAGAAAGCGTATTTCATTTTATTTATTTATTTCTGCTTATTTGCTGTATTTTTATACCATCCCACCCATTTCACCAGACTCGGGGTAGTGTACCAACACATAAAAACAGCTGATATAATAACACTTCATCAAGCCCCCAACACCAAGTAAAACACATATAAAAACTTATAAAAGAAGAAACAGGGACAGTCCAATTGCCATTGATCCAAAAAAGCCTGCCTAAATATTATTGTTCTGACAGTCTTGCAAAATTTCAGTAACAAAGGGTCGGGTGCACCTGGGGGGAGATGGCATGAAGGGGGTTCCAAAGCATTGGGGTTACAACAGAGAAGGGCCGCCATCCGGTCATGATTCCCTATACAATAAAATAAATAAAATAATATTCATATAATAAAATAAAAAATATAAAAACAACAATATGTGTGTGTGTGTATGTATGAATGACTTTATAGGTTAATATGTATATTAACCTATAAATATATACTGGCTTTTATAGATTTGTTACTTGTGATTTTAATTGGGGGGTATTTATACTTTTATTGCTTTTATTGTCTTGGTTTTTATTGTAAGCCACCCAGAGTCACCCAATGGGTGGCATATAAATTTAATAATAAATAATAAATAAATAAATAAATAAATAAAATTTTAGCACTTTGAACTGAGCCTGGGAGCTAGCAGTATCTAGTGCAATGTTGGAAGTATGGAAAGTGTTATATTGCACAAGCAAGTCTTGTGTGCCAGCAATGTGGCTGTTGCCTTCTGCACCAGCTGTAACTTACAAGCTGTCTTCAAGGGCAGCCCCACACAGAGCACATTGCAGTAGTCAAGCCACATAGTCAGGAAGGTGTGGGTCAGCACTGCTAGGAGTTTATGTTTATACAGGAGTAGCCGCGTGGTCATCGTAAAAAGAAGCCATTCCACAAGGTACTGCTGTTCCTTGGAAGTATGTAATGGATCAGAACTAATGCCTCTGGTTTTAAGTCTACTCCAAGATACGACAACGGTGGTGGTAATGTTTTACTTTATTTTTCAGAAATACATACCACCATTCAAAACACTCCTGCGTACGGGAGTTTACAAAACATTTTAACCAGCTATGGAAATTGCAGAAATAAACAAATAATAAAGTAGAACATCAGCTTAAAAATACACACCCTACAAACGAATGTTTAGGCAGCCCAAATTAAAAATCTGAAAACAGATGATTTAAAAAAAAATTTAATAACGGCACAACTATTCATATTAAACTATCTAAGTAGTAAAAGACCTGGGAGATTAAAAATATATTTTCTATTAAAAATATCATAAAGTAGATGTACTTCACTGGGACAGAAACAAATTTTACTGTACTGTATTGAAGTAGAGGGGGACGTGGTGGCGCAGCGGCTTAATGACGCTGAAAGTTGCCGGCCAGAAATGGCTGACGCTTCAGCGGTTCGAGTCCAGCCTTCGCGTTAAACAGGGTGAGCTCCTGTTTCCTCCCCAGTTCCTGTCAACCCAACAGGTCGAAAACTCACGTGAGTAGATAAATGGGTACTCTCACTCCGGTGGGAGGAAAAATGCTGGCAGCGCCTGCAAAAGGAGTTGGGAGCAGTTGCCGGTAAGCGCGAAACCGCACTCGCCCGAAAAGGGCGCAAAGCAACGGAAACTGCGTCTCCTGTGCTCGCCAGCTGGGCTCTGCTCTAGGAAGGAGGCTCTGGCAAACCACTTCCGAAACACTTGCCTTGAAAACTGCAAGTACTCGTCCAAGCAGTCACTGCAGAGTCAGTAATGACTGAGCGCAGATTAAAAAAAAAAAAAATTGAAGTAGAGCTATTTGCCAATGTGACCACTAGGTGGCTCCACTAATCTGTGACTACCCTGTGCCCAACTTCTGTCTATGTTCAACCTGTTTCCTTTTGAAAGTCCTTAATATTAATGAGTGCTGAGGTTGAGAAACACAGTGATGGGGGTCAAAAAAGCCAAGATGACAGTCACAATCATGTGCTCGAAACCCCACTGTATTTTACGGGCACCTTTTTAATTGCAGGGTTGTGGTTGCCATTTTGACTTTTTTGACCTCCCTGTGGACGCCTCCGACTGAGCTGACCTTGGGGAAGGAAGGAGAGGCCTTCTGAGAAGCGACCTGAGCTGAGATTAGAACCCAAAGAAAGAGAAAAGTGTGAGAAAGAAACTCCGAACAACACCACTTTGATTTTGTTTAATATATGGTAAGAGGGGAGAGAGAAAAATGTGAACAGGCTTTCTAGATTCTCTCACTGCACCTTAGGACAATAAAGGGCATTCCTGGAACTGCTGCTGTGCCTTTTTCTTGACCTGGCCCACCTTGAAGGGTTAGGGTTCCTTTCATGCGAGGGACATAAAATGACTCTTCTGCTACTTTCCCCGTAGAGCCTTAGCAATACAAATCACCTGAGATGGGCATCCCTAATCTAGCTTTAGATTGTGCCCGTCATAGGCATTGTAGGGCCCACAGGCCCCAAATGCCCCATTAGGTCCACTCAGCTCCTGCTCTCCCTGTCTTTTAATATGATTTTAACGTAAATAAACAGGAATTTGGCCTGTTGCAAACGACCAGCCTTAAGGATCATGGCCGTTTACTGGAACTGTGGGAAGCTGATACATCTTCTTGTAAATAGGTGTTTCGTGACCAGCCTTGCCCAATCGGCAGCCATTTTGATGGGCGAGTTTCCCACGGCAGCCATTTTGTGGGTGTGCCTACCGCATAAGTCCCCCGGGCCCCTAAAGTTGCTTATCCCTGGACTATTTACCTATTATCCCCAACCAGTTTGGCCACCTGCAGTTTTCCAAGCTGGGGAAAGCTATATCCTAAATTTAGAAGCAAAGACCACCAATTATTATACTAACATAACTGAATACAGCATTGTCTGTTTACTGTTTCTCGCTCCATGGAGCTCCTATGTGGGGGTTCCTCTGTCTTTCAACAATTGATTTCACAAAGGAGCACTTGTGAAAGAATCTAGTACACGGTTTCTCAACCTTGGCAACTTTAAGATGTGTGGACTTCAACTCCCAGAATTCCCCAGCCAGCATATGGGGGAATTGAAGTTCACACATCTTAAAGTTGCCAAGGTTGAGAAACCTTGATAGCTTTGGCAATGGCGAAGTATGTCTGATCTGAAGAAGAGCCAAGATTTCACAAAATGCTTCATTTCCTCGGATTTAACTGCTTGGAGGTGAAAAAACTTACAAGATCAACCCTTGTGCTGAGCCCTTTGCATGTGGATTTGCAAATAAGTCGTCCGGAGCTTGCTCTGCAATAGCTTTCATTGGTTTTCAAGAGGAAGCCCACTTCTTCCCAAGCTTATCTTTAGATGCTGTTAATCTGCAGACTATACAGCATTTATATCTTACCCAAGCCAAATAAAAAAAAATAATAATAAAAATCTTCCTCTTTTTTTTAAAAAAACAATGCTTTAACATCCAACCTGATTAAGAGTTTGGATTATTTCAAAGGCTTGCTCACTTATATGAAATCTTTTCTGAACTAACACTGTAGATCTGGCTGTATAGTCTGTGTTTAAAAGCATTTTTTATCCCCCTCCTCCAATTTAGATCAGAGCTGTAGTACGTGGGTGTGCGTATATGGCTAACTCTTTCCTTCCCATGTTCGTCTATTTACTATGCCTGCCGTGACAGTATTAGCAAAAGCATGGGGGGGGGGGGGAATATGGGCATAGGATTAATTCGTCTTTCCTACCTTTTCCTTAGCAAATAGTAGGTGGGGGGGGGGCATTGAGAAAATGGCAGCAGGAAAAAGACTGAAATACTACCTTTTCCTTGCCCCCCAAAAAGTCCCTAGGGTTGTTTATAACTAAGGAAAAAATACACTGGAAGGAGTTGGATCACTAGTCCCTCAAACTGAGTCCCGTTTTGCTCTTAGTTGTCATAAAGGCACCATCACATTAATCGTATTTGTCTAAACTTGCTCAGCGCATATAAGAACATCTCCCGTTTTACAGCATTCAGAACAAAAGCTAACTTGTAGCATTCGAACTGGAGATGTTCTGTTGCAGGGTTCCTCAACCACAGCAACTTTAAGATGGGTGGACTTCAACTCCCAGAATTCCCCAACCCATCTTAAAGTTGCTGAGGTTGAGGAACCCTGTTCTGTTGGATCAGGGGATTCTTTATTCAGAAGGAAAAAAGGCACCCTCAACTCCTTAGTGACACACAAAAAAGTCCATGTGATAATTAAAGGTTATCATGGAAATACAGATAAATGTTCTTAACCACTATACGAAGAATGGACATATTCTGTGAGCACCAATCCATACCAACTCCAGTTTTACCCAAGCATAAGATGAAAGTAACAGAGAAGATGCTCTTCCGTGCAGTCCACAGCTGTCTAGACGGGGAATCAAATGTTAATTTGACAACAGCCATAGAGCAACATTTCTCCTTTAAAGGCAGGACTGTAGGCTAAGTTTGGACCCAGCTCTGGCCATGTGACACAAGGTGCTTGGTTCTCAGCACTCTGTAGCCCAGAATCCCCTGCTTCAGGCAACAACTCGTTTTGCAGGTTCTCTTTTGGAATTTGTTCTTCCCCTGGATTCACAAAAGTGTCTTTTCTTTTTTTTTTGGCAAAAAAATGTATGTGTATGTAATTTGTTTTGTTTTAAGAGATTTCATATAGTCAGGCCCAGCCCAAGAACAACAGTGAAACAGTCCAGTCAAGTACAGTTCCCTTATTTGCTTACTTCTTATAGACAGAATCTTGCCAAACTCAATCTATACTACAGCAACTAGTGGATATACCCTGGGAGATCCTAGGGAGTGGCTATCCTGAACCTCTTTCACTCCCTACGCTCCCCCTGCAGACTGTGTTGTCCCTTGTCTCCTTTCCCTTCCTGGAATGCACCCCCTCCCTCCTGATAGCCTCGATCTCCCACATCAACCTCCTCCTCGTAGATTCATTCCATCACACATATTTTGAAATTTCTTACCAAACCCCTGGCTTCAGGAGTGGATGCTTCAGCGGTTCTCCTTTTCCTGGATCTGCTCGAACTGCATTTTCCACCCGTCAGTTTGGGTTGGACAAATTAGCATCCAGCTGAAGGTTAAGCAAGATCCAAGTGTCTTGAAGGAGCCGTCTTGTAAGAAGGCCTTTGTCAAAGAAGAACTGGGATTTCATACTGAATCCCCTAACTGTAATACTAGGGCTGCTTTTCCTCTCCCCATGCCTTCCAGGTAGGTTGAGCTGGTCGGAAACATTGAATTTGATAGATTTACAGCAATTAAAACAATATTGACAGGTGAGCACTCAATGGAGCCAGTAGAAAACTACCTCCAAAGAAACATTGTTGGACCAACTACCAAAGTTGGCAATCCTCATCATATCCTTTTATGAACATCCCTTAATATCTGGTCAGCTGCTGTTTGGAAACGGAATGAACAGATTGTGGGACACGTAGGTTCTTCGCGACTAGTACACCTATGGTTCCAGGCACAGGAAATGTGATTAAAGAAATAAGGGAGATATAAGACATAGTAAGGGACAGAATGGCTTTTCCTCCTCCCAAATAACATTACAAATAATTAAAACAAAAATGCTATCTTCATCTTCCAAAATGAAGATATACTCAGCCTCACTTGGCATGTCCAACATGAAGTTCACACATACTAACGTAGAATGTTTAAACCAATTATCATGGCATTGTGCAACACCAAGACCTTATTCAGGTCTTAAGAGTTGCTCTTTTCTTTTCTACCCTAAAACCAGGATCTCCTCAAACAGGTGTGCTTTTCAAAAGGTTGCATGCCTGTCCAAATTGATGTTGGTATCATCCACTGCAGACAGATCTGAACTTCCAAACTAGGCTAGTAGATCTGCAAGCATTGCTCTGGATTTTTGCTGTTCTCAAACCCAAAAGATATTGAAGGGTTCTTGCCCTCCTATGTCCCCTACCCTTTTTTCATGCTGTATAATTTTCCCTTCCCACCTATGGATTGGGCAGAGTGAAGCACGGGGTTTTCATGAGCAGAGATGCACAATCGGACGCTCCCACCTGCATGCCTCTTTGGAAAGCTTGGCGTGGGCCCCTAACCCTTTCCCAGAAGTTGTCCCCAAACTGTAATTTTTAATGTGACAGAAGTGGAAAATTATTCCCATGTGGGGAGCAATCATTCTTAAATTGTATTGAATTAATTGAATTTAAAATTAAACCAAAGCAGTTGTTTTCGTGGCTCCATCTTTGTCTTGACCTGTGTATTCCCTAGAGTACAGCTCCCAGCAAGCAGCTGGAGAAAAAAGATGTACACTTTTGACTTACTGTCTTGACGTACCTCCTCTTTCCTTTCATGTATTCATGTACCTGCGAGTCCTTTTGTGGTTCTGAAAACACCCATTCAGTGTCTTCCTCTCCTTTCTTCCCCTGCTTTATCTATTTTAGCTTTCATTTTGCCTTTCCCCTCTATATAAACACTTTGCAGTGTGCTTCAGTTCCTTACATTTTGGCCTGACCTGAAAGACCCAGGACATTTCCACTGTATGGCCAAGCGTGAAATCTCTGCACATTTGCAGGGAAATATTTTTGAACCTGGCATTCCCAAATCTTTTGGCAAGAGGGCGCCACTGGCCTTGATAGAAATTGCTTGCCTGCTTCCACGGCAAGCCTACCTTGATATTAATTCATGCGTTCCTGTCCTCCATCCTTGTGAAACGGTGGTGGAGCAAGAGGAGGAAACCATGCTGAGGTTTGCAGCAACTGGTAGCGCTGGAGCCCAATGTATCTCCTTAAAAGGTACCTCAAGTTCTTCAGAGGGAAAGGAAGCCAACAGGGAGACTGGACTTAGAAAGCCATTTTGATGGTTGAATCTTGGCCTACCACAGGCCGACTCTGTTCTGGAAGGGACTATCCAGCAAAGCTAGTTACTGAACAGGGAAAGGCTATGGGAATTAGGAGAAAAATTCAGCCTATCAAAATGTGTATCTTTCTAGGCTACAAAAGGGCCATTCAAGTTGCAGAGCAAAAGTTGTAGAGTGCTAGTTAACAATAAAAACCTATTTTATACTTATATCCTTTCAGAAAATGCTTAAATAAATAAACAGCAAAAACCTCTAATCCAGATGTGGATAAACTACAGTTTTATGATTATGCATATGTTATGTATGCACAGACAACTGCAATTAACAGAATTGGAATGCTTGTAATATTATTGTTCTGCATTATGTGGTGCTCCACAAAATCATCTCTGAATGTCACAGAATTCCCAGTGATCCTGTTTGCTGTCCAAGCTTCCAACTTTCACGCAGTCCCCTTCTAGGTCCCTGTGGTTGGTGCTTCACCCCACAAGCACAGCTCTAAGTTCAAGGAAACTATGGATTTAATCAAAAGGAAGTCATTATCTTTTGCTAGGAAGGCTTGCCAAGACCAATTGTGTACCACTCTTTCTGCATTCAGAATTCTACCTTGTAGGCTGTCTGATGCTAGTTTTTCATTAAGATTTTCTTCTGTTTGGTGCAGTTGGTGAACAGAAAGACATCATTTTCTGTTATTTCCCACCGACCTCCTCCCTTTTAACGTTTGTCCACGAGATACGTGTGCCTGTCAGCACAGCAATAACTAGGCTTTTGGTGAAATATATAAATTAGAGAAAGGAGGGGGTGGTTCTTAGATTTTCCTGGAGCTTTTAAAGAACCGCTGGATGTTTTTGTGATTGGGTGATGTTGCCAGCTACAAAATGCAGTGTTTCTGCAAAAAGTTAATTTAAAAAAGTACACATACCAAGTGTGATGTTCCAAATGATGTTCTTTAAGATGTGCTAAGTGAACAGAATACAAAATAAGTTTACATGCTTGGTATCGCTCAACATGATCCAGCCTTTTGTGGTAACATGCACTGAATCTTTATGGCCAGACACATAGACTGAAACGACACGCAAAGCATCAAGCATGTCAGCCATGGGTTGGGAGCGCCAGCCAGGCTGAGAGATTGGGATATGCTTGCGTGTGTCTATGTTGTAACCATGGAGCTTTGGATCTCAAAATAATTAAATTAATCCAGTTTGATTTCCAAGTTAAAAGGGTTGGAGGGGAGATTTGTGATCGTGGATGCTTATTGTTCAGTAACATTTGGTGCGTCTTTCTTGATGCTGCTTCTAGATTGTGCTCCTGAGTTGTGGCATATGATATGCTTCTTCCCTCACTTGGAAATTAATAAAATCAGTATTTTTTCCACCAAGCAACAATAAAGGGGAAAAAACCCTGTGTTGTCCTTCGCTTGCTGACATTCAACCTAACAGTAAAACACATTTGATACAGTGTCTCCAATCCTCAATTCTTAGCATTTACAGACCTTTTAATCACCAATTACAGCACTGTAGGTTAAAGAAAAAAGTAAAATATTTAAAGAAATAATTACCTATGGTAGCTAGATGCAACAGTTCTGTTTTTTTTTTTTTGCTTCTAAAATGTTTCATTGTAACCACCTTCATTCTCCATATTGCACAAATTGCCGTTTGTGATTTCTTTTGATCCCGAATGTGAATTTATAGACTAGTTTAATAATTGCACAGAACATTCCAATTTTCTTTCTGCATGCATGTGAAAATAAGGAGTGCATAAGGTAACAAAAATTTCAAGTTACTGAAAAATGTATGAGTCAAGTGTGTGTATTTAAAACTCAGGCAATGCAGCATTAATTCTGTATGCAAGATTTTGGGGCTCCTATGCACAGCTAATGACCAATATAAATTGTAGTAATTGTAGAATATTTCTTGCATTTTTTGTTAAGTTAGAATATGATCTCAGTAATTTCAGAAGATAGGCAGTAATATGTTCTACAAAAATGTTATGGCAAACAACGGAATATCCAACTGAATCCATCCAGAATTATGCATCTCTCACAAATATTGTTTGTAGTTATTAACTTTAACTATTTAACTAATGAGAGTTAATTGCCACTTCCATAGCATCAAATAGCAACACTCTAGCATACCTTGTTCATAGAAAATTAAGAGTTAGCTACCTGAAATTCTAAAAATTCAGCATTCAGACAAATGCGGCATGACTGTGTCACAGTCTAGTACATTCATATGATGTTCTAGAAGTTTAATTCTTAATTCTGTCTCAAATGTTTGAGGATTTTCAGTGTATTTTTTGATAAAGCATACATTTGTAATCAAGCTACAGCTATCTCTTCTATTTTTAAAAATGCTTTTACAATAACTTTACAGCAT
Source organism: Liasis olivaceus (assembly GCA_030867105.1). Taxonomy (NCBI): domain Eukaryota; kingdom Metazoa; phylum Chordata; class Lepidosauria; order Squamata; family Pythonidae; genus Liasis; species Liasis olivaceus. Next base: position 20,752,257 of record CM061360.1, read on the forward strand.
AAATATATTGCATCAAACAAGGAAATTTCACAGTTCTCTTTCTGGAAATTAGATACCTTGTATCTATTTCAGCTATGACTATTCAGCTATCTAAATGTATTTGGAAGTTTGTCTTTCATTGATGCAAAAATATTTAGGGCATTGACTGAAGGTTTTTAATTTCCATTTAATGTAAATACTGAATATGTTTCTTTTATTTTTGTGCTTCCTTAACTGTGTAGAACTTAAAATTCTGGTGCTCTGAATATTTTGCATAGATTCATAGATTATTTCTTATATTCTTTTGAAAATGCATATTACAAATCGAATCTATTTAAGCAGTATTAGGTTTAACATTTCTATCTGACTAGGTCAGAAGAAATCGTTAAAACATTACAATGCATCTAGTGAAAATTATTTAAACAAGAGTTTTTGTTTATCGCAAGTTGCTTGCAAAAGTTACATTTCTCTATGCCATGTTTAATTTATACACAATCATTTAATACAGTTTGGTTATTAATTTTCTATATTCACTCAGTGTAAAAACTATAATTAGTTTTATACATGATTTTAATATCTGAAGGGGCATTCATCAACTCAGATAAATACTTACTTTAATGATTAACTTTTAGAAGATTACAGCATTTGGTTCTTTTATATATAAACAATTTATCTTTCATATATTTTAAATGAAATAATTTTGGATACTAATCCTTGATATGAAAACCCATTATTTGAAAAAGAAATCTAATTTTACTTGTCATTTATAGTTAGTTTATTTACTATTTTTTTCTGAATATTACTATATGCATTAATTTTATTTTTATGTGGGTAACATCCACCTTTAATTGGTTGTAAGTAATGCTACTTAATGCTTTATTTATCAATAAAATAACTCAGACTTTTATTGCATTTAGATACTGTATTAAAAATATTCAGAGTTCTTAATTAGAGGATACATTATTTTGTATATAATCTTAATTCTAGGTGATATACAGGATTTGATCATTTTAGTCCATTACATTTCAAGAATGATTCATATTCTATATATATTTTTCCAGTATATAGAATAATTCTAATGATCTCCAAATAATTATTCTTAAATATGCATTAAATATAATTAACTATTTTGCATATTCAAATTATTATTTTTTACATAAGATTACCTTACTGTTCAGAAAGAGAGGATAAATACAGCTTTTTGACTAAGATAATTGCAGCACTGTTACTTAGCATACTCTGCATGCAAACCTCTTAATTACTTTGGTGCAAGATATGTGAATAATATTCTGAATAATATACAGAAATATTGCATATGTTATGCTTTGTACCTAGAAGACTCAGAACATTGTTTTGTAAATGAATTTTAAATCTGAATATGCATATAATCCTTTACTACAATTTACACATTACTCATAATATCTGCTCCAAATTATTTGGAATAATGGAACAGCCTGGCTTTCTCAGCAGCTTTTATTAAAAATTCTAATAACTTTGTCTATATTTTTGCATATAATGACTGGATGCAATCATTTTAATCCTGAATATTAAATTTATTTTTAAAAGGTATCTGTTTTAATATCTTAATTTCCGCATTAAATATTGCTTCAATTCCCTCAAATAGTAATTATATTAAAATCGCCAATATGCGCAATGCAGGACATTTAGATTTTGATTCAAACTTTTCAATATGTTACAGTGTTATGTTCCAAATTGGCAGATTTTTTTCCATGGCCCCTTGGATGAAGAACACAAAGAATACTTTTCATTTCCAGGAGATAGGCTTAAATAAATGGAAGCCAATGTATGGAAGGAAAACTATTAGTTATTAATAGGACCTTTAAACTCTTATGCATAATCAATGAAAGTATAATGTTGCAAAAGAAGGAGAAAGGTATAACTTAACAGCCAGTCAATATTTTTATAAAGGCTTTAGTTATACACATCTTGCACATCATTTGCACACAGATGAGCATGCACATTCATGCCTTTTACAATTCCAGGATTCTGAGTTATGCATGCATAAATTTAATTATATCTAATGGTTAATTTGTCACCATATAAACTTCTCTCCACCTCTTCTATTTAATGCACCCAGTTTTAAATTCTGGGTGAACTTTTTCCTACAGCTTCCCAAATTTAGGGAACTCCCCCTCCCATCAAACCCTGGAGCCTTTTTCATATTCCCTTGTCCCATATCTTAGGATTCCACCGTATCCTAAAGTTTGATAGAGCTTATCTCCTGGCCAAACTTTATCATTTCCCTTCATTACCTACGTCTAAAGACTTCAAATCCTAAACTGCCCCCACTTTCTAAATTGACCCTTCCCCCATATTTTTCGTACTACACCCCAGGTTGGAACAGTCTGGGTATTTTCTTTCATTCTATCATCTCCCCAAACCTTTCTTTCTCTTCCTCCTTTCTGTTTTACTGTTCTGGAACTCTTCCCCCTCCCCTCAAATTTTTAAAATACGGAGGATCCCTTATTTCTTCCCTCCCTATCTGTTCTCCACCCCCCCCCCCGCCTTCAATAAGGGCTCCCTTTCAGGCGCGCCCCCTCTCCATCCCCATCTGCTGTTGCTGCCCTGACCATCTTTTATCCTGGTGCTGATGCTGCTGCATCTTTCTCGTTGCCTGGGCAACCGTCGCCGGGAATGGGGAGGGGAGGGGGAATTGATGGAGAGAATCCAGCGCGCGCCTAGGCTCGCGCTCTGACTGCTGCCGCCGCCGCCGCCGCCGCTTCTGCTATTGCTGCTGCTTCCCCCTCAGTCCCTGTGTATCTGGGCTGCCCCCATGCGCGCATGGAGGAGTCAGCTTGCGCCCACCGATGGAAGCAGAGGTAGGTGCAGTCTCTATGCAATCCCCCCCACCCCGCCTCCTCCTTTCCGTCTCCTTCCCTCTCTCTCCCATTTAAAAATCTTTAAAACTTTGCATATTAATATCTGCACTTTGCATAAATCTCACCCGCTCTTTATTGATTGCAAAATGCTTAATGCAGCAGCTGGTCTATTGCACACACACACACAGAGACACGGCAGTCTATTCCTTTCTCTTCGTCTCTCAAGCCGGCAGCTGCAATTGTTCCTTGCAAGAGCTTTCTTTTTTTCTCTCTCTGGCATTTTTTTATTTTTTTATTTTTTTAGGTGGTGGTGTCCGTGGCTCAACCTTTAAGGAAAGGGACAAAAAAAAAAAATGCAAAGAGGGAAAAATAATAACGGACAATGCATATATATATATATATATATATATATATATATATATGTATATATAAATAAAACAATGCATTTTTTGAAAAAGCAAGTAAAAGGCAAAAATGATACCGGCGTGGTTTTAAAAGACATTTTTATTCCTTGCAAAAGGGGAGGTGTTTTTTGCAATGGTTACTAAAAAAAATCCAATGTGTTTGCTTCCTGTTATTTCCTTTTACAAATGGCTTTGTGCATTTAGCAGAGGTTGTGGCTCTTTTTACATTTTTGTAAAGAAGTGTTGCATGGATAAAAATGAAATAAAATCGGAAGACGGAGGAAGAGCTTTAGAGGATTTTCTGTAAATGTCTTTTCGCTTTCGGCTTTCTGATACTCTGGCGATGGAAGAAAGAAGGGGGGGGAAATGAAAGGGAACGAGACCCAAGGAGACAGGGCGTTCGTATCTCCGGCGTTTACGATTTTGCAAAGCGGGCAATTAATGCTCGGTAAATATGTGTTGTTGCAATATTAGGACACCCCCACCCCCCCATGTACCCTGTGAATTGTGGGTGCTGGCTTTAATGTAAAGGGTGGTGGTTTAACGGGACTGAGGCTGAGACTACGGTATATGATTTTCGTCTTAATAAAACTCAAGTTGCATAAGAGGAAAAAAGGAAGCTGTAAAGCTTTGGTTTGTCCGGAGATCCAAAGTGTGTGTGTGGGGGTGCGGGTAGGAAAAAAGGGGGGGGAAGGTGCAATGGCCGAAGAAGGGAGGGGAAGCAGATAAATACAAGGAGAAGTGGACTCCTCTTTTGTCCGCGGAAGGGGGGGTGTGAAGAAGAGAAGAGGGAGGAAAGGATGAATGTTATTAATAATTATTAGTAGCCCATGGCAGCTATTGTTGGGAGTGGGAGGGATTGTCAGGAGGAGGATAGGAGAGATGTGGGGTAAGGATGGGTGAAGAGGTCAGATCCTGACTGGGCCTGGAAGTGGAGGGGGGGAGAGAAGGGAACCCATATTTAGGTAGAAGGTGGGTAGAGGTGATCCTGGGAGCAAAGGATGTAGTTAAGGAGAAGAACCAGGGAAGAGGGCTAAAGCGGTTTGGTAGCTATCAGAAGCTCCTGGACGAAAGATGCATGGTGGGGGGGGCATTATAGATTTGCTGGAGCTGAAATATCAGGCAGATTGAGGCAAGTGGATGGAGAAAACCAGAATATAGGATATATGTGAGTGGGGAGATTTAACCTTTCCCCCCAAAAGGAAGCAAAAGACTGCATCTAATGATGGACTTCAGCTTTCAGCTTTTCTGGCCCCCAGATCCAGATTCTAACCCCCACCCCAATTCTTGTCACTGGAGTGCTGCAGTTCTGCAGCCCTGTGATGCTGTTGTTCCTTCTTGCATGTTCACACTGGAGAAAGTGATTGAGCTGGGGAACATGTGAACCAGTCTTGTTGCTTCTTCCTCTGTCCCGAACCCTGGAATGACCAAGGCAGATTTGCATTTCTGAAGTTCTCCTTAGTTACTTGGAGTTCATAGCAATGATTCTCCGGCCTTGCTATGGAGGGGGGCTTATACCTGGTGGTGGTGTGTGTCTGAGTCACGTGTGAGCACTTACAGGATGTTGCCATGGGGAAATTGAATCCCTGTGCTTGTGCTACTAAGATCCCTGCTGAAGAAACCCTCAAGAAGAGGGTCTTGACTTGTGGCCCCTTCTGATGGAAAGCGTGCAAGACCTTGACACTGACTCGCCGCTCCTTTCTGCTTGGGGAATGTACTAATTTCAGACATTACATTTTTACTTCTGGCTGCTAAATTGCAGCATTACTGCTACACTGTTGGTTAAGGGAGTTACAAGTCTCTTTGTATGCAGTTGTTGGGAAATAAATACATAATAAGGCAACACTGGATTAGGAGTATTTCTAAGCCAGGGGGACAAGGGGAAATTACCTAGCCTGAATTGTGGGGTAGGGGGAGGAAATGGGTATGTGGCAAAGAGTTTTTAAGAGTACTTCGCCCCCAGTAGAATTGATTACCTTATGCTAAATATCCTGATTTGAGCCTCTCCTTTCAGGGGCACAGACTGACCCCATGGGAGTGCAGTCCATGTTTCCCGGTATGGATTATATTACTTTCTAATGACTTTGCTCCCAAGAAAGTTAATGTGAACCAATATGAGTACACCAGGAAAACTGCACACTTTTTATTCCATAGTAATTTTTTAATAGGTATTTAATAGTTATTTCTGTTCCCGTGCTTTGGTGTTCATAGACAGGCAGGAATGGCCGTTGCGTACACAGCTGTACTGTACTAAGCCATAATGTACTTGCGTGTACTCAGGTACTGTACTAAGCCATAATGAATTTGGTTTTGGCTTGGCATGTATGAACCCAGCATTGTGGCTAGCAAACTATGGTTTATGGTTTATTATTAAGTGTGAACAAAAGTATTATAGCTTATTGAACAAAGTGTAGTTAAAGCAAACTGTCACTTATTGTGATAAGTGAATCCAGTTGGGGGAAAACATCCACTTCTCTGGTACTCTGAATATTCAACCCTAATACTCTGCATTAATTAATTTGGAAGAACTAACATCCCCTGACATGAAACAGAATCCTCACTTCTTGTACAAACAGACTAACCCCCCCCCCTGCACTTTATCACTTTGATTTGGAGTACAGTAATGTGAATAAAGGCACCAAGGCTCTTTACAGTAATTTGCATTAAATTCTCTTGGATATACACACTGAATATATTTTAAAGGATGATTAAAGTATATTAAGGGGTAAACAATGATACAAGATCTTGTGGCCTTGAGTAAGTGTTAATATAATTGAGCAGGTCTTTTTCTTAACAAGGACTTTAATCAGAGACGCTCCTCCCGAATGATTGTCACTTTTCCTGCCTCCGTCAGCTTCTACTTGGGATGGATCTTTACAGCTATAAGGTTGCAGATGGTTGTTCTGAAGTTCTGGTACTGAAAGCTATTGCAAGTTTGGATCTCATACAACAGTTTCCTCGCTATAATAGCCCACTCCTGAAACATTTGCTCTGTATATGCAAAGCTTCTTTTTCATCATCTGGAAAAATTAATAGGGAACAGCTGCAATATATTGTGGATGGCAGTCCTTTGATGGGAATGGTGAAGGGAACTGAGAGTTACAGTTCCCTTTCCATTTCCATAAGAGGAATAGGAGCTAAAATGCTAGGATTCTTCATTTTGTGAGGGTTGGACTTAGTCCTTAGGAATTATACTGTTATGTTTGCTGATAAGGAATCCCCTGGGTTTCTCACAGTATGTAATCTAGATTAGAATCCTAAATCTGCCAATAAGCATTTATTGAAAACATATAAGGGGCAAATCCCTTCAGCCACCCTCATTCTATAACATAGTGGCTGAAGGTATCACATCAGGTGAACCTGAATATAGAAGAGTGATGTGGAATCCATGTGTGGTTTATGGTGATCCTACCTTAATGCATAGATGTTTGGTGCACCTCAGCCTGCTGTAAGTTAAATGCCTCTTTAGTGCATTTGCCGCCGCCGCCTCTTCCTCCTCTTCCTCCCCTTCCTCCTCCTTTTTTAAGCGAGTGCCTATACATCTGATGTGGTTCAAGAAGGCCCTTCATGAGGAACACCATGCTGTTTTGTGGTGTATTCCATCAATGGGTGGGTAGATGTGATTACTTGTGTATGTCTGTGTCTTTGTTGGGTATGCTTCGGTTGTTGTCAAGTGAAACCTCGTTTCTTTGCAGTGACCTTTTTTTATTGATGCCTGGTGTGTGTGCATGTGTGAGTGTGCATGCGTGCACTTGTGTCTTTATGTCTCAGGAACTCTTCCACTACTGCAGGGACTCTGCTCCTGATCTTCCTCTATGGCTCCCCCTACTGATGTGGCCTAACGGTGAAGCTTCATGGAGCTGGCCTGCCATTTCTCAAGCAACCTGCTTTTCAGGAAGCTGTCCCTCATTTATGCCCCTCTCCCCGACATTTCAGCCTTGGTTATATATCACTCTAAAGCTTCTTGCTGTTCACTGAGCAGCAGCTCACTTCTTTCTCTGAGGAGGTGTATTCAGTTGGGCTCCAACAATGACCAGCTCCTTTCTGCTCAACATTAGGACTTTGAAGGATATGCTCACATATTATGCTTCCCTTTCTCTTTCTCTATCATCTGTCTGTCTGTCTATTTATCTATCTATTTTTGTATCCTAACACTCTCTTCATACTATATATATATTTTTTTCCTAATCAAACATTGTGATTTTTTAAAAGTCTTTTTCTTGCATTGGGACACCTTCCATTTATTTCCTTTTATATATTTTGCTACTTTCTCTCTAATGTTCATTGTATTCTTTTTCAGTTCTCTTCTCCACATACATTTGTGTCATTCGGTGCCTATTTTTACTTCTCTTTTCCTTTCCAGACTCTTTGATAGAATCCCTCCAAATTCTATTCCCTTCTGTCTCAGTGCATTAGCCCTTTTTGTCTCAATAACCTTTTCCCCTGAAGTCCACCCTCCCCACCAGAAGTCATATTTCCATTGGAAGGGAAAGTATTGTAATATTTCCATTGGAAGGGAAAGGATCTCCTTTTTTCTCTTTCCTGAAACCCAGAATATGAGACGTGACAGTATAGCAATCCTTAAAAATGAAAAATAAAACAAAACAGCATTTTCTTGTAGGGAATCGGAAAAGAGATCCTGATTTAGCTTTGTAGGATGCGGTGAACCCTACACCCAATCATGAGGAATATTGCTTGAATGGAGAATACTCAGCCACACAGTTCTCCAGTGCTATGTGAAAGCAGCCATTTCCTGGTCAAGAAACTGACCGCCAGCTCCATCTCACCCGACAAAGAGTCCAGGTCATTTATTCCCTGAATGTCACCTGGGGAGGGAGGAGAAGGGGGGAGAAAGCAGTCATACCCTCAGCCATCAAACACTCCATTCCCCCCCCCCCCTTGTCCTACTTTGGTGTCAGTTTCAGTGGGAATTAGATGCTTCCCACCTCACCCTCAAACACACCTTTACTATATTTTTATCTGGGGGGAGGGAGATATTTAGAAGGCCTGTTTTGTTGATGGTTTGAGCATGTGTTGTAGAGGAAGAGGGAAAATATATCTGGAGTCTTTTATCAGAGAAAAGAACCCTACTCTCTAACTCAAGTAGAACGGAAGGGCCAGAAAAAGCAGAGAAAGAGGTGAATTAAAACCATTTGTTCTTTCGTTCGTCTTGAATCTCTTGAATGGATGGAGATTTTAAAAGGAAGAATTGAAATTACAGATTCTCTGGTGTCTAAGTACAGAAGGAAAAACATACAAAAGCAGCTAAGCATCTTTAAAGAAAATAAACCCCTCCCCAGTAACAATTAACAAGAATCTGTTGTTATTTCTAGCACTGGTGTACAATTTATCTCTTGTGCTGTTAGAAGTGGCTAAGAGATCCATTTATAAATGCATGTTAAATGGGAGGTAATCAGTTTAATTAATAATCTTCCTATGTAATGAGGACTTATTTTCACATGTACTTTCAAACTATAAATGCAAACCCATAGGGATAATTATAAATCCTTCCTGATTTAAAAGTTTTTGGAATTTGGTTAATAAAGATGATTGTGCTTGAAAATACGTAAAGACCGTTCACCTACAGTTCACTCTAAATCATCCTAGAGGATTGATTTGTACAGTAATTAAAAGTTACAAAATGTTCCCATTTTACCCCTTTTACAGTTTTAAAGCAGAATCTTTGGAACTCCGTTATTCCTATATATGTACACACAAACACACAATACGGTCTACATTTCTTTCTTTACAAAATCTTTCAGCTTGTCTTTTCTTATCAATATTATTTTATAGATTTTAGGATAGGTACATATAACAAGTGTTTTGCTGCAGATCAGTACAGCTATACAAAAGATCAGTGTTTCAGGGATAATAGAGAGAAATTCTCATTTGAAAGTATATTTTGTTTTGAGTATCTGTAAATGGGTCTGTCAATAGCAGAATCAATTGGTAAATTCATTCAACTGTATCAATAATATCCAGTATCTGTCTCTAGAACACAGTTCAATAAATAGAAAAGGATCGATGTATAAACCTATAAATAATATACATCACTACACTGCATCCTTCATTCTCCATTACACCAAGAACACTTCAAAGCACTTACGCGGTGTAAAAGGACTACTGTATTATAAAACAGCCGATCTGGCCCCACTGACTGCAGGTTTTAAAAGGCGCTCTAACTGGAATGAAGTGCTAGGCCAGAAATAATACCTCTGTTGCTGAATATTTTTGCATAGATTTGCATAGGCATTTTCAGAGGCAGACAAATTATAAAATTAAGTGCTTTTAGTCTCCTGCCAAATTATAGTATAATTCTACGTCCCCGTCCCTTCCCTCCCATGTTTGCTCCACCTATTGTTCCTCGTTACAGCCAAATTAAGCATAGCTATAATCAGCTAGCCTTGTTCTAAATAATACTTTCAGATGCAATTGACACAAAATGATGGGGGGAAGGGGGAGAAGGTCTCTTACATTGGCTCAGCTGGTCCTCACTCCCCTTCTTTAAAACATACTTTGAAATAATTGTAGCAGTTGCCTAAGCTTGTAAATATGTAACTGACATAGCTTAGTTTAAATATATAGATATAGAAGATCTGTTTTTAAAATAGACATATCTATGTGGAAAAGCTGCATGCCATATAATTTAAAGCACCTCTCTTGCCAAATGCAGTAATTATTCAATATAGGTACTACAATTAAGATTTATCTAGGGCTCAAACATTTCCTATCTTCTTGGCAAGATTCAAATTTATTTGGAAATAATGGGCCTCTGCTATATTCCAGATATGTAAGGAGATTGAGGTTTCAATCAAAGAAAAAGTCAGGCGTTCACATGTGGGAGCAGATGCATGTATATACAACACACACAGATGTACATACCTTGCCTTCCAATACATTTCCCCATTAAAATTGCTTCAGCAGTTGTACTTTGAAATCATCATCATCATCATCTTTATCATTTCAACTACTCTGAACAGAGGAATTAAAATATGGTTTCACAGAGATGAAATAGGATGTTTTATGAGTGGTGTCCTGTGGTTTTGATAACACACTTGAAAACTAGGAGAATATTAAGGTGATCTGAGAATCGAATAGAAGTAGTGAGAATCAGACTAATGGATGAAATCAAATTCAACAGTAATGCCTTAGTAGAAGAGTGACTGGTGTGAAATTTGGATGGACAAAGAGCTTCTTGTAATATAATAAGGTTTTAGACAAATTCTAGGAATGCATACTTTTGGACTTTGCATTCTCTTTTGCAGAAGAAAATATCACTTCCTTAGTTCCAATAATCCTACAGTCTACACTGTCTGCTACTTTAGAGAAAACACAGTCATTCCTTTCTTCATGCTGGGCAGGCAACAATCAGGATGTTAAATTTCCCCACAGCTGTGAAGACGGCCACTGCCACCTCATCTCGTAAGAACGAAATGGCCTCCATGTTCTGAACAACAATGTACATTAATGGAATCCACTGCAAGAAGCAAACAGTTCTGTACTGGGGGAAAATGTATATGGTGTGTGCGTGTGTGTGTACACACACACACACATGCACACTTATATTGTGTGGGTTTTTGCATTATCTGGTTAAGTTATCCTTCATTCAGACCTCTAAAACAATCTCTGTTACATGCTTTTATTTTTGGTCTGGATAGTAAGGTTTCTGAGCTAAAGATGCTGTGATCTTTATAATTTTGGCCTAATCGCGGTACAGATGTGTAGTGTAAGCTGATCCATACCTCTGTCTAGTTTCCTGTTTGCTTCTGAGGGGATGAGAACATGTGATGGCTCCTCTGTGAATCACACCTGGGCACACCATTGTGAGCACACTTGTGAAGGGTTTACAGTTGCTTGTCTCATTTGTCTTCTAACCATCTTCTGGACCAGACATAAAAGTGGCCAGGTATGTGTTCATGGATTATCCTACTTTGATCCAGTGACATGACTTTATTCCAAATGTCCTGTAAAAGTATCTACGGTTGAAGATCTGTTTTAAATTTGCCCACATTGATAGTCAAATAAATAGGAATTCTGACGGTTAGGTTATATCTTAGTTAAAAAAAACTAGAATAGGTTAAATCCAGGTATTTCAATTTAGTTATTTCTTGATTTAAAATAAATGTTCTTGTTTGTTTCACGTAGTGTTGACTCTTTTATGCTACTTAACTTACCTATTATCATTGTGTAGCACTGATAATTATCAAATGCATCCAGCTTTGATTGTCTAGATTCCCGGGTGAACAGTAGTGGAAACTATTCCAACATAAATCCCGTCTCTTGGCATTTTCCCCCATCCCTATTTTTAATATTGTTAAAAGCGAGCCTGACTCCAGACTTAGTATGTCAAGAAGTTAGAACCAGCAAATGTTCTTTTTATGTCCAGAAAAATCCATAGGCCACCTAGGGTTTTTGCAAAATTTTGCAACGTTTTGATAAATAATAAAATATACTTTGTTTTAAAGCTTTTGAAATCTGCTTATTGCAAAAATACATTTGGTCGAAAGAAGCCACATATATTGCTATTAATAATATTCTATCAAATGTTTCTGTTTTCCCTACTGAATAATTCCATGTCTTAAATTCCATATCCACATTTAAGATACGCCTGATTACAAAAAAAGTGGTAAAAAAATGGCAACAGTGATTTTGTTTTGGACCTTCCTCTTTCCCCTTCCCCTCTATCTCTTTGTTTCTTCTAATAAATTTGTTCCATTTGAAACGAGTTTTTAATATATGGACCAGAATGGAGGAAAAAAAACACTTTTTTTTCTTTTCAAAAGAAGAGACACAAAATTATAACTCTTTGGAATCTTGCATCTGACAATTAAGAAACTTAAAATATTTTTTTTTTAACATTTGGAATTAACGCTCACATTATTAATGTTTTGTGACCAGAAAAGCGTTTTTTCCATGTTCCTTTTGACAGGAAATAAAGGGATGTATTTGTTCATTCAAACCTGTGCAGGCCAATAAATCCGGACTAAATTAACATCATTTTGAAGTGGATTGCTAACTTTTGCAAATGGATTAGAGCTTTATTTAGCCCATACCTGCTTGTTCAAAGAGGTGTGAAAAACCTGTTTTGTTTCTTTTTTAACCACCCTGATTGTGAGTGTGGGTTTGGTTAAATACTTTTTAGCACTAATTAAATATTGTTAAGTGTCTTGAATATGCACCAGTTTCAGAGAAGGCTTCCTAATTAAAGTTCATAAGAATGATGAAGATCAGTTTGTTATCTGTTGCTTTTTCAACGTGCTCCAAAGCGAGAGAACACCATTGTCTTGGGACAGAAGAGGAGCTATCATAGGTAAACATGTTCCCAGTGTTTTCAGTCCAGGTCAATAATCTGTGGGTACGTTTTATTTTCATTTGGTGCTCTCAGTCAGGTAATCAAATGATGAGATGTCTAATTCTTCCTCCCCCTCTGGGTTTGTTTAAGACTGTACATCCAGAATTTTTGTCACTTTTGGAGAATTTGAATGCAGAATCAGGAATGACTGTAAATCCCTGTTAGTTCATTTATAAGGAAGGGTGGGTTCTTTAGGGCATTCCCTGCACGCCCAGTGCAATTTGGGCTCAGCAGAGTTCCCCATTTGCCTCTTGTTTTAAGGAGTACACGGTACGTTAAAGGATTGTTCCTCGTTCTCCGATCTTACAGTTCCTTTGTCCATAAAGGATGCCTCTTATTTTCAGGAAACTACCCCTCAGAATAGATGGAGTGAAGCAAAGGGGGTGAGACAGTATAAGGAGAAAGCCAGAACTTGTTCACTGTTGGGATGGGACTGGGCCACGGGAATGTAGAGCTTCAGCAGAGGAATATGGCCAATGGTAAAGAGAACAAGAGACAATGTGTTATAGCAGCAGCCTGGCGCGTAGGTGCAAGACAGAGTCCTAGGTAGATGGATAATGCTTCTACCTTACGCAGACAGAACAAATGGTTTGGCTGGTTCTTTTTTTTTTTTTGTGCCAAGCTTGCACTGGGCTATTTTTTGTTTTTTTTTAATATGGTATAGTTCAGGAAATGGTGGCTGTTTCTTTATCATATGACAGAGGAGCAATGGCTGAGTTTAAGGGCTTTCTGTTTGTAACAGCTCCTGACAAGTAGAAACTCAGCATGGTCCATTTCCAACCTCTGCTGAAAAACGTAAAGCTTCTCTGTAAGTGGAGGGGCCGGGGGGGGGGTGGGGGTGGGGATGAAGGTGGCTTGTGTTGTTAATTGGAGCAAAGGGAAAAAAAAAGATAGCCTGTAATTTGCATGAACTGGGAAACAGAAAACTTGTTTGGGCTTTATAACCACTGCCTGCAGCAGGTGGCAGCACCTGGCTGGCCTTGCCTGGACCAGAAACTAAGAAAGGTCAAGCCTGATTGATATGTGGATGGAAGGCCACCAGGGAAGATAAGCTAGACAAAAGCTAGATAGGTAAATCTGAAAAACATTGTGGAAGAAGGGAATGATGAACCACTGCATGGATGTGTGCATGTACTCACTGCTTCATGCACACCCTGCAGACATCTTTAACTTTATTTTAGTTTATATCATGATGGGGAATTATTTGGATGGGAGACCACCCAGAAATCTTAGGGTTCAGGACTGGGAATTAAAAAAAATAAAAGATGTCAGCAGCGACAAACCATGTATGTACTGCTGCCAAGAAACTATGTAGAAGTGTCTATGTCAGTGTTTCTCAGCCTCAGCCACTTTAAGATGTGTGGACTTCAACTCCCAGAATTCTGGGGTTAAAGCCCACACATCTTAAAGTGGCTGAGGTTGAGAAACACCGGTCTATGTAGTCTTTGGGAGCTGAGTTCAACTCAAGGGGAAAAAAAGAGCTTGCCACAGAGGCATTTCTCCTGCCTTGTTTCTCAGTTTGGTGAAAGACAATTTGCTTTTGGTGTTTATTCAAAGGAGAAGAGAATTTCAGAGGAATTCATGTGGCATGTTGTATCCTGGCACCTCCTTAATTATGAGGTGATTGCCATTGCCCCATCCTTTCTTTTCCAGCAGGCTGCAGCCTCTCTGGCTTCCATGTTTTAACTGAGGATGCTTTCAAGAAAGAATTCTGTGCCAGCTTGAAAGCAGCTCCAGGCTTGCACAACTTCAGCGTCGGAGAGTGGAGCTGATTTATTTCTGGCTGGTTCAGCTATGATGTAGTTTGTTTGGGGGAGATGCTGTGGTTCTCTTTCCCCATTGGAAGGAATTCTTCCCAACTTTCCTCCAGCACCACAGCTTCAGGCTCTGTAAGGAGGCAGCTCGCCTGAGGGCTGTGCAGACAAAAGGAGCAGGAGTTTGGTCAGTCCCCCCTCTCTTCAACACAAGAGGAGTTTGCATGCAAAAACCTAATCTTCCTCTCCCCCTCCCTCCCTCCCTCCCTCCCAGTTGCCTGCCTGCCTGCCTGCCTGCCTGCCTGCCTGCCTGCCTGCCTGCCTGCCTGCCTGCCTGCCGGCCTGCCTTCGGAGCGTGTGTGTTTGCTGCAGGCTGTACAGCAGCCCTGGGTAGGGCTGTGATTTCTGCTCCTTATTCTCAGCATTTCAGGTTGGCAGAAATAAAGACAATTCTGGATCACTTCCTACCTGCTTTTGGGATGCCAAAATGTAGAACCTCTGTGCAATTGGAATGTTGTCCCAAAAGAGAAGGCAAACTAGACACTGTGTGCCTTTGGACTGGGAGCACGTTAGGAGTGCCCACCTGGAAGCATCAGGGTTCCTCAACCTCGGCGACTTTAAGATGGGTGGACTTCAACTCCCAGAATTCCCCAGCCATGGCTGGGGAATTCTGGGAGTTGAAGTCCACCCATCTTAAAGTCGCCGAGGTTGAGGAACCCTGCATTAGATAGTCTGTTGAAAAATAGGGACCCCACTGATTTCATTGGCATGCATCCCCTTCAATTTTGCACTGTCATACACCTTTGGCTTCCCTTATTTATCGGCTGGTGTCACAAAATATGCTAGGCTAAAAATGTGGTTGGCTGGTTTGTGGCAGAGTGGGCTGTGCAAAGACAGAAAACCAGGGGTCAGAGGATAAAGACAGCCACTGGGCGTAATGAGATGGAGCTGCTACAGGTTTTGGCCTTACGTGATCTCCAACCATCTCCCAACCTGGTTGGGCAGAGTCTGGAAGTTTTGCTTATGAAGTCATCTGACCTGGAAACTTAGTTAATCAAAACACAATTTGAAGTCAGCTTGTTTTCAAGCAATCCATAGGTAAGCTGTCATCAATAAAAGTTGTATTTGTTCAGACAATGTAACATACTGGGGTTAATCCCCTAATAGTAAGAACAGACTTTCTTACAGCTGCATCCTCAGACTCACTGCAGCTTTTATGCTTAACTGTGACTCAGGCTAATGTCCATCTAGGGTCACTGCGCAAGGCTTTTCTTTCTCCACTGCACACTGTATTCATTTCTGTAGTTGCCTGCCCTGCAGGGGTGTCTGAAGCAAATGCATTATTAAATCTCTTGTTTATTATGCTCAATTTAATGTATGTTCCTGAGGTACATGTGCTTAATATCAAATAAATATCACATTATATAACATACACAGAATTGAACATTATGCATGGAATGGTGTGTGTGACCACCTGGGCAGTGTATGTTTAAAGCTGTTACAGTGCTAAAAATGTTCACAAAAGGCAAGGTAGCAAACAATTTCATAAGAGGGTTTCAGAACAAGAAACAGCGGGAGCATTTAGGGAAATCTGTACAGCTAACCAAGTAGAAGGAGAATTTATCCACCTCTCTGGTTTCCCAGATTTCTGGCTAGGGATAGATGTTTCTTGCACTGCATAAACCTCTGCCTTCTGCAGGTATATGTGGATGTTGTAGGAAGCTTGCAACCATGGGCAAATGTAGTTATTCATGAGAGGTTTCATGCTGCTGTAGAGTGTGTTGAATCAGGATATCGCAGAGATTGCTGGTCCCCATCATAACTGTAGGTTTTCACAGACAAAGAGTATTCCTGTTAAACTAGCTTCAGCACTTGTAGTGTATATAATAAAACCAGAGAAACAGTACATGTTCTTTTTAAAAGAGAAGGGGGTACCACTACAGACAGATGTCAGCAGAATATAGCTTGCTCCGTGGCATCCACAGAATTTCATTGGATGCGATCTGCTGGGGTAAGCGTGATTATTTAAAATAAGCAGAGCAAAAAGGAGATGTGCTTTCGAGATTGCTTCAGTTGTAGAAATTGTACACTTTCCTTCATGAGGAGGCACCAGGAATAGTGGGGTTCTAATTGGCAGTTTCTCAAGTTTGGCTAACCGTTGATGCTGTTCTCTTTTAGAGTCTCTCCCAAGTGAGCTCTCTCTTGCTAAGGGGTTGGTTAAATGAAGCTACCTTTTAGTGATAAATTTAAACATTCTGGGGCATGAATAGATTGATTAGAACATGTAGTTGACACCACTTGGTTATGTGTTTAAAAAACACTCTGTATTTTAACTGGAGATGTTGATGCAGCCATAGTGTCTTGCCCAAGATCACACAAAAAGTTTGTTGCAAAGAGAAGGAATTAACCTAGAAACTTTGACTCTCTGAGTAGGGTCCATTGTTTCTCTCCCCACACCCTTATAAATGAAAGAAAATGGAGCCTCATGTTGGATCCAACAAACTTTTCAAGTTTTCTCTTGTTGTTAAAGCTGCTATAGATGTACAAAGGAAATGACAACAATAGAAAGCTTTGAAGGGAGGGCAGTTTATCTGAAGGAGGTTAGATGTGGAGAGGTTGACTAGTGTAGGTCACCCAAGTGAATTTCTTGGCTGAACAGGGATTTGAATGCAAGTCTCCTTGGTCCTCTGTAGTTTTATTACCACTCTAGCTCATTCATAGCTTGATCCAGTGACTTACAAAAACGAGTTTTGGACTTTGGACAGAGTCATTAGAGAATGCAACAAAGATAGGTTAGAACCCACAAGCAAAGAAGATGCTGGGTCATTATTTACAGTGCCTACTCAGTTCAGGCAAAGCCTTGCATTGAGAAAATGACCTAAAGCCCTGGTCTGCAATCTTTTTCTGTTGAAGGCTGCCTTTTTTTAGCGTAGTCCATGGTAGCTGCATGCTACAGGAGCTAAAATAAACAGCGAGTGGGCCAAAAGCAGCTTTTCTCCCTCCAATTCCCTTCTTTTTCTCTCATCCTTTCTGTTTCTGACACCCTCTTCACTTCCTCCAGTAGGGAAGGGACAGGGATCTCTCTCCAGAGACCAGAACTAATTTCCGGCAGTGGGTTTTTGAAGTCAGGCCTAGGGCCTTATTTAGCCTTAGGATTGCAGCTTGCCCACCTTTGATTTGGCCTTTTCTGCTGTGGGGCCTGCACTGTGGAATCTTCTCCCCCCTGAGGTGAGGTTGGCCTCATCACTGTTGAGTTTCCGGAGGTCCCTGAAGACCTGGTTATGCCAGCAGGCCTGGGGACCCCAGGGACAGGTGAGCTAGTGAGGTGGCTCCATTATTTTTAACATCCCTTTGTCTGTTTTTTTTTAGTTGGTTTTTATATCTTTTAACGTAATTATTGATTGTTTTTAGCCTTGTTGCACACGACCCAGAGTTGCTTGCTGGTGAGCTGGGCAGCTATATAAATTGCAAAAATAAAATAAATAAATAAATTTACAGTACAGTCAGCCATCTTCCGTAGAAGATGGTCATGGTGACAACCAGCTTTCTTTACAGAACCTTGTCTACTACCTTAGATTTTTTTTTTTTTATGAGTGACCTCACAGAAGCCTGAAAGACTTAATGGCAATACTTTTGCCACACATCTGGAGAGCACTAGACTGGGCAGGATCTATGCAGTAGGCGTGAAACAATTAAGCCCACACCTGCCTCTTGAATGCCTCTTGCTTATTCTGTTCTGTTCTACTCTCCTCTCCTCTGCAGTACTGTACTTAATAAATTTATATGGCTGCCCATCTTAACCCATATAACTCTGGGCGACGACCAAGAAGATTAAAAAAAAATACAGTGAACAGACAAAAACAATTTAAAAACCTAGCTGAGGCCCCTGTAACAATTGTCTCAACTTGAACACACACATGCCAGACTCCACTAACATCCTGACCCCAATGCCTGGGGGAAAAGCCAGGTCTTCAGGGGCTTCCAGAAGGTCAACAGGGTTGGGTCTGTCTGAATCTCAGGGTGGGGGGAGGCTTTTCTGCAAGACAGATGCTATGACAGAGAAGGCACACTTCCTAGGTCCCTCCAAGTGACATTGTTTCACAGAGGAGATCCAGAACATGCCCACCCTACCAGATCTGGTGGGATGGGCGGAAACCATTACCATAATATTCTCATGCTAACTTCACGGGCTGCTTTTCTACTGTTTTCAGTGAGGACTGATCTACAGTGGCTTCTACTTCCTATGCCTCCTTCATATTTTCTAACAAGGCAGGGAATTTTGGTGCTTTTCAAAAGTTGAATCTTTCTATCTAGCTGTCTAGGAGGACAGAAGTAGCTCTTACAGAGGGCATATTATATTTAGAATTATGCTTTTGTCCATGCAACAATGTTTGTTAAAAATTGGATCCTTTTCTCTCTCTCTACCTGCTCCCCAATTCTTGTTTTGTAATGTATTCTTATACACTGAGTCCCAATTTTAAATTGTCAGGAAGTTACTGGGATTCTAGAATGATTATTTCGGAATTCGAAAGTGCTAAGAACAGGCTCCAACGTATCATACTGCAAAAGATAGTGTAGAAATGATAAATAGTAATATTGATCTTTTTGTATGTCCCTTAGGACAGTATTATCAGGTCTTCCAGCTATTAAAAGAAATAAACCTCTCTCCATATAGAGATGGTAAATCTACAGTCAGAAAGGAAGTTTCTCATTTTCTAGCCCTCCTTGTTGAGGGCATAATAACAACCTTCTAGGAGACTAAGGGAACACATTCTCTTGAGCCAAGGAAAGACTGGTTCAAAGTTTACCAAACCCACTAGCTCTGATAGGAATGAATGTTGGTTTGGCTGGCAAGTGATTTTCAGGGGGCCAAAGTCTTTGGGGCTTTGGGCTGCAGATCCAGCCAGGAAGACCCCGTAATCTAAGGAGGCCCCTTTGTAGACTTCCTCAACCAGGTGCTCTCCAAGCCCCTAGCTGTGACAAGATTCCTACAATGGTTTGTAATGTTAAAATATTAGATTTGTTCTCTTAAAATGAGAAAAAGGTCACTGGTATAAGTCTTCTTTCTTGGAAAATGGGAAGATTCTTCAGTGAGATTTGTACTAGCAGATCATCAGTCCTAAGAGCAGCTAGCTTGATCTTGCCCTGTTTCTCTCCACGGCAGGTGGGTCTATGGACAGCTGCCTGTATGGTTTGTTTGCGCTGCAGATATTCATCGAATGCTTGCAGTTTTGCTCATAGGATACTCAGCTCTAGCATGGTTGTACGAAAGCCTTGCAATGGCAGAGGAGTATAGGGGTTGCCGGCTTTCCATCAGATCTGGGCTTTGAAATTAAGCAGTCAAATTCTATTTCTGGCCAGAAAGCTTCAGCTGCATAAGAATAGGAGTCATGCCCCTTCTGCAGCAGGTCTACCCAGTCCAACATTTTCTTTCCAAGGGCAGTGAGACAGACCTGCGTGGAAAGTTCGAAAGGGCAGTTTTAAGTCAATGGTGTCTCTCTGTTGTCTTCTGAGGTTGGTTTTCAGAGGCCTGCTGCCTGTGAACATTGGGGTTGCGCTCAGCAGCAGTCAGAACTAATAACCTTTCACAGACTTGTCCTTGGAGAATTTGTTTAAACCCCCCCCCCCTTCCAAAGCTGTCTAAATTAGTGGCCATCACCATACCTTGTGGTAGTGGTTTCCATAAGTTAATTACATCCTTTGCAAAGTATATTTTGTCTGTCATGAATCTGTCCTGCTTAATATCTGTACAAATGGCTCCTGTTTAAAGGCATAAAGGAAAGACCAAGGAAGAAGTTGGCAACCTGACAAATGTGTTGCATCCATGGACGGGGGTGGGAGGAGGAACGTCTCGCTTTTTTTCATCAGTTTGGGGCTGCAAAACTAAGGGATGCTGCAAAGTTCTTGCTGCACTTGATGTACAGAAATTGAGTCAAAATGAAGCAGAAATGAAGTGAATATATGTACAGTGGGGTACTTCAGTTCAGTGGAGCTTTATTGCCCAACGTTCAGTAAATGGGATGCTCTGAAGCAAAGGTTTTACTTATAGTTCATTGAAATAGGGAGGTGGTGATACAGCCTGAGACTGGAATGATTTGGATGAGGTCATGATCCAAGAAGCAGATCTGGGGAAAAAGTCGATCCTGATCTTACATTGACTAACTTTGGTGGGATCACCCATTCCTGTGGAAGTGGGGGAGCTTGCTTTTGGGTGAACGTGCTGTGGAAAGAGGGAGATAGACTCCCAAAGGTTTTGAGAAGGGAATCCTTCATTCTAGAGCTAAGTCATAGCTCTGAGTCAGGCCATCATACCCCAGAGCTGGGGAAGATGAAAGGGATGGTTCCACAACATCTGTAAGCCTGCAGTTGCCTCCTAACTAAGAAGGAAAATGTTTCTGTTGCCTTGGCAAGTGATCTTCTGTGCAGCATTTCCCCTAAAAACACTGTGGGGTAAAGGGGTGAAAGGGGAGCAGAAGGATCTCCTTGAGGGATCCTTGGATAAGAGGCTTTTGCACAGGGCAGGGTATCAAAGAAGGCATTGGACCTACAAGTGGCACAGATAATTTGAATTGTGGGACAGGACAGGTATTAACAATGATGGACTCAGGGAGCCTACCCTAAGATTGAGGGGTTGCCTCCTTTCAATCTGTGGTGTAGGGATAGTTCAAAGGCAACACAACATTGCATTTCTTCTCCATCTTTTAAAATGTCAGCTGCCTGTGCTTTCAGAAGACAGCATATACATGTTTTAAATAAATAAAGATATAAAAAAGGAACATGGATGGGTACTTGTGTGATTTAAGGTTCAACCTCAAATTGAATCAGTTGGGAGTAAGACTGTTAGCTCAGATGAGAACTGCAGATTTTTAGGTGCTATAATGGGAGGAATAATGCCTTATTAGACCAGTTCCTCCTCTGTGACAGTGATTTTGTGACTAGGTAGGAACTTAGGCTATCTTGGCAACGATAACCATCCTTCCTGATCAATAATACATAATGAACACCACGTCATTAAATAATTCATTCGCAGCAAATAATTTCTGTGCCCTGAGGAGGAGAAGAAAAGCCATCTCTTTAATGCCCCGCTGGGCCAGCCTTGTGGTTTGCAGTGATTAATTAGTTTTATTTCATAATTAGCCCCCATCCTACTGCCCTGATAGAAGATTCCCTTACAGAAAAACTAGCTTGAAACCCATGGGGTTTAGTAAGAAAGAAAATAGATCAGTGCTTGCAAAATTGGACCTGATGTTTAGCTTGCTTCCTTCCTTCCTTCCTTCCTTCCTTCCTTCCTTCCTTCCTTCCTTCCTTCCATCCATCCATCCATCCATCCATCCATCCAGTCTATTTTAGTGCAAATTATCTTACCTCACGCACACACAGCATTGTAACGTCTATTTTACAGCCAACTTTGTTGCCACAGTTTGTGTATGTGTGTTTTGTCTGGAGTTTAAAAAAAGGGGGGGAGGAAGTGTGGCAAATTCCACGATCATCATGAAGGTCCCTGGACTGCAGAAGCCTGGGATTTGCATCTCTTGGTCCTATCCCAAGCGCATAGTTGTACAGTCCTGATTTGTAGCTTCCTGGTATGGCTGCCTCTCCTGCCACCGTCCTTTCCTAGAATAGAGCATTGGGCTATAACTGATTCTGCTAACTAGATTTCTGGAGCAGATTTTCACAGATTCAGCAATTCCTGACTAGGGATGTTGGGCTGTACAGTTCTTCAGTTTCCCCATCCACATTTATTCTAGTCCAGCAGTTTGAAAGCAAGGGAAGAGGGAGGAAGCTAAGGTTATACTGCGTATCCTGCCCGTGTGTAGAGCAGTTTCTCTTCCTCTGACCTGTTTGGTCTCTTGTTAGTTTCGGAATGAGTTGTGTTCCTTCTTCTGCAGAAAAAACATTGGTGATAGATGCCGTACAAAATGAGACATGCATGTTACTAGCATCTTTGAGTGCATACATTCAAGTTTGCAAACATTCATAGATGTGCACATTTGAGCACAGTGCCCAGCTGATGTGCACTTTCCTTGCTTCATCGACTGCTGCAGACACTTCTGGACAAGCGGCACCTATGACCCAATGCACTTTTATTCTTCTCAGAACATTTGGGAGTATGTGTGAGTGCAAAATACATTTCAAATGCATAGGCATGCTGTTTTTAAAATAAGAGAGCCACGCTAGAAGGTATATTTACGTACATCTATGAAAGTTATTTCATCCTGCAACAAAACACTCTAACTATTCTTGAATATGAGACACCCAGGCATGCTTTTAAAGTACTCTGTAATTTTCCTATGCCAGGCTAAATATTCACCTTGTTCACCATCCTCTTTCCAAAAGTGACCCACGAGGATGCCTTGGGAAGCCCACAAGCAAGGCTTAAATGTGTCTTCCCCCTGTACCTGCCTTGTGTCCTCAGCACATGAGTAGATCTTGGCCTAATCTGGTGTTTTCCGGTACTTGTCCAGTACAATTTGACTTTCGAGCATTTCAAAATGCAAATCATAAGAACCAGCCCTGAATGTATCTTGATCTCTTCTACTTTCTCTTTTTCTACTCAGTTCATTAAAACTGGAAGATGATTTATATGTTCCTTTGTTCCAACTGTGGAAGGTAGTTTGAAAAAACAGGGGCAACTTGTGTATTTTCATTTCTGGAGAACAGGTGTGTCAGGTTGAATAAAGCCCCACCAAACTGGCTTGCCCAATGAGCAGTGAGTGACCATTATGAGAAAGTGCCTCTCCAACCATTTTCAGTCCTCAAAAAAGCAATAATTATTTATGTCTCCAGCCCCAGGGAAACAAATTAAAAACCACTGGAGCAAAATCATTAACATATATACTGTTACTTACTCCGAATACGTCAAGAGATGTATTTCTCCTCACTGCACGTTTTGTAGCGTGGATGAATTTCCCTGCTTTTGCATTGGTGCCGGCTTGTCTGCATTTTCTCCGATGTATGGCTTTTGGGATGTACGCTACATTGTTCTGTTCCTTGTGTGTTTGCCCCCAACGTGGTTCTGTTTTTTTTTTCCCCTCCCTTGCTCGTTTTGAGACCTTGGCATATTTTGTGGCCAATGGAAATATCAGGGTCCTATCACCAATCATGTCTCCTAGCCATTATTCCTTCCCTGCCCTTCTGACCTTTACCAGGATGGCTTCGAATTCATATTTATGGGGTCATAAAAGGTGAGGGTGGGGGAGGAGTGGCAACACAATGGGATCCAGGGCAAACATGACCCCCACAGTACCCTATACATTACAAGCCATATGGACACTCCAACCAGTGCACACAGTATATTCTCAGCACAATCCAGGAGTGTGCAGTTGTGGTTAGTCTTTAAAGGCCCAACATTAGATTGTGCCTGGAAGGACACAAAGCATCTGATTAATTAAACATAACCAAATTGATAAGGATTGACGCCGTCCACGCTTCGTCTTGTCGCATGCGTGCTGCTCGTGAAGGAAAAGGGGGGGGGAACATCTCGGCGTTGAAAGAGAGCCGTGCACTCTGAGCACGGTCTGCAAGGTGTAAAGATGTAGTTGCCGCTGAATGCAGGTGACCTCTCGGGGAGGCCTACCGGGGGGTTGATAAAGTCAGGATGGCGGCCGCAACCATGTGATCGAAGCCCCGCCCCCTTTTTACACACGCCGTGACTTCACGGTATTTGAATCTCATGAAATATTTGTGGCAGAGCAGCCCGTCGGTCGAGGTTTCTGCAGTCTCTTTTTCTTGCTCAGATTTTGCAGAGGTGAAACCAGTATTTGAAAGTGAGAGCCAGTTTGGCTTAGTGGTGAAGGCTCCGGGCTAGGGAATGGGAGACGGTGAGTTCTAATCCTGTCGCAGGCATGAAAGCCGGCTGGGGACTTGGGGCCAGTCCCTCTCTCTCGGCCCAACCCACCTCACGGGGTTGTTGTGGTGGGGAAAATAGGAGGAGGAGGAAGCATTAGGAATGTTTGCAGCCTTGAGTTATTCATAAAAATGAGAAAGGCGGGATAACAGAAAATCTAAAAAAAAAGTGAGAACTGTTTTTCAGCCTCTTCTTTTCAGATGTGTCGCTACTTTGGGTAGATTTGGCATCTTGTATATCTTCATTGAGCCCCCAAAACTTTGTAGGATGCTCTGCCCATTATATCGGTTCCCTGAGATGGCTGGCCCTTTATGAGGCCTTGTTATTGCCAGAGGTGTGGACTTAGAGGCGTATCTTCTGAGGTGTCCCCAGCCTGCGGTCCAGAAAGTCAAGATGGCAGCAGTGACAGCACAGACTGAGCTCTGCCACATGTATGAAACAGGGGAGCTTTGATTGCGCCATCGCAGGCGCCACCTTGGACCACATCCTGCGATGTATCTTCTGACCATGGCATTCAGATTGTAGGAGAGAAAAAACAGATCTATCTCAGAATGGGATAAAGGAGACCTGCAAATTGTGACTTATGTGGTCACCTGCGGTGAATGACAAATTACTTTGCAACTGACTGAGCAGTAAAGATTTTGTAAATTGGAAGAGTGTATGTAAACTCTGTTTAGTTACTATCTGCTCCACACATCTCACACTGATGGGTGTCAAATGTGGGCTGATACTTGAAAATTTGTTCCAAAAGCAAATGTGTTCAGGAGGCAGGATTGCTACATAGGAGATCAACTTCCAGGGTGGGTGGTGAAATCTAAGAAACCCAGATTAAGTTACAAATTTAAACTTTAAACTTTAAGTTTAAATCAGATTTCAATCCCCAAACTTCCATTTAGTCCCTCACAATCTTCACATGTATTGATCTCTTTCTGATGTTCTTAACTCGCCTTATACCTAATGCAGTAGGAAAATACTCGCTCAGAAAGCTGTATCCATGTTCCCCCCACTTTTGCAGTTCTATGTTTTCCTGGTTGTTTGTGGCTCTGTGGGAATGAAATCTGTTTCCAAAACGTAATCTGGCCTTGGGACTCTTTTAGTGGAGACTTAACCTCTGAGGGGCTAAATCTGTGAATTCTTCAGACCAAACTGATGTCTGATAACTGATGTCCCCCCAGATCCTCCTTTGTAGACATGGCGGAACATAAAACACTCAAAATGCCAGATTGGATTTTTAAAAAAGATGTTTCTAGACCTCAAGATTCTAGGCCCCAATTTTCATTGAAACAGGAATGGCCAAAGGTTGGAAAATAATGATTTGGACTGTCCAGTCTTGGGACAGAAAATATTGCTGCAATTGTGGACCTTTTTAAAACAAGGATGATAATAGAGACAGGCCATTAAAGTCAGTCAGTTAGCCGTGGCTCTCCAGTTTGGGGGCCTTTGGCCCTGAAGAAGGAACTGGCAATGGGGTGGCAAGTTAAGAAGGTGTTCCCTACTTTTCACAGGCTGCACATGGATCTTTTCCTACCTCCTACCCCACAGCCCATGTATTTCCCTTTGCCCTGTTCCTGTCGATAAGTTAATTGTCCAGGGTCAAGGTTATTGACAGCCTGATTAGTGCCCCTGTCAGCTCTGTACCACGCTAATCTAGGCGACCACAGCCCAGAAACACCAGTGCATTGATTGGGGGGGGGAATTCCCAGCGACCCCCGCGCTGACACATTGATCTGGCTCCGGGGAACGGACGCTCTGTCAGCGCCTTGCAGCAAGCTGGCCTTCCTGTCCCAGCCACTTCTAGTCAACCCCACACTTAGAAGCCGGCCTGGAGGCGGCAGGTCCTGCCTTTGTAGCCAAAGGATATTTTTTTTAAAATGCCCAATGCACAGCCCCTTGCTCTAACCACTAGGCCACAGCTGCCTCCTCCAAAAGGGAAGGAAGAGCAGCGTCTGATCCTCTGCTTTGCAACCTTGGTTTGAGACCGAGTTTTGAAGTGGACCACTCTGGAGCTGCACTGCCTGCCAAAGATAAGCTTAAGATAAGCCTCATTGATCTCTTTCCAAAATAAGGCCCAGGATAGTTTGGTCCTGGAGGCCCCGAGCCCTTTCTCTGCAGCCCCCCAGGCTGCCTCTGATTGCTACTGCTAAAAATGGGAGGGCATTGCTTGTTACCATTTTAAGGCAGGAAGAACCAGCGTAAGCCTTATGATGGCCTTAACATGCTTCAGAAACCCAAGAAACGCTTCCCAGAGCTTTCCCTCAAAGCAGGGTCAAACCCCAACTCTTTCCAATTTGCATCATGGCTCCTCCCACTGTGTCTCCCCTCCCCCCCCCCGATATTAAGCATGATGCTCAGCCATCAAAAGCTTGCCACCTCTGATCAAAGGGGCATGCTGGTTGGCTCTCTTTCGAGGGCCCCCCGTCTCGGACGCTTAATCATAGGCCCCTTGATCTTCTTTGGGAGTCTCCAGTCCGGTACTTTGTGGGACACTGAGCTGCATGAAGATAAGGACAACCCTCTGTCAACTTCTCAGGGCTCGCTGCAAACGCCTCGGCAGTGCTTCCTGCCCTCAACATTTTATCACCTTCCATCTTCCTGGGGCAGCTCTCAACTCGTGGCGTCTCCTTCTTTAATCCCAGCTGCTCCTGAGGATGAATATTAAGAAGGCACCGGGGCATCTGTTGCTGCAGCAAAAGCGTTCTGCCCACCCATTCGTTTCAAAATGCTGTCCTAAGCAACGCCTGGCACTCAGCTTTTGGCAAAGTCAGCCCTTCTCCCCCATTTCATTCCCAGGGTCCTTTAGCGGGAGATCAGAATCAAGAATCCCTTTTGAAAAACATTCTTGCCCGTGAAACCTAGGCTTCTCGTTGACTCAGAATCCCAAACTCGACATTGTGGCCCCGGAAGGGCACCCAGAAAAAGCCTACCCTAATCACTCTGCAAGGGAGAAGAAGGAGAGAAACGTGCATAGTCCCTTCCCCAAGGAAACAGCAAGTAGAAGATGTAGGATTTCCTTCCCCCATCCCCAAATACATGCTTCCTCCAGCTTTCAAGTTCTCTACTGCAGGTCTGGGGTTCCCCTCTTTCCTCCCCCCCACCCCCTGCCATCACTTACACAAATATTGACGCTAATGGCTGTGTAACAGGATGTAGAACATCCCAGCCTTCTAATTGTTGTGACTGGGGATCGGCAGGCCGATTAAACGGCATTGATTTTCTCATACTAACCGCATTGATTTTTAAATTTCCTATTGATTCCTGCCCTAAATCTCTTTAAGCAAAGACTTCACTCCGCAGATGACATCGGCTGATTAGCAGGAACAACTGTGGGTGCGCGCCATCGCCAGGGGTGGGATGGGGGGTGGGGGCAAGGGGCGGGTGGGTCGGTTATGTCGATTCTAGAGGGGCTGAGAATCAAGACACCAAGACGGAGTGTGGAAAGATGAGTGGGCAAAAAAGGGTTACAGGTGGAAAGGAAAGGTTTTGACATTCTGGGAAGAGAACATCCAGACATCCAAGCCTAACTGCAAGGTATCTTTTGGAATAATGGGGGGAGTTGCGAGTGTGCTTGTGAATTCTTTTGCTGGTCCATGGTGAAACACAGAATCAGTTTTATTCACACAACAGAGGCCTTTCTCTTCCTTTTTTCACAGGAGTACTTTGAAATATTTGCTGTGGGGAGAGCCAAAAATGAAAAGAGAGAAAAAGATAGAGGAAAAGATATTTCTCCTTATCCTTTTTCCAACACTGGCCTTGAAAAATTCCCCTGGCTTTATAGGGTTGAAATATTTATTTTTGAGAATAGCCCAGACTTTGAAAGAAGGCCCTTTGAAGTTCATATAGTTGGTCAACTGCAAACCGGACCTACTTTTGTGATACTGTGCATAATCCAGTGGGTTGGGTGAAGGGGCAATTTGGTGGCTGGAGTGTGCCCTTGTTTTAGGTGCTGCAAGAAAAAGAATCTGATTTCTCTCAGTTGCATGACCCTACTTTTTAGTGACTAATAGGAGTCCAAAATTTGGTACCCTGGTGTGTAGCTTGACAAAGGCCATAGGTAGCCTATGGATGGCATAGTTATAAATGATATAGTTTGAGGATTCTGTAGTACTCATAAATAAAAGCGAAGGGATTGGATGTGGCTGCTAGAGAGTTGGGCCTACATGCTATTTCTCTCCTTAAGCATTGCACTGCCAAGTTCTCCCAAGCTTAGCTGGAAAAGGCAAAGCTACCACGTAGCTTTTTTACTCTGTCTTTTAAGTTTGCTAAAACCTATGGTTGCAAATAAACGTATGAAACTGAAACTACTGTCTTTTTCTCTGAGCGGAGTATCTTCTTATAGGCGGCCCGTCGGCAGGGATGACGATGGATGTTGACTTTGGCCCTCTGTAGGCCTTCTGCCATTCCCTTTTCCCATAATGCCCTTGAGGCAGCTCTGCTCCAGAGCATAATATGCAATTAGAATAGCAGCTACATCCAGCCACCCACCACTACTCCAGGCACCATTGCTGTCCATCACTAAGGAGCTCAGAGTGAGCATGGGTGTGCTGAAGGGCATTTGCTTAGGACAGTGTTTCTCAACCTTGGCAACTTTAAGATGAGTGGACTTCAACTCCCAGAATTCTTGGCTGGGGAATACTGGGAGTTGAAGTCCACTCATCTTAAAGTTGCCAAGGTTGAGAAACACTGGCTTAGGGTAATGGACCCGACTTGTTTGCCAGAAAGTCTGACGTCCTGTAGTATCTTTGAATCATGCTACCTTGTCAGGGCCAGTGGATGGAGAGGTGGGGGGAGATTAAACTTCCTTCTCCTACCTCCACCTTTTGCTCTAAAGTCAGTTTCACCCCTTGCTTTATATCTACAAGCTAGATGGATGGCTTCTGGATAGGTTGAGCTTGAGGCAAAGAGAATGGTGGGATGGCTTGAAAGACGCTCTTCTTCCTGTTCTGTTATTGTCTCTGATCCACCAGGCCTGGTTGGTTTGCTGGCCTTTCAAAAGCCTGCAAAACCTGTTTGATTAGAGATAGCCATGGGACAGAATAAATGAGGGTGTGCAGTACTGAGACAAGTCTGTCATTGCCACTTTCTTAAAAACCATTGTCTGCTTCTGATTGCAAGATATATTAACATTGGTTCTTCTGAATTTATGCAAAAACATCTGTGCATGCATAGTTTATGCAATTCATGTACCAGCGCTGCACTTTGGAGTGTCACTTTTTCAGTGGGCCCCAGTGTATCATCCCCAGCAGCTTCTTCCCACAGCTGGTTCATTTTTCTAACACAGAGTTTTCTCTCTTCAGGTTCTGGACTGGACTGGAGTGAATGTACTACAGCTGCCACTTCTGCCTAAAAGGTCAGTGATTCTCCAAAGTGTGTTTCTGGGGTCTGTGGCCAAATGGGGAACCTGCTGACTTATCCTCCATAAGGAAAAAATAGACAAGAGAAAATGCCTTTAAAAAAAAACAACACGTTTATTATACTCACATTACCTATAGACACATGCAGAAGTCTAATAGCTGGTTTTCCTGGGAAAGTGCTGGATGGAAAGAAGATAATGTTGGGCAGGAAAGCATCTAGGGCTGGAAGTATTTCTTTCCAACCTGATGCCCTCTAGATATCTTTGGGCTACAACCAGGTTTTTCCACAGAGTAGAGTCAATGTTATATCTCAACTTTCTATCTGCGATCCACATGAAAACAGGTAGAGTTCTGATTACACTGTTGCAGCTGCCCTTGATTTTTTTGACTATACCTGCAAGTACCTCTGTCTACAACTCTCATCCTTCTCCATCAGTTTGGCATTATATTGGCTTGAGGGTGTTGATCATTGTAATCAAACTAATTTAGATACCTTCAGGTTGGAGAAAGATGATCTGGGAGTTTATGGAATGTATAATTCTTTTTCAACCTACTCCGCCACTCCATAATGTTTTCTCTGAGTCAGGTACCCAGCTCCAAATATATATAAATATCCAAGAGAGTCTCTCTTAGGATAAAGGGGAAGTCCAGTTTGCTCCAGAGAAGTGGCAGGCAGTGAAGGATTTAGATGCTCTCCTACAACTTTTCTCCTCAAAAATTGGCCTGTCCAAAATTCCTAAAGTGTTCGTTATCTAGTTACTCATGCTGCAACACTGGTTAAAAAAATGGTTTTCGAAACAGAAAGAAAATCACACTCAGCAATACAGATGCATGCTCACACTCCAGACCAGTTTAAATATAATCTCATTACAAGTGCATTGGGACAGGCTGTGGTTGTGCAGTTGTTTTGCCTTGCACATCAAATGTTAGGGAGATGGGGGTCCCTGGCAGTGGGCTTATCCTCACATTCTTCTACTGTGGCATAAAAATGCCCTGCTAACCATTTTTAGGGCACGTGTCATCATGACACAGCCTTCATTTCATCCCCTGCCTGCTGTAGAGGTACCCTAAATTTATCTTTAGCTGCTCCAGTTTTAAAGGAGTGTTTTCCATCTTCTCCTGACTCAAGTCTTGGCATATCTATGACATTCCCAGTCTTGGGGATGATGCAGTCAGTGACTGGTCTATGCAGCTGTTCATAGCTGGTTGAGGTAGCTGCAGGCCTCCCCTCCTGTCATGGTCCAAATTAGTGCATTGCATTTCAAAGAAGTGGTCTTGCCAACAAGAGGTTTTGTGTGGCTCTGCTTCCTACTATTGTTATGATTTAGGAGGGGACATTTTGCCTAACCAAACACCATTTTTCAAATTCCATGGGATGTTTTCAGGTGCTGTGGAGTGCAGCCACTTGTCAATACTGCTGTTTCCTTGAAGCACTTAGGGATTTGGAAGCTGGGATGAAATTGACAAGAGTTCAGCCACTTTGAGCCAAAGGGACAGGGACAGCAATAAACTGTGACCCAGAATATCCATCTGACAGGTTGGATGAGGATGAGCCTGGGAAGACACAGAAAGGAGCTTCGAGTTCCCTCCCACTTCACCCATCTTTCACTCTGACAATGTGATAACTGGGCTATTTTTGAATCCAGGACTACTAGCCTCCCAGGTGACAGGTCATTCGGGCAACTTGGAAAGTGCCTAAAGTCTCAATCTCAAGCACTCACCCATACTTGTCTCCACCATGTTTTAAGCTGAGGAATTGGTGGTTCCCACACTGGTGACACTGGTTGGGAGATATTATCCCCTAAGATACATCAGGTCAAAAACAGACATTGCATGAACTACTGGAACTTTACTTTATTGATATCGGCTCTAGTAACAGAATCTTGAAAGCCCAATCGCGTTTTCCCTCCCTTTTATACCCAAGAGAGTTAAGGTGGAATCCGTTTAAGTTTCTTTCTAATGTTTTCTTCTTGTCCTTGGGCTTAAATTCTATTTTTGTAGCTTCTGTTGCCTGATTTCTCCAGCGTCAGCTCCATGGTTCCGTACAGGAGGGGAAAGGAAGCTAGAGGACTCCATCAGTTGTGGCTGTTAAACTGTCCCACAGTGAAGCTCTAAGTAAAGGATCACTTACAAGCTTCTTTACTGAGGCAGGTTGGAAATGGGTGGCTGAGATAGCACCAATTATTAGTTTTCAGCCAATTCAAGCACTAGAGCAGTGTTTTTCAACCTTGGCAACTTTAAGATGTGCGGACTTTAACTCCCAGAATTGAAGTTCTCACATCTTAAAAGTTCCCAAGGTTGAAAAACACTGCCCTAGAGGAATGAACATTAACATGACCATGAGGAAAAGCCCTGGGCCTCCTTCCAGTTCTATCTGTCCTGTATTTTCTTACACTTCTTTCAAGTTTTCTTATTACCGCTGCCTTGTCATCAGTAGCACTAGGTGATGCCTGTCTGGAAACACTCTAAGCCAAGGGTACACCACTGATCCTACAGCATCCTTCTAATGGAAGCTATGGGTTTTTGTATGCTACAGACATGCAAACTAAGGGGACAATATTCAGTATTCCCATCAAAGTAGCACTCCCAAGATGCTACAGTGGAAGCTATAATGGTTATACTGCATAAAACTAATATTCAAAGCCTTATGCGTGGAAAGTATCCAAAAAAAATGCCAGCTGAAAAGATAGGAGACATTCCTACTGGAATAAAAATGCAAGGATTTTGGAGCTGTTCTAAGGCACTCCAGGAAAACAGTGGACTTCCAGAATTCTTTTTCATTTCTGCAGCACCTTCTCTACATATACTCTTAACTGTCAGCTCCAAACCATTAAGTATGTCCCTGAGCTCTAAATCAGCCTTTTATAACCTGGTGGTGCCCTCCACATGTGCTAGGTTACAACTCCCCATTGTTCCTTAGACCAGCTTAACATATCTGGAAAGCAACAGGTTGAGGAAGGTTGAACTCAAATGGATCTACTACGGAAATTTTCTTCTGAGGACAGCTGCCATAGTGAGGAAGGGAGTTTAATCCTTTCTTCCTTCCCTAATCCAAAACTGCTGTTAGCTATACAGAGGAAAATATACAGGTACAACACAGATGAATGTTTTCTCCTCTGCAGCCAACAGCAGCTGCTATCTCTAGATGTGATTTGCAGTCTGGAATCAGCATTATCAAGGCAGTTAATTCCACGTCCCAAGCCTCAGTTGAGTAAATCTACTGGTGGCTCCTATTAGGCAAAAAACAAAACTGAAAGATGTTGAGAGAAGTAATAACAGGACTCCATGGTCATATCTAGTTTGATTGTAAGCAAGATCCAGCACTAAGAGAAAGAGCTGCTTTGCCTTGGGGACAGCGATGACTTTGGTTAGCCTCCAAGTTGGCTTCAGCCTCAGGGATGAACGCTTACATTTTAGAGCACATGATCTGGAAAGCCGATATTGCCTGTTACCACTGTTTCCATTCACAGATTGGCTGTGCAGTACTCAAATTCTCCTTTGTCCTTTCTTCAGAACCATTCTACTCTCCATGCAGATTGATAGCCAGAAATAGTAAACAGGACTCCATGAGAGTCAGAGTTGTGTAGTGGGTAAAGTTTTGGACTAGCACTGAGGACACTAAGTTCTAGTCCACTCTCAGTTATGGAAACTCATTGTCTGACTGGGCCTTCTCTCTTTCAGCCAAGGTACTTCATAGAGTGGTTGTTGTGGGGAAAAATTGGAGGAGAGAGTGCTATGTCCCATTATCTTGAACTTCAGGAGGAAACTCAAAATATGAATCTAACAAATAAATGCATGGAAGGAAGCTGGGAGTTTGGAGAAAAATGATAGCTTTGACTGTGTTCTTAAGACCTGCTTCAGCAATAGACCATATGTGGATACTGTAGTGAAATCCATGGACATTGTAGGCACATCCAGTGAAGGATGAAAAAAACCCTTGGATGTTTGGTTTCCCAACACTTAACTGTTTGTTGCTGGTGTCTC
Organism: Liasis olivaceus; assembly: GCA_030867105.1. Classification (NCBI taxonomy): domain Eukaryota; kingdom Metazoa; phylum Chordata; class Lepidosauria; order Squamata; family Pythonidae; genus Liasis; species Liasis olivaceus. The sequence goes on from CM061360.1 coordinate 20,785,768, forward strand.
TCTGTGGATGCTTAAAGAAATTATGGTGTCTGTAAAATAGGTATTACTACAGGTAGTCCCCAGTTTAAGAACAAGTTCGGTTCCCAAGGTCTGTCCTTAAGTCGAATTTATATGTAAGCTGGAATGTTATTATTGTATAATACTGTATCAGTAGTATGGTGTAATGAACTCGAACCATTGTGTATTTAACTCGAATCCTTGTGTATTTAACTCAAATTTTGCTACAATAGGCTCTCTTCTTAACTATGGGTCGTCTGTAACCCGGGCGTTCTTAACCCGGGGACTACCTGTATAGTTAATCTTCTAGGATTAATTTAACATGGGAAGAAGCTACAATACTAAGAAATGGGATTGAAAGATGCATGCAGGAGCCAGGAATTCCAGCTGTGTATGAATAGTGGCGTCTTTGCTGTTCCTGCAGAAGGAAGGCTGAAAGCCGCTTTCAAAACTGAGCAGTATCTTGACAGGAGCTGCTGTGGTACAGCTCACTGGTGTTTTTTGTTGTGCATATACTTTCTCCCCTCTTTGCCTGATGGCCAGAGATCGTAAAAAGTACTATATAAATAACCCATCACCATCATGATTACCACCCAATAGGTATTTTACTCAGGTTTGTAGTGTGGCTAGTAATTCAAATGGAAGAGCAAGGATTGAGAACCAAACTTTATCCATCCAAGCCAAACCTTTACAAACTTTCTCCGGAGTGGCAAGGAAAATGGATTTGGTCTCCGAAATCCTCTATTGGCCTCTAATCCGGAGTCAGAATAATTGGATAAGATGTATTTATGCATCCAAATCCTATAGGGTCTGTTTCATTTAGCGGGGCCCATTGATTCCATGATTCTTTGAAATAAGTGGCATTCTCTGTTTACATTTAAAAATACAGAATCGCCTTTATTGAGTATTTTGCAAGCACGAAGCAACAGAGCATACAGTTTTCGGTATGTTACACAGATTGTGGAGTTTCCCTGCACACCAGCCCTCTGCCCAGTTATTGGCCTCTTGAGGAAAAGGTGGGAAGATTTAGGATGATGTCTTTGCTAAAAGTATAAAGGATGGTCCCCAAAGCCTGCTGACATCAATACCCATGACAGGAATAAAGTAACGCAAAACATGGAGACCCTGCCACATGTTGATGAAGGTTTAGCCCAGATGTTTCTCTTCTGTGTTATACAGAGAATACTTCTTTTGGCACCTTCACTGTTGCCCTTTCGCAGCAACCATTTTAAAAAAAAAAAATATTTCTACTTCTTTAGATAAGAAAAGTATACTGAGAATAGAAAGCTTTCTAAATATCTCCCTACTTTCACCCTTAAAAAAAGAAAAAGGAAGAAAAGAAAAAGAAAAGGGGAAAATGATGATGATGTTCTCCCTCCTACATTCAGTGATGATACCCTAGTGAGTGTTCTATATCAACAAAGGAACTCCATCTTCCGTTCTTCTCTCTTTGTTGCCTCAATGCCCTTTTAATTTTGTTTTACTTTCTGGAAGAGAAGAGCCATTTTGATTAAATTTATCTCTTTAAAGAAAGGATTACCTCTTCTTTTCAAGGCTCTGTTAAGGTTTTTCTCTGTAACTGCTGGGAAATTAGTAAACAGCATTTAAAAAAACAAAAACCTGCAGGATTTTAGCAAGGTGTGGAATTAAGAGCCGTAATAAGGATCATTCCAGATTTTTCAGTATCTTTTTCAGAGAGTCCACAAACCATCCTCTTAGATCACTTTATGAAAAGAAATATTCAAATCCTCATTTAAGTTGTATTGAGTTACATCACTCTTTAAACTTCCAAAGTTTTGGAGGGGGTTAGGCTGCTCCTATTATGCACGGGCTAAGTTTGTATGGGAGGAAAGCTGAAACTGCATCTTTTCTATTCCAATGCTTGCTTAAAAGGCAAAGACATAACAGGTCAGCAGTGGGAGGGTTGTTGCATAATTCCCAGCTTTTAATTCTAAATTAAGGGGAAAAAATCCGAATAAATGCAAGAATATTATTTAGAACTGCAGAGTCACAGGCCCTGCATTGGGCAAAACAACAAGAATGCTTTCTGAAGGAACTTTATTACAAGACGGTTTTTAATATTTCATCTAAGGGCACATATGCACATGTTTTGTGATCATTCTTTTTTTACCTGGTGCTGCTTGTTCTAATTTGATTCAGAGAAAAATGGATGTGATCACTTTAGTTTAGCAAGAGAGATTTATGGATAGTTAGATCTTTTTTTATTTTCTTTCTGGATCAAAACCTGTTGCTGCATAAATGTATCTTTTGGTTGGATGCAAGCATCTAGGAATTTAGTCTGAACATGCAGTTCCTGATAGTAGGAAACGTTCAGTCAAGCCCAACACCCATGGTGTGGATAGAATGTGTCTTCCCTTTCATCTTCTAAGATACGGATAGGATGCTCCATGCAGTGTGTATAGTTATTATCTGCATCTTTTAATTGTGTGGAAAACCGTTTTGCACTCAAGTGTCTCTGAACTGCAGCTAGAAAGCTGGGTTATTAAGCGCGCACGCACACACATCTGTATGTTCTCTGGAGAAGAATGAAGGCCCAAAGAACAGCATGAATGGGTGCTTTCACTGAAAAAGGATTTAGCATATTGTTATCAAGCAGGCACTAGTTTTGAAACAGAGGAGTTTTAAAATAAGTTTGTTATGCAGCATGAAGGAGAACCAGCTTATAGAAAAAAAGTAGTCCAAAATCCCACTGTCTTTGAACTCACCTAAAGAGGCTCATTGAACACAGGGTATATATAAAAAATACCTCTTTTTATCCATTATTCCATATGCCATCTTCCCTTCCAGCTCCCATTTTATCTTCTCCCATACTTGACTACTGCTGTAGAAAAAGGGGTATAAATTGAAAGAATACATAAAGGCAATAGTAAATACTTTGGGCAACCATTATACTGGAAAGCAGTTATTTTGAACAGTTACTTTTACCTCTCTTAATTCTAATCCCAGGGATTTGGGGCAGGTTACATTATTAAAACAGTCCTGTTCAACTTCTGCTTCCCCCATCTAAGTACACGCTAGTACAGAAAGGGGGGGGGACTGAAAAATACACATCCACCGTATTTTTAAAGAGCAGAGTATTTCTATTTTGCTGGGGGGACAAGGCATCTGGAGATCAGCAGAGAGAAAAGCATTTTTTCACAGGCCACCCTCATCTGGGAAGAGGCATTTTGAATGTTGTTAATATAGGTTAGGAAGTGAGACAATATGATTCTCAAGGTACATTTAAATTACACATGTGGGCTGTGGCACTTACTGGTTGAAGTGGCTCTTGTGAAAACAGCCCAATTCTTATTAGGTGACCCTGCTTTATACGTTTTTTTTTTTTTTTGTATGGTGGGATGGGCAGATTTGTGATAACTCAGCTCCTCTTCCCTGCAGTGATTTATTATTAGCATGCACAGGCCTTCTTTTTCCCACTGAAAGCAGGAATGGAACAGACCTAAGGCCTCTTTCCCTGCTTCTTCACATGAAATCAAACGCAATTCAAAACCTCCAGTCTGGCTTTTGTTATAATATTGGGGAATATCTCCTACAATGGGTTGGGTGTGTGTAGGTGTGTCCTATATATCTTTTTTTTTTTTTTGGTGACCTAGGCACAGGGGGAGAAGAAGAGAAAAAGAGAAAGAAGGGACATATTAACACCTCCCACACACACACTTTAATGCTAGCGGCAGTTAATTTCTGACCTCCACACTGTGGTACTGAATCAAGTAATTGCACTCTTTCTATCCCATCAACTCTGCTATTTCCTCTCCTCTCTTTTTCACTCTGGCTCCCTCTCCCCCTCTGCCCCATACATATTCATCTATTTGCCCCACCATCAATCTGATCTCTTTCTATATTGCACTATATATATGCCCCTCTCTCCTTCTGCCTGTCAGTAATATATTTCCATCACATTTTCTGTCCATCCACGACCCTCTCTCTTCCTTTTATATGTTGTCCGTCTTTCTGCCTTTCCAACTGCACTCACTACATGCCTCCCCCTCTTGGCCTCCTTGGTCTACTTTCTGGGGGGTTAGAAGGGGGGGTTAAATTATACCCGAAAGGCAAGTTCAAATGGGATACAGAAATAGTTGGTTGTTTTAGCTGTTGATTTCCTTCTGGCCCTCCCGGTTTGAAATGCAGCTGAACAGGACTTGCAGAATTAGGGGAAGAAGGGAGAGAAAGAAGATCCATCCTTGTCCAGGGAATAAACTGGAGAATTGCGGAAGAGAAAACGTTCTGCTCTTTGGAGCGGAGGCAATTATTAGTAGGATTCCGGTCTTGGGTTGGGTTGGCCCTGGGCACTACACGTCTCTGTTCACCCATGGCTGGTTTAACGGAGTGGGCCACAGACAGTATTGGGGAGTGAAAGAAGGAAAGGGAAGTGGTACAAGAGGAACGAGGGAGTCTCCCAAATCCTGAACCTCGGAAAGAGCGCTGTTGCTCTTCCCCCGGGTGGTCGGGTTCTCCTGCCCGGAGGAGCGCGTGCCCTGGCCGGGGAGGGTCGAAGCCTCCGTCCTCGGCAGCCGCTTCGACGCGAGGGTCTGGCTCCTTTCCTGGGACTGCGGCCGCCCGGCCGGGTTGGCAGCGCTCCTGGCCTCCCGTGACCCTCGGGGCCGAAGGGAGGGGCGGGGAGGGCCCCGCTCGCCCGGGGCGGCAGCGCTCTCTCCCCGCGGGCGCTCTTTCCCGGGGCCAAGGCGGAGGTGGGCGACGAGGCCTGCCTGGACGTAGAGGAGCCGGACGGCGCGGCGAACGGAGCGCTCGCCCTGGCTCCGGAAGAGTTGCTCGGCATCGCTTTTCTTCCTCGCGAGGAAGCGCGAAAACGGCGCAGCGATTCCGGGAGAGGCGAAGGCGTGAACTCTGGAGCGAAAGTGGGAGGAAGCGAAGGCCGGCTGGGAAGAAGAGTTATTGCTCGCAAAAAGCCCGCCTAATTATGTATCCCGGGGGCTAGTTTGGGGGGGAGCGGGAAGGTCACCCCTTTATTATCGCGGTGCTTTGCAGTGATTATCCGTGTAAATCTCTCCCGTAATAATAAACGCGGAAGGAGCCGCGATGGGGGGGGGGAGGTGACACGTTAATTTAAGGAAGCCAGAGGAAAAACTACGAGGCGATTAAAGAAGCTTATTTTTAGCGCCGCTAAAGCGGAGTTTGACCCGCAGAAAGTGTCAGGTGTGTGCGCGCGTGTGTGTTGGTGTTAATTGTTGAAGAAGGAAGGGCAGGCAAGGAAAGATTATTTGCTGGGGGAGGGGGTTCAATAATTCACCCTTTCCCCAATTCTTCTGCTTCCCCTCCTCTTTTCTACATCCAGAGTACTGTAAGCTTACACCTAAGGAGTAATTGCTTTTGTCTGGGTAAGGACTGTACTTGTGCAAAGAGTGAAGAAAGAAAAGGGGGGGGGGGATATTGGAAGCGGAGGCCCCCGCGGGGGGGGGATTGCGAGGGACGACAAGTCGCTTGCTTAGATGTCATCTGTCAAAGCGGGGTGGTTGGAAGGAGAGAGGGAGGGGGGACGAGGGGGGAGAAGCGAGAGAGAGATAACGGAGAAGACAATAAAGTGGGAATCACAGGCTGCGTGTGATGGGAGGGGGGCAAGGCGAAGAGGGGAGAGAAGAAATTCGGACGAGGCTAAGGGGGGGGATTGGTCTCTGAACGGGGGCAAGACAAACACGCATTCACAGGCATTGTTGGGGGTGATCGGTGTGTTTTACACGCACGCATGCATGCTCTCCCCCCCTCCTTTTTTTTTCTTTCTTTTTTGTTGCAAAAGCCTTAAAATGATTCACACTGTCCTGGTCCTGGTCGAGTGACCAAACCCGACACGGCCTTGCAAGGCGGACACGCACGCACACACACACACATACTTGTCTGGCCACAGACCCATGCACGCACGTGTGTAAGTGCCGAAAGCGAAGCGTTGTTGGAGGGAGAGAAGAGCGAGCTCTGTCCCATTCCCACCCCCTCTCCCACCCCCACTCCCCGCGTTGATTGCCAGTCTCGGGAGATCGTCCCCTGTCCGGCGTGTGTCTCCCCCGCGCCCGGCTCCCTTTTCCGTTCACCTGCCCCCCCATCCTTATCTCTCTCTCTATCTTTATATTTTTTTCCCTCCGTGGGGTTATGCGGAGTGTCACTCACAGGTCCTCGCAATGTTCATCCCACTACCGGTCCCCTTGGTCTTCCAAAGATCCGCCGGCCCGGAGCACGGATGGCGCCTCAAATCGCCGCTCGCCCTGCGCTCTGCAAACGGTAAGAAGGGAAGCGAGAGAAAGAAAGCCGAGGAAGAGGGAAGGGGAGCCCCCAAAGAGGGCGTGGGACCCCCGGCCCGGCTGCGAAGCCAAGCCAGGAAGCGAAAGGCGCCCCCAACTCTTCCCGCCCGGCCGCCGAAGAGGAGGCGAGAGAGGAAAGGAGGGGAAAGCGGCGAGGGGCGAGCGGGTTTTTATTCAGGCGGTATTGATCCGGAGTGTCACTGCTCCGTATCGAACCTCCGGCGCCGGCATCCTGCGGTCGATAGACGGAGGGGGTGGGGGGCAGAGGGGGTGGATGGTGGATGGTAGCAGCAGCAGCAGCAGCAGCGGAAAGAGGCGAAGAGCGAGCCGCCGGCCGAAGGCGCCGGTGGCGCGGGCGCCGGTCGGAAGAGGTCCCGGCAAACGCGGGGATGGGGAGGGAAGGACCCTCCGGCTGGAGCCCTTCTCTGGCTGGCGGGGAGGGGGGCGGAAGAACCGGCTGGCTCCTTTCCCTCCCCCGCCCGTACCGTCGCGATCGCGGCAGCAGCAACCTTATAAGTGTAATCATGGTTGTTTCTCTTCCCCTTAAAAGAGCTTCCCGCGTCCCCGCAGTTGTTTCTGCTAGGTTCCCCTGGTCGCTTCCGGAGGTTGGAGACAAACCAAGGTTTTGACTGCTCGGTGGATGGGGAGGGGGCTTTGGAAAATTGGAGGAGGGAGAGAATTTTCTGGGACCAGGGGAATGGGGGGGAGGCACTTGAGAGGTCCTGCAACCATCTCCGCAGATGCCCCAAAGCCTCCCCCCCCCCCCCCCCCGCTTTCAATCTTGCCTAATTCTCATTTGTCTCAGTGCATCAAAATCCACCCCCCAATACCTGGTTGAGATTTCAGGTACAACCACGGTCATGCAGTTACTCTGATTCAGTAATTTCTGGTTTAAGTTGTCAGTGGTGCCCACCTTCCCACCAAGTACCACTCTGTTTCAACACATTTAGTTACTTGTCCCTAACATGTTTAAAATTGAGCGAGTTCTTTCCATGTTCATCATTCCCACCCAGCCCTTCTCTAGTTACTTCGAAGTAAATTCTAGATTTGTGAACATCCAGTTCTCTGTCTCCATGGGATGAGGTTCTCTAGCTGGGGGCAATAAATATGACTGCTGTCTTGTGCTTTGAGAGAAACCTTATTTCCGCCTCCCCAAATTACAGTCAGTTTGGGGGCTCCCTGCTCTCCCCAGTTTTCAGGCATTCAGTCCCCAATCCATTTATTTAACCTCAACCCAAGATAGGGGGCTTCTCTGTCTTCTTTTGTCAAGCTGCTTCATAATATTATGCCTACCACCTTCTCCTCCCCACCCCCATCATTCATTTATACCTAGATGGTTATTAAACAGATTTTTGTACTACTGTACCTCTCCAATGTTCAACCAGGGATGCTAAAATCAAAAGATAAGCAGAGTGGGTTAGAGAGGCTGACCCCTCAGGGAAGGATGGTGGTTCAGAGACTAGTGGTTAGAGCAAAAAGCAACAGAGGTGATCGATTTTGGAGCTGGAGTTCCCTGAATCTACGAAGGACATTTTTAAGTGACCTTGGGGAAAATGTATCTTCTGTCTCTTAAGATTATGAGCTGGTACATTGGATGGGGCCTGATGGATGCAAATATGCCAGGATTGGGACGGTAGGACTTGGGTGGATGGGAGCAAAGCTAAGCTTCATTCTTTGCCTCTCCGTTTCTCCCTTCCTTTTATCTCCTGCTTCCCAAAGTTAAGAGGAGAACCAGGCATTCTGATAACTGATGCTTCTACTATTACGCAGCTGATCCTGTGAGAGTCATCTTTCCTCATAGATCTGACAGATGAGATTTAGGAGTTGCAGGGATGGGAATGGGGAAGGGTCAGAAATGTGGGCAGTGGGATATCGGAGGGTGAGGAGGGAAAGAACCCTCAGAAGGGGCAAAGGCAGGCATGGGTGTGATCTGGGAAAATAAAAACCAAGAGGCGATTTCAGAATCTGCTCTTGACACGTTCCACGGCTGGCAGGGCGGGGGTTCAGAGAAGTGGCTGCAGCGCTGGCCCTCTGTGTGCACCCCTCCCCCAGCTCTGCTGCAGCCAGCTTGGTGTGGAAATTGTATTGGTGTCAAGCCCAGTCCGTGCTAATGAACCCGGAGGTCTGGGAAGCGAAGCTTGTTCAGAAGCAGAAATCGATTTTCCAGCCTGTAGTAACTGCCCCCCCTCCACCCCCACATGCTCTCTCTCTCTCTGGACAGAGTAGTAAATGTGTGTGTGTGTGCGCGCGCGTGTATACGTATGCACATGTATGAATGTCTGTGTCCTTGGTGCCTTCATGTAGGACTAGAAATGGGGGGTCCAAAAAACCAGCCAGGTTTTGCACTAAAGTTGTGGTAATGGGGTGTGGAAAACTTGGGCAGTTTTTACACAGGAGCAAGGGGGAGGCGAGGAGAGGCATAATATGGTCCTGACTTTGGGCATCACGTTTGTGGAGGTTTTCTTCATAAATGCTCATATTTCATGCAGAAGTGAAAGGGATGAATCCAAACTGAGAGGACAGCGATCGAGATTGTGAAAATATTAGGAGTACCAGGTATTTTCCTGGTTTTAGAAACATACTTGGGGAATCCAGCATGAGACAGAGGCCCAGATGGCCAACCACATATATAGGGCTGTGGATTTGTCACTGTATGCTGTCTTGTGTTGCTGTGTGTGGGTGTGCGCGCATGTGCGCACTCACAGTTGTGTATATATTTACAGGAATCTTTGTCATGATATCTCATAAGATTGTGTCTCCTTTAATGTTGTATAGTTGGCTTAAGCTGTGATGCATATGTGTTTTTTCGTGCTTTTACATGTGTTGTTAAGGGAAGATCTACTTTTACTTTTCCCTGATCTGTAATTTAAATGAAAATCCCTAATATTTTTTAAAAGAAATGAGAGTTGATAGACAAAAAGTCCACATACTAAAATGTCCTTTTCGATGCTGCATTTTAAAACTTTAGGTGTTCATAATTGGATAATGCTTTTATTGCCTGCTTTACTAATAGGATAAGGTAGAAAGCTTTTAAGTTAGACAAGTGTGCTCTTCAAACGGTTTTTAGTATCTGTCTTTGTACATTAAGTGGCCAAAATATGAGAGAGAGTGTGAGAAGAATGAAGGTTGCTGTGATGAAAAATGAAATAATCCCTATGTCCATTGCAAAAGGATAAAAATTTGAAAGACCACCTCCTATGTACCTTCATCAGACTAACACTGTGTCTCTAGAATGCTCCCTAAATGCACAGTTTTAGATCTGAGCAGCCATGCTTATTGGCAGCTGTTGAGATTTACATTTGAATTTCACCTCTGAATTTTTCATTTGACTAAACTTTGATTTGGGTTCCATAGCTTTGTATCTGAGACGTTGTTTAGTTTGCTTTGAGGACTGATTAAAATCAAAACATGCCTCTGCCAGGAAAAAAAAACTGAGCATAAGTTATATTTTGAATTCCCGTCTACTCAGTTGACACTGGCAAGTAATATATTTGCTAATAACATACTGAGTCTTCTATGAGCATGAAGCCTTTGTGAATTTGAAGGACAAATTTCCAAATGCAGAGAGAAATTGGGTGAACATGCATTGCTTGGAATTTTGCTATGCTATTTTATAATGAAATGTAAACTTTATATTCTACACAATGCTTTATGAGAGGCTCCTCATACCAAGAAGCTATAAAGTACACCAAAGCTAGCTGAACAGTTCAAAGACATGGTGATAACATTTGTTTCGCACAACCATTTCCATGGCATGACTGCCACATGATCAAACAGTGGATGCTTTATACTTCCTGAATAGGACCCATCACATATGAATGCTCAGATAACAGTTTTGATGTTGAGTTTAAAAGACACACTAAGTCCTAGATCTGGGTGAGGGGAACACAGCCGCCATGTTCGGTGCTCAAAGAAATTAACCATATTATAGTTCAATGATGGTCCAGTTCCTATAGTAACATTTCCCCAAACGATCCAACCCCAATTAACTTAGCCAAGAGCATTGTGTGAATTGAACCCAAAGTGTCTTAAAGCAAGAGAAGGGATCACTGAGTTGTATTTTTATCCTTTAATAGACCATTCACACCATTGGAAAGCCATGGTCTCTTCCCCATGCACGTTTTTACATATCACTTGGCCAAGAAAGCTGTTGCTATGATGGTGATAGAGTTCTGCTCTCTCAGATCCATAAGCTATTAGTACATGAGTATTCTGTATGTGTGTGTGTGTGTATACTTTGCAAGTATGAGCAACGACTGGCACTAGCTCTTGGTACAATCTTTGGTATGGTGGGGGTAGAGCTGGATGTCAAAACAATGGAGTTAAAAAAGAAATGATTTGGCAAATACATGGAGGACCCAAGCTAGCTTGGTCAGGGGTACAACTGTTTATATGGAAAAAAAGAAGAATGGCTACATTTAACAACTGTCTTGATCAGTCTTGGGCTTCTGAGGATGAAGAGCCAGGGGAGGATCATTCCTAAGGGCTCTGCAGCTTTGCTCCAGAGGTGGGATGTTCCTTGAAATGGCCAGTTGGCCCAGTCACCAGTGTGAGATGGTGGTGATGCTTTATACGGAGCAAGGAATAGTTCTGGGTGAAAATCTAGGATCTGTTCCCTCTGCTAGCACAGCTGGGGGCAAATACATTCATCCCTCCCAAGCTTCTTGAGCGAGGAGACTGCCAGGGGCTTCCTTACAGCCACTGCACACATGAATGTGCTCCTGTTGGGTCATGGCCTGGTTGATCCCGGCCAATATGGGCTCCCAAGAGGCTGGCCAGGGGGTTTGGGCGAACATGAGCCATGTAGGGGTATTTCCATAAAGTGGCTGCAGAGAGGCCAGCTCTTCTTTGCAAAGCTCCATTCCTCTTCCCCCTCCTCTGCCTCCTCCTGCTGCCTCCTCCCCCCTCTTCTCCTTTCCTTGCCTCTGCTTTTTCCCTTAAATAATAATCATAAAAAGGTCAGCGGCAGGAGAGCTGCACACCCTGATTGGCCGAGCTCTGGGCCCTTTGTTCCAGCCGAGCCTCCGGGCACAGCCACGCGCCAGGGTCAGCAGGATTGGGGGAGGGAGGAGGAGGAGGACAGTCTTCCCAAGGGACTGGCCATGGTGATGGTGCAGAGAGGGGGTCAGTGCTGAAGCTGGTGTGTGTGTATGAAGCAGGGGAATGAGGGCAGGGTATAAAATCTCCTCTTGCAGAGGCAGCTTTTCCAACTCTCACAACCCTCAACCTTTGCTCGCCTCTTTCCTTCTCTTGCTCTCTGTCCAGCTTCCTCCATCCATATGGACGATGCACCTTTTTGCCACCATTGATCTGGTCTGGATGTTGCTAGAAATGGTGTTGGCCAGGATGTAAGCCAATGTTGATAAAGGTGTGCCTCTGATTCTCCCCATACATACCAAGCATGCACCTCAGACACTTTTGACTCTTAGTTTGAAGTATTTAGTCCTTCTAGCCTACGTTGTTCCTCCTTTTTCTCTAATGCCTTCCTGCCCTGTGTTTCTCATCCCACCTACCTCCCTTATTGCAAGCATCCTTTCTCTCTCCACATCTCAATTTCCTCCGCTTACCCTTTCTTAAACATGGTTGGCTTGCCAAAACACCTCCTGCACTCTGGCCAACTGTTCCCCGCCACAGTCCTGCTAGAAATCAAAGTTTCTGGATGTCCCCTTTTTCAGAACTCCCAGGATTTACTCCGAGCCCTTGAGTAGGTGATTGTGAGACTTTTGTATGAGAGTTGCCGATTAACCAAGGAAGATGGAAGCTATGAGGCAGCAACTGTTGTGAAATTCCCAAGAGCAAATGCCTGTTGGTTCTTCTGCCTTCCCTTCGAATCCTCCCCACCGCCTTCAGTTTTGCTGACTACACATCTTTCTCAGTGCGAGGAATCCTTTTTGATCTCAGTATCTGCATTTCCCATCTAGCTACCTCCTGCACTTTTCTGTTGCCTGATTTCAGTTCTTCTTTGGAGTTTTAAGTCTCCAAACTAACCCTCTGTACTGTTTTTTTAAAAAATGTCCTCTTCCCCTCTCCTCAGCTTTGTTGCAGCTAAACACCAGGTGGGTTCATTTTGGTCGCAAAGGTAAAATGGCTGCTTTTCTGATGTGAATAGTAGCCAGGAGGAATTGTCTCAAGGCTCCTGTCTGTGCTAATGGAGAGAGTGGCAGGGAGGACAGTATCTGGATGAATGTGTTGAGTATCTAAGGCAGTGTTTCTCAACCTTGGCAAGTTTCAGATGTGTGGACTTCAACTCCCAGAATTCCCCAGCCAGCCTTCTGGAAGTTGAAGTCCACACATCTGAAACTTGCCAAGATTAAGAAACACTGATCTAAGGGATCAAGCCATCATGGCCAACTTGTGCCTGATCCCCACATTCATGGCTGGCTAGAACTGGATAAACTATTACCTATTTACTGTATGCCCCCCCCCCCAGAATAATTTAAGGATAACAATGACTTACTTCTAGAAGGTGTTTAACGAAACCACCTCCAGATTTCAGTTCCATCAGAATGAATGGCAGCCCATTGGTTCCAGCTTATACAAATCAGTGGCAGGAAGCCATTAATATATGAACCTGCTTCTTCTCTGGAAAACCCCAGGAAGCTTCCAGATGGGGGTAGACTACAGTTTCCATCACTCAAAACCACCATCAGGATCTGTGTTCCTTCACTGAGCAGGAGGTTGGAATTAGTGACCTAAATCGCCCATGCCTTCTCTATGATTCTATGTTGTCTGTGGACGATGGGAACTGTATTTCAAGAACATCTGAGTGCACTAGCTTAAGGAAGGCTGTAATATAAAGTTCACAACTAGTTTATTGAGAGAGATGCTGAAGGGCTCATTAGCAAGAATGCAGACTCACTCCTGGAGCACAAACATTTGCAAATCATCTTGGGGTGTATGATACCTATTGTTGGTGTTAGTCATCCATTGCACGTTTCAGGATATGCCCTGCAGTAGTGTGATGAAGTCTGTGAAGTTTTCATGCAAAACCCCTATATTCTGTCCTTGAAATAGGACTTTATTTGAATTTCTGTTTCTGTGTAGAACATTATGATGATGATGATGATGATGATGATGATGATTTATTCAATTTGTATGGCTGCCACCTCATCTAAGCAACTCTGGGTGGCCCACAACAGGTAAAAAGAAACCAATATACAAACTTATAAAAACTGTCCATAATCAGTTTAAGAAACATAACATCAGGATCAGCAGAGGAATTCATTCTATATCAGTTCAATACAGCCACTGTAAGAACTCCCCACCATTGTTGGGCCCCAGGAATGGAGCAGAGCCATGTCTTCAGGACCTTCCTAAAGGCCGAGTGTGGAGGCCAATCTAAGGTACAGGAAAATGGAAGGTTGCTGAGTGTCTGCATAGCAACAGATTGTCTGAATGGGTTGAAATGCGTTAGCTTGTACCTACAGGTTGCTATCTTTGTGTGCTATTTCTTGTGGCCAAGCCTGGATGTATCAGTTGGCTGAAATGGGGTTGGGTAGCTGGCAGTTTCAGCATATCATGGCAAACCCAGAAGTTAGCATGTGAATCAAGTCATCATATTAACTCAAGTGTAGGGTGAGGCATTTTGTAGCCGTTCTGTTCTACAGGCAAAATATAAGGAGAATATCTTGAATCAAAGGTGGTGGTGGAACCATCTGGTCCAGATTGTTCGGGAGTCACATGTACAGACTTTATGATGGAGGTGTTCTTGTGTACATGTGTGGGAGGGTATAAATTATATAGTGACTGTACATTTTAGTTGCTGGAGATGCAAGTGATAATTTATAGTTTGTATTTAATCCACCCTTAGTACACGTTTTAAAGTTTTTCTTGTTGCAAACAAGCATGATACTTTCCTGTTTTGCATTTTCATCCAGTCCTCTTTGCATGAGACAGCATGTGCATGATATTGGATCTATGAAGACTATTGTGGTTGTGCATATTAGGATAGTGAAAGCTTTAACTGAAGTATGCTGTTAAAGGAAACAGTTGCACACATGAAACCAGCCCAGATGAGAAAAATCGGGTAGAGAAACTCATCATAGATGGGCGTTTTGGCCTTAGAGGAAGGCATTGGCAAAATAATTCTTCCAGTGGAATTTTCAGGGGACCATGAAGATGGAATGGGCTGCCTGGCTGAGGAACATAGTTTACAGTTTTCAAAATGTCTCTAAATGCTTCCTTGAGCCAAGGAATTAGATCTCAAATCAGAAACTGGAAGTTGTGGTGGGGAAGAATGCCCCATCATTAATGCTAGAGGGTACGTGTGTATCTCTGGAGGGAGGTCTTACATATTAAAGATTATGTAATGTACCCATTAAAGATACAATGCAAGAAAAAGGAAATGGTGGCCCACGCCTCTCTTTAGTGGCTTTCTGATTGAGGAATATTGTCATCCCAGTTTGCCACCAGTTAGAGGTTAGGAACAGATGAAAACTAGCATAGGTGTATCATCATTCCCCTCAAATTCTCCCTAGCACCACCCATGCATTGTTGTGACCCCATCCACTTGCAGCCCCCTCCCCATGTTAAGGGTAGCTGTTATCCACCCCAAAATTGCCCACTCCTGACCTAGCAAATGTCTCTTTTGTGCTATATACATAACGGATCTCATCCAGTGAGCACACAGAAGTTGAGATGGAGGGTAGGTTTGACTCTCAACACAAAACTCCCCAAGTACACTCCTTTATTTTCTCCATATCATAACTTGTAATGATAATTTATGTTGGAGAAACCAGGGTGGGGGTGGGGGTGGGGGTGGAAATGAATATCATAGAAAATAATATACTTTTGGTGATTGTAGCTATTACAAGGCTAGATTGCTCCTGCATGCGTAGCTTTGTTCTTGCCTGCCTGCCTGCCTGCCTGCCTGCCTTCCAATTTAGAGCCTACCTGGTTCCCGATGAGCCTTAGGGGCTCATATTATAAATATGAAATATTATAAAATAAAAGACAGTAAAAACAGAAGGAAAAATCACGAAGGACAAACACAAGGACGAACATAACAATAACTCTTTTGTTACTCTTATTTAACTCTTTAAGAGCAGGTAAGATTTTCTAAGTAGAATACTGATACTGAAGCATGAGACCATCCCTGGTTGTAGATTCTGTCATCTAAGGGACACAATACCCAAAGGAAACAGGGAGGAGGAGGAGAAGGAGAAGGAGAAGAACACAAGTGTTGGAACACAGCTGCATTGCTTCTTCCTTGGCTGATCTGTGCTGCTGGTTTGTTTTCTCCTTCCTGGGAGACAGTGTTTGCATCTTCCATTGCCCCTGACATGACTAAAAGTGTTGCCTTTCAACTCGACATCCATGGTTAGGGTTAGGGTATGAAATGACTTTGAGATGACATCTGGATGTTGCTCTTCCTCCAAGGACCTCAAAACAAGGGATCGTGTGCAAGTTCCCCCTTCATGTATCATTTGTCACCACTTTCCTATCACATGGAAAGTGTTCCAAAGCACTCCCATGAAATGTGAAAAGTAACCCATCTCACAAGCAATAGCATGAGTGTGGCCAGGATTAAAATTGTGAAGTGCTTTGTTTCTTAAACATCCCGCATAAATAGTGAATAATAGAAATGTTAGTTATACCAACTTTTCTAATCTCTTGGCATTGTAACCAAATGATTACAGGGCATTTTGGAGAATTTAGATTGTAAAGTCTAACATGAGACGTGCAGTACTGTAAACAGTGTGCTTAGCCAAATGGCTACTCCACAGAGAAGCAAAAAGGACAATTTTTTATGGACTGGAACCTCCATAGTAACTTTCAGCCAAATCCTCTCTGTATTTACTCAAAATAAAGCTTGACCAGTATAATAGAAAAGATTCTTAAGTAAGCATGCAAAGGATTGCAGACTTTGGGTGGCGCTACATGTTATGAAAGTTATGAATGTCTTATATAATAGTGTAGAGGGGAAATGTATTTCTTTGGGAGGGGGAAATAGACTCATTGACAGGGTTTACTCTGCATCAATTCTCTCTAAAACAGCCCCTACCATTTTTAGCCCATCTCTCTCCATCTACCCACACATTCCCAATTGGCCTCCAAAACTGGAAATCAAGGCCAGTGCCCTACTTTACTCAGGGGTTCTACCCTACAAACGTGGCCCTTTTTATTTCTGCAAATACAGTTTAAATGCCATGTATTTGCCAAGGTGAAATCTTTTAATGCTTGGTTCAGGCAAGATGCTTATTCCAGATACTTTGTTTCCTGGTTTTGCACCGTATAGTACATTGAACTAACCAATTGG
The DNA here is from genome assembly GCA_030867105.1 of Liasis olivaceus. Taxonomy (NCBI): domain Eukaryota; kingdom Metazoa; phylum Chordata; class Lepidosauria; order Squamata; family Pythonidae; genus Liasis; species Liasis olivaceus. The sequence goes on from CM061360.1 coordinate 20,802,292, forward strand.
GTTTGGTTCATAAAATACTGTACAGTAAGACAAAAAAATGTGTGTGAACTCAGCTTATCAATGCTAAACTCTGTGGCAAAGCCCCTGCATTTTCTCCAAATATACATCTGTATTCAGAGACATTAAAAAATAGCTTAGGTGGGAAGGACAAAGGAAGATGAGATGATGGAAGAAAGAAGTTGAAATGAGGGAGGAAAGGAAAGTATTTTTCACAAGCTACCATGGAAGGATATATACAAGTGTGGAAGGAAAAAAAAACCCTTGAGATTTTCTATCTGACCTGTTAAATTGAAACAGCAAGGATTTATTTAGTTTTTTATTCATTTAAAACATACCCTGGGCCTTTCCATCAAAGTAGACCCTCAAGGCAGCTTACAAAAAACTAAAACAACCCAGTGGAAAATCCTATAAATATGCAAGTAAAAAAATGAAATGGTACTTGGTGACAAAAATTGTCCAAGGAAAATACATTGGTTTTAAATGCTGCTTAAATGGGTATTTTTTTAATTGCATTTCACAACCAGAAAGCCAACCATAGGAAGGCCCAGGAGGATATGGCAGCTGCGGGTATGCTGGAGGCTAGAGAGTTCTCTAGTGGGCCTAAAGTTAGAAGACTTTGTGGCTGAATAATTAAAATGTCTCCCGTTCTTATATGTAACTTGCTTGTCCTCCCTGGTGCTCCAAACAGTTCAGATTTATCTGAGTGTGAATGCAATTGAAGCCTAATGATTTAGCAACATGGAGAAATTGATTGCTGTCACCCTGAGCCGAGGAAAGAATGCGAACAGATTTCCCCTGCAGATGTGTTGGATACCAAGAGTCGTACGAGCTAGACTTTTGGAGTTGTAACTTGGTCAGATTTGGAGGGCATCAGATGGAGAAAAGCTGTTCTGGAAGAAAGAGCAAAAAGACAAAAACATGGTTGTGGGACCTCAAGATTTCTGTGGCATCAAATACAAGCGGGTTGCCTTTTTTAGTCTGTTTCGCTTTGCAGTAAAACTGGCCAGTGCCATTTCACAAATGCTCAGCTTGGCAGTCATTACATTTTGTTAAATTTCTGTACAATTAAAGGTGCCAGATAATTAAAAGGAAGGAGAATTAGGCAGTCTTCATTTTGAAATAGAAAGTGTGTTATATTAATTATTGTTTTCATGGGGGTTTCGTTTGTTTATTTGTTTGCATGGAGAAACCTGGGTTTAAACCACTGCTCACCCACAAATCACATTGGGTGACCTTGAGCCAATCTCAGGCAAATTTCCCTGATAGGTTGTTACAAGGATTGGATGGGGGAAACTGAAGTAAGCCAGGCTACATTCTTTGGCAGAACATAGATATGATCGGTAGAGCTTCGGTGGTCACACAAAACCTGCCTTTTAGAGCTTTGATGCTACAAAAAGTCTTAGGCCATAGTTCTTTGGAAGGAAAGACTAGAAGCCTGAACTGTAGCATATCAACATTGATATGGAACCTGGTGTGTGGCTGGTTTGCTTTATAGTTGAAACAAGGGGCTTAACACGAATTAAGCAATGATACCTCAAGGGCCATTGTCTCTTTTGTGTAGGTAAAGGGACAGGGAAGAAAATGTCTGCAGATGGTATAGGCTGTTGGGTCACAGCTTGCCTATCGTAGCTGAGAACATTGGGCTCTGGAAGTGAAGGAAATTCTGTGCTTTGCATGAGTGTTTCTGAGTTCATGTGGTGGGAGGTGGGAGGCCATTATGCAGAATTGTGGAGTTCAGAAACCCTTCTTGGTGACTCTCTGCATCCAGGAAAGACAGATTTTAGAGGGGAATAGAGTAAGAGATCACTGCATGATTTGTAATAAACCAGCCATGGTTTCCTACTTTGAGAGTCCATGGCCAGCAAAAATTTCTCTCCTTCCCTCCGCCCTCAGGCTGTTGCATTTCTGATCTTCAGTGACTGAGGTGTAGAGTTAGACTTGTATATGCCAATCATCCCCATCTAGGTTGCGGTGAATAACTCATTGTCTGCGTCCACTGAAACCTCCTTTCCGCTTGTGCCTGGTTAGTTGACTACAGGGATCTGGTAAAAATAAAAATGATTGCCAAAATCTTGCATTAGTCCAAGATTATACTGAACTACAGCTTGTTTTTTTTTTTTTAAAAAAAAAAGCAAACAACCCAACCAAACCAATAGACAGTTTTTGGAAAATTGCATTTCACCCTGTCTCCATTACACAGTGAATCTAGAGTTCTTGGTCTAGTACAAAGAGAGGAAGGGGGGAGAAAGAGAAAGGAAGAAAATGTAAAGTGAGTGATCAAGCTAAGGTTTAGCGAGCAACTGCATTTTTGTCCCTCTCCCCTCATCATGTAATGAGGTTGGAAGTGAAGCTGCTTAATGAAGTTTAACGGGATTTTAATTACTAGCAACTCAGTGGAGACTGGCTTCCAGCAGAGTGATGGAGGTGCAGCTCCCTTGCTAGTTTTAGAAAAAGCTGCCAAGGGAGAATTTGGGGTAGGAAGCGTATTAATGTTCTTCTCAGAAAGCCTAGCTCCTGTGTCTTCTCTTCTCTCCTCATCCCTTCTCAGTTATGGGTTCCATTTTATTGATCTCTCTGAAGTCATCCGGCATTCAGATTGGCTTGGACTGAGATGGGATTGAGAAGCTATAGAGAGGTGGGCTTTAGCTTCAAGTCCAGGTCAGAGGGAAATGGTTGACTTTTGGGGATGAGGTAACAGGAGTGATCACCTTTTGTTCTGGCGCTCCACCTGTATGTGCGGAGATTGCAGGCAAAGCTTGATCTGGCACGGAGATAAATGTTAAGGAGAGTTTCACAGGCTACAAGTCAGCCTGCTGTTAGAGGCAAAGGAGCAGAACTGGGAGGCGGAGATGACAACTTTTAAGAGCAGCCCAGAGTATTGAATTCGTTCTCTCCTGGTCCAAATTAGAATTCTTTCCTCTCCCCCCCGCCCTCCCAGTTTTACAGTTTAATAACATAGAGAAGCATATTCCACTCATAAATCCACATCTACTTCAGAGAAGTCCTATTAAAGTTAAAATAGTCATTTTATAATAAATGGCTTATGGTTACATGGAAACTTAACGTCTTATTGTGTTACAAATGCCAAGAATATGAGAATCATGATTCAAACACCTTGTAATTAAAGAACATTTGAACTGAATGATCTGATTCCATGTAGTAGGTAGTTATGGAAATACTGAATTCATCTACATCTTTGGAGGGGTTTTAGAGTTGGGAGATGATAGGCTGATCTCTTGTATAGTATTCAGAGCTGGCTTGTTGCTGTTGTTGAAAAAAGCTTTATTATAAGCATATAGTCACTTCTTCAAGCGGATGATACAAAATGAAGAATATAAATACAAAAGAGTGAAATGCTAAAAGCAAATAAAAAGACAAGACATAAAAACATTACGATGAGGAACTTTCGAGAAGACCTCTTTCCTGTGGTAACAACCCTTAACATGGCTGTAATGCTTAGTTTTTCTTGGTTTACGTAGTGCTATTATATCCAGAGAGAGCCAGTTTGGTGTAGTGGTTAAGGCAGTGGGCTAAAGACCAGGAGACTGTGATTTCTAGTCCTTTCTTAGGCATGAAGCCAGTTGGGTGACCTTGGCCAGTCCCCCTCTCTCAGCCCTAGGAAGAGGGAGGCAAGGGCAAATCACTTCTGAAATCTTGCCAGGAAAACTGCAGGGACTTGTCCAGGCACTCGCCAGGAGTCAACAATGACTTTAAGGCACACATACACCCATACATCCACACACAGACACATATTGTCCACTTAGCTTACAGTTCTATGTATTGTCCACCCCCCACCCCCCATGGATTAATTCCATAACCAATGTAAGATTGTTGTGTGAACCCAACTGAAGGCCTACTTCAGCTGAGTCAGGAGAGAACCTGAGTATCATGTGTAAATTTGCTGTGCATGTTTTATTTTGCCATGGGTACAGAGAAGCACCAGGCTAGAAACCGGGAGACTGTGAGTTCCAGTCCTATCTTAGGCACAAAGCCAGTTGGGTGACATGAGGCCAGTCACTCTCTCTCAGCCCTAGGAAAGAAGCAATGGTAAACCACTTCTTCTTGCCAAGAAAACTGCAGGGACTAGTCCAGGAATCAGCAATGACTTGAAGGCATAGGAAAAAAAAAATTATATCCAGAGGTTCTGTCTGGCAAGAGCTGGACTTCATTCTTGATGACTTCCTGAAAGTAAAGCTTTCTTCCTTTGCTCACAACACAGAGACATCAGGAATCTCCTGGTAGAGGTGGGGGACATAGGCTAACCCCCTTTGTTATAGGAGGAGGTGTTACTATGACCCCCCCACCCTACTCCTGACCCCCTGAGGATGCAGCATCCTCACCTCACAGCGTGACTCCTAGCAGCCAACGCAGGCCTGATGGACAGGTCTGGCAATTGGGCAAATTGTGTGAAGGGGGAGTAGGAGTTGCAAGAAGCTTGAGAGAGCCGGTGGCTCGGTGAACTGCTTTCAAATCCAGAAACTCACCATCACAAGACCCTGGATATTTGGAGCCTTCCAATCTCTTCTGTGGTTCTCCGAAGTAAGTTGAAAGCCCTAGCCAGATGGGGAATAAATGCATTTTCCTGCAACACCAAATGGCTGCATTTATACAAATACTAGATGAGGCTAAAATGAAGTTGGGTAATTTGTGTTCAGTATGTTGTGGAAAGCCATCCACTCTTAGTATGTTGTATGAATCAGGCCATCATGTTCAACCATAATATGGTTTAATGGTTTGGGTAGTGCCTGTTATGGAACACAGTCGCAAATGTGCTTTGTTAAGTGAAGCAAAATTTTAAGTGCGTTTACAGAACCCAGCCAATATCTCCTTCAGTACACCTTAAGACAAGTGCCTACTAGGAACAGAGGGAGAATTACTAGAAGTTACGGTCTGTAGGTGTTAATCCTGACAAGCCATTTCTTCAGGTAGCAGAATTGGGAGGCTGCTGAAGGTGGCAGAGAGAAGAAAATAGACATTTGACCCTTGAGCCCCAATTTCTTAGTAACTTCTCTCAGCCAAGTCCAGCTGAAATAAAATGTAAGAGCAAAAACTATACTCTTGAATGGCTTCTATTGATTTCCATAATGCTGTGCTTGAAAACTCCTGTGGGTTGTCCTCTAGTTGAAAGGAGCCAACAGGTGGGAGTGACAGCTAAGTGACCTATTTCTCCTGACCATGTTTATAATGTCTTCATCTTCCATTTTCCTCTATAGGTGACTGTTAAAGACCATCATGACTTCACACGATCATGATGCCATTGTGCAACTGACATGAATTAAATGATGATGTCATAGATTTGCACAATGATATCATGAGTTGGGTGATGTCTTGCTTCCTACTCCCCACGGACACCCATACTCTGCATTTTACCTTAGCTACCCCCCACAAAGTAAGTGACAGGCAGCTGAGAAGGTGAAAAAAATGTATAATTTAATTTTTAAAATAATAAGTAGTCTTTGTTACCCGAGAATGGCAATGGTCTGCCGTTCCTTTTAAATGGAATGCAATTAAGGCAAAAGCTGCCTGTGTGCGGGATCTTGCTTTGAATCCAGAATAAGAGAAAAGAAGGAGGAAGCTTTGATTGAAAAGTTATTTGGGGTACCAATGTAAAACCAGGGAAAGTATGAGCAACTTTATTTATTTATATTGATTTATATGGCTGCCCATCTCACCAATGCAACTCTGGGTAGCTACGTGCCAATGTGGTGTAGGGATTAAGGTGTTGGACTAGGAATGGAGAAATGCAAGTTCAAATCCACCTTCAGCCATGGAATTTCACTGGGTCACATTGTGCCGTTCAATTTCTCACCCCAAGTTACCTCACAGGGCTGTTCTGGGGGGGAAATTGGAGGAAAGAATGTTGCCTTGAGCTCTCCTAAAGGAAAGGTAGAATATAAATCTAAGATGACGATGATTTTTTGTACACTAATTGGATAGGAGAAAAAGGAGAGTTTGGCTAGGAAGAGTTGGGGAAATGCATCTGCGGTGAGTGGAGGGAGATCTTTCAGAAAATGTGTGGGACCTCAGGTTGAATTTGGAGGAGAGAGAGAAATGGGTTGCCTGGAGCTGGGGGCTGTTGAAGGCATTGGAAGAGATACAGCAGCTATGTGAGAGGACAGAAGAAGAGTTCAGAAGCAACAGGCTGTTGGGAAAATTGGTGGGTGGACTGGAGCATGGTGATGCTGGAGCTCCACGAAGTAGCTTTTCCCCATCCCAAATGCCTCTGTGCACCCCTGTCCCCCCATCCTATGTTATTCCTAGCCTTCCTTGTTCTTCCCTGCAGCTCCTCCAACGTGATTAAGTGACCTTGTAATGTAGTTGCTGAGATGTTTTGGTGCCTAAGGTTGAACATCCCATTTGCACCCCATCTTTCCCTAGGGTTACAGTGCCATTACAAATTAAACAAATCACTGTCTGCTGCCTTTTAATACAACTGAATGCATTAGGCAAGGGCCTCAGTCTGCCCAAATAGTTTCTCAAGAGGACCAAACTCAAACCAGCCTGCCCAAGGGCTGTGCCCCACACCCTGGGTCCTCGGATGATGCTCGCTGTGTGGCTGGAACCAGCGGAGTTCTGCTCTTGGGAAAGGGCAGTGCTGATTTTGGGAGTCAGCAGGCATGGGGGCGGGGGGTACAACTCTGTGTCTCTAGGCCTGTGTTGGGTGGAGGCTGATGATAGAAGAAGCAGGAAGGAGGAATCGGGGTGCAATTTCCCCACCAATCCATTGTATGCATGTGTGTGACCTTGGCAGGGTTCCTTTACCTGTATGGTGGTGGCGGTTACTGATTTCTTTGTCAGTAGCTACAAAGGCTAGAGAGAAAGGTTTGGGGTTATCTCTTGGTTCTCCACTGTGTGCTTTAATTTAATGGGGCTGGGGTGGGGGGAGCTGGGTGAGAGGAAGGAAACCCAGCTGTTCCCCCAGGTTTTGTTGCTGTTATTGCTTTTAAAAAATTATTATTACTATTATAGCTTTGGCAAGGCATGCTGAGAACTGCGAAATTGTGACACAGAGAGAGAGAGAGAGAGAGAGACCAGACAGGGTGGGGATGTCACCTCCCCCCATTCCAAACCCCCCCCCCCAAGTCTGCTGCAACGCAGAAACCAGGGAATGGAATAGGAAAGAAAATGAAATGCGTCTGAAGCGAGGAGAAGGGAGAAATCGCTGGGTGGAAAAGGTGGGGGGGGGGAGGGTGAGAGAGCCAGCAAGTGAGCGAGAGGCCTGGCCCTGCTGTAGCTAGCAGCCCCCTCTCTCCCCCCGCACAGTATCGATCGGGCAGCCGTGGCTTGAAACCATTTTCATTGTCAGGCGCTTGGGCTGACGGATGCCCCCCCCACAAAGCGCAGCCGCTGGGGGATGGAAAGGGATGCTGCAGCTTGGGGGCTGGCTCCCCACGCCCCATCATATTAATCCTATTTATCATCCTTGCTTCAGTTTTATCCCTCCAAAATAATATCTCACTGCGAATTCCAGTGTCCCCCTTTGTATTTCTCTTTCTCCCCTGTCCCCATCCGTTTTTTCCCTCTATCGTTCATTGAGAAGAAGCATTGTTCCCTGTAAGGTGCGCCCCTCCCCACCTGCACTTCATGTTTCTCAAATTCCTCTTATCATGGGGGCATACTCCAGATCCCTTACCGTAGATTAGTTACCTCCTTAGCGCATATTAAGCATCCTTCCATACTTGCAAGCAGAGCCATTCAAGAGTGGTGAAGAGGTTGGGACATGCAGTTGCCCACACATACACACACACACACACTTTCAGTGCTTCAGTTCCTATATGATCCTAATCAAGGCTGGAGACCGTAAGTATGAAATGGTAAATTAACCTGAAGGCAAGAGTGAGAAGATGTGGAGATGTATGTCCTCTGTCTCCACTATATATGATGATATGATGGAGCCCTGTACTAATCCTACCCTGTGTGAGAATTAATATGAAACTTGACTGAAGATTTATTGTGTTCAAGCTATGCATTATGATTTGGGGGTGGATTGTGCCAGGCTTCCAGGCCCAGGCATAGAAGGAACACCAAGTGCAGAAGCTTTGTGAGGACTGAGAAAAAATGTTCCAAGACATTAAAAATGGAGGTTTTGTAAAAGCAAGTTTGGGACTTGAGTAGAAAGAAAGGGAAAACTCTCAAGTTTTGTCCATGTGGAGACAAGAGTCTGTGTCCCGTAGTGTCATTTTTACCATCAGTGATACATACTGTGTGCAGATACAACTATTTTCAGCTCATTTGTGGCGTGATTAAGCCTAGACAGAAATGAAAAGATGGTATAAGTATTGTATTTTCAGCCCACCTTTTCTCCATCCTCAGAAGTGTTCTCAGCATGGATTGTTCTAATGAGTAACAATACGAGCTCAAATAATTCAGGAAATTTACATTCTTATGGAGTGGAGATTGGCATCCCACATCACGTTTGAGTCAGAAAGCACTTGTGTGAATCGACTGAAACATGCTTATCCTTTCACGCAGCATTTTGTGAAAATTCCACATAAGAACATTTATTTACTAACTTTTCAATATTTATAATTTGTTCTACTCCTGATGAACTCTGGGCAAAACAAATACAAACCAAATGTAAACAGTTAAAATAATGTCATAAAAAATGATCCACATGTTCACTCCCTCTTATTCCTCATTCATCATGATGTCCAGTCAAATTCTGATATCTGCATTCATTATGATGTACATTCACCCAGTTTCATACCCCATTCATTCAGTCTCCCTTGAATACATTGTAAACAGGTGGGCCTTTTGGGTTCCCTCCTCCATTTGCAGCGGTGTTCATGCACATCGTCAAAACATCTTGTTACTTGGCAATTATTCTTTTGCACACAAAGAGCATGTCTATGTCTGGCACTCTCTTACATCCACAGACACCGTCCCACAGACACACACACACGTCAAATCACTTTGTCGCTTTTACTGCAAGACTGAATGTACAAAAATTATTTTTGTTCCCTCACAATGAACCAAATTTTGTAGATGTTTTTTTCTGCCTCATGTACGCAGCCATTCGGCTCACACCATCACTCTACTTGCAAACAATATTTGCCTGTTGGTACTTTTCACCACATCTTAAAAGCGCACCAAAATAAGGAAAAATATTTTCCTCCTTTAAAAAAAAAGAAGAAGAAGCTGTTGAGGTTTTGCGTGGATAGGAACGGCGTCGGCAAATGACCCAAAGTCCTGAACATAATATAGGAAGAATGCGTGATGGTTGTGTGTTAAGATTCTTTCTGTTAAATGGAATTTATTGTATGTGCTAAGCCCCCCATCTTCGCAATCCATTGTGTCTTCATGGGTGAGGCTTCATGGGTGTCTCACAAGGAATATGTCACTCTCATGTATTCACTCTGGTCATTTCTTGAACTGGGTACCAATACGCTGAGTTGGAAACCCTTCTGATCCAAGCTATGTGGTGGGGGGACTGAGGTTTATTCTTGGCAAGGGGTAAAGCACTTAGTCCATGTTTAGACTCAATCTTTATTCCTGAGCCGAGCACTGGAACAAGAGTGCCAAACCTTGGTTCTGATTAATGTCAAATTATCTAACATTTCCCCGTCATCACGTATATCCATCCCCTCCCCTTGAGAGCAAACATAGCCTTAGAATTTGTTTCCCTGTGGTGTCAGGGTTTGTTATTTGTTATTCCTCTAGTTTTAAAATAAACAGAGCGTTCCACAGATCCTGAAAAAAAGGAAAGTGTTCCTTATAATTATTGACAAGGTGCAAACGGGAAGAGCGCAAAGAGGGAGATAAATAATATCTAATAAATGTCATTTATAGACACATGGCAACTTGGTGACCCCTTTATTTCTTCAGTCTTTTGTTACTATATAAAAATATTGCAAAAGGGAGGGGATCAGAAGTATTTTTAAAAAGAGAAGAGCAGGAGAGATTCAGGGAGAAGCAAAAGAGAGCCACAAACGCAAATGAGTTTTTCCCCACCTAGTTAAACACCTTTTCAAAAACCTTCTCTGGATTTCCATGCATCACTGTTCTTACATGTATGGAAACTGGAGTTGTCTGAGGTGTGGGCGCTTTGAGAAATCAGAAGCTCTAGCAACTTGAAATCCAGAGCATGTGGAAGAACCCTAAATTATTTTGAGGAGGATTGCTTGACACAGAGCAGGCATGGCACAGATGTCAGGCATACACAAGACAGAATAAAAGGAAGACCATTTATGTTTATTACTATAAGAAGAGGCTAAGATAAATTAAAAAGGCAACTTGTGTGCATATAAGCACATAGGGTATGAGTGTGTGTATGTGCCAAATGTGCATGAGAAGAAGACAGGTTGGACAGCAAATGCAAAGAGCCATGAATATATGTGCAAAATGAAGTATTTTGCATAATGTATGCTCACCCAAAGTGTAATATGACGATGGATATCATATTCCCTTCATTATCTGCTTTGTCCCCTGAGCCCTGGAAATCCTCATCAGCTTCATGGTAGGGCTTCTTCAGGAAATCCTTTCAAATTTGTCTTGGCTGCATTAAGGTCTAGAAACCTGCTTTTTGAAAGCTGAAAGGTGAGATTCTCAGAGCATCTGCAGAACTATGGAAATTCCATGCAGCATTTCTGGCCTATTTTTTACTGGGTGAAATCCATCACTAACTATATGTGAGATTAGTTTTACGTCCTGCACAAATGGGTGGGTCAAATGTGTCGGTTTGCAATTTAGCAAACTCCACAGATCTGATGCATAGATGTGCAGCTGGAATCATCGCTGCTGCTTTGTTGCCAATATAATATTTTTTAATATTCTTCTGTACCCTGACATGAAGAGCCAGTGCCTTGTATCAGTTGTCCTGAAGCTGATGTTCTCTGGACTGCAGTTCCCATTATCCCCAAACAGCATAACCAACACACCTGGAATGTACCACACAAAGTCAAGCTGTCTTGTAGAAATCTGAAAGGTTATTGAATGTACAAATGTTCCAAATATTATAATCTGTTAAAAAAACATGAAGATGTATTTCTCCCATCATCCCTCTTTAACAGCCTAAGAGTTTTTTCTTTATAGGACCATATCCCTAACTTAAATCCTCTTAGTTGCCAATTATTTTCTCCTTTTTCATCACTATAATGTCTCCCTTTTAAAATAGCTACATATCTGCCTTTTCATTTTTTACATCCTCTTCAGTATCTCCTTCCATGATGGTCTTTCATGAACAGTTAAACCTTCTCCTTTTCCTGAATATTTTCTTCCAGGTTAATCCTCTCTTTATTATTACTGTTGCATAATCTCATACCAAACCCTTTTGATTCTCCTTCTTCTCTAAAACTTTTTGAGCAGAGACTCTTGTCTATCTAAGAGACTCTTTGCTCTGTCCAACCCCTACCAACTTGGTGGTCCCACCTGCTTGAATACAGTGTGACTTGGTCATTCAGTCATTTAAAATGTGGAATGGTGTCTGCTTTTATAGATGACTCATTACACCCCCAGTTGGCACTCTGTCTTTGGTACTACATCAATACCACTTGATATTATTGTTATTGAGAAATTGTTCTAATGCCAGAAACAAATGTTACCTCCAGACCTTCGTATCCTGCTTGTGAGGCCCCACCAGCCCTGGGCTTATTGTCAGTGGAAACTGCTTCAGACTAAGTAGTTTTTGGTGTGATCCAGCCAGACAATTTTTTTTTGCATTCTTACAGGATCATTTATCTGCTCAAATGCAGTACTCTTAGATCTGCGTGTGATAAGAATGCAGAGACCAAACAGAAGCTCTGGCCCTGTTTTCTTCAACTGGGTTCTCCCCCCCCAAATATGTTGGGATTGCAGTTTCTAGAATTTCTGCCCCTGTGGAGTATATTGACACAACCAGAAAAAGATGGAGAAAAGAGCCTCTAAAATGAACAGGAGGCTAGAAAAACTCCCCTTGTGGAGACATTTTACACCTTAGGCCAAAAAGAAAAAAAGGTAAAGGGATCATGATAGAAGCTTATACAATTTTGCATAGTGTGGGAAAAGTGGATATGTTTACATTTTTCTCCTCTCATAACAGAATCCAGAATCCTCCATGGAAATCGAATAGTGAGAGATTCAGAACAGACAAAGGCACTTGTTTACACAACAGACAGCCACAGAGTTAACCTATAGACTCTCACAAGAATGTGGTGAGAATCACTAGCTTGGTTAGTTTTATAAAGAGGGGATAGAATATTCATGGACAATAAAGTGATTATCAGTGGCTAATCATGATAGCCATATCTAGGTCCTGGATTAGTGCAAAATGCCCCTTGCTGTGTCCATTGGCCACAAGTCCTTGTAGACTCCCACTTCTTTGGTCTCCATGGGAACAGATGATGGAGTGGAGAATCTTTCTTATCTGATCCAGGGAGGTTCTGCCCAGAATCTCATGTAGCCATCTGAGGGAGTGGTGAATGGTAACACCCTGTTGTAAAACGGTTCTGTGAATTGGCATGAAGGGATAAGCTAAGAAACTGTGTCAGAACCAGCTGCAATGGGTTTCCTGGTTAATTCTGGCCAGCACTATATATGCAAAGGGTCCCAAGTTCGATCTCTAGCAGTGTCTCTGTGGTTGGGCTGAAAAAAGAGTCATGTTTTAAAATCTGGGGAGTGCTGCCAGTCACGGTGGAACTCGTTCTATTCATTTTCATACTTTACCAGCCTGGAGACTAGCGTCACTATTTCCATTCATGGTTGCAGATGATGAGCGTTACCCTCTGCCACTTCTGGAGGGCATTGGGTTGGAGAAGGTTGCAGTCCTGATCTGGGTGAATCTTGCTGTGACTTAACATGGGATGCTGTGATGAGGGGCTGACAAGGTACCATCTCTTTTAAAAGTCTAAAAGTGAGGTGAAATGCTAGTATGTAGCTAGCCAAATCTATATATAGAAAGATTTCCGTACACCCCATTTCCAGAAGGACATTGACAGACTGTATAGTTGGGCAACAAAGATGATTCACGTCCTTGAGGGCATGCACTATGAGGACAGGCTGAAGGAACTTGGGATCTTCAGTCTGAGGAAAAGTAGATTTAGCAGAGGTGGAGACATAATAGTCATGTTTAGGTACATAAAGGGATGGCTCCAGGAAAGATGGTCATGAACTGTTTCTCATGGCCTCAGAAACTAGCACCAGAAATAACAGGTATACATTGCAGCTACCTAGATTTCCTTCAAATATAAGGAAAAACTTCCTGATGGTAAGATCTGTTCAACAGTGGAAGAGTCTTTCTGTGCAAATTGTGGGCCTTCCACCTCTAGAGGTTTTTAAGAAGAGGCTGGGCAGCCACCTCTCATGGATAGTTGAAATGGTTTTCTTGCATATTGTAAAGGGGTTGGACTAGATCCTTGGGAACCCTTCCAACGCAACAATTCTATGATTCTATGAGAAGAGAGAGGAACCAGGAACCAGGAGGTAGGGTGAGGCAAGAATTCCCACCAATGGGATTCCCAGATCACCAGAGTTTCTAATAGAAAATTGGGTTCACAGCTGAGCTGAAAATAAATTGGTTCAGCTGCCAAACAGAGGCAGCAGAATAGGATTGCACCAATACAAAGCTGATTTGGAAGCTGAGGAAGCCCCCGTGTGGAGTACCTTTTGTTTTGTTTTTCAAAGCACTGCTACTTGGGGTTTTTCATTTCATGGTATTTTTTAAGCATGAATCTCCCATCCTTTTATGCACAATGTCATTGAGTAGAAATGCCAAGGCTTGAACTTGCACTCTTTTGCATGCAAATATGAACTGAGCCAAAGACTCTGGTATAGATTCTGTGAAAATCACATCCAGGCAGGTGACTTTACAATGAGTAGGTGGCTATGGGAAGGAGTCCATTTCCTAGGGAATAGGAGTTTAGGTGAGGAAGTGGGCTTGGGAATGGGGGTCTTCTCCAAAGAAGTGTATCAGCTAACATTGCCTATGCCTTTCCTCTTATCTGGTTGAGAGACTGATTTGCTTCAGCCCTGAGGGGAGGAAATGCATCTTTTTTTTTTCCCCTTTAAAAAATAAATGGCCACAGTTCAACTCTCTTTGGAAAAGTAGATTTTTGTTAGAATCACAGAATCCAGTCGCAGAGACTTCTAAGGTTAGCTGGCCAAAAGGAGTCTTGCATGCCACTATTAAAACCAACGTAATGCTTATAGCTTTTGTTTTTCTGCACATTTCCAGGTTCCCTGGAACCTGCCTCTGAATTCTGGCCACTCGCTGCTGACCAGTGTGATGAAGTTGGAATCATCTACCTTTAATCAAGGGTCAGCTTCTCACACAAGGGAGAGTAAAAGTACATTTGCCAAATGCCCTTTCTAATGCATAACCCTTCAAAAGTGCAGAGCCCAGAGTTTTCTTTTTCATATTGATAATCTTTAAATCTACAGCAGGAGACTTTTTTTCCTCTTTCCCCCTTTTTCTTTATGCATGATTACTTTACTTCTGACTCCATCTCAGATGCGAAAGAGTAGTGTGGTTGCTTGGTGGTTCAGTCCTATGTTCTGCACATGCTTAAAGGTGACCTTTTTTGTCACAGCCTCTTATGTTCTCTCACAAAATAAATCTGTCAACTAAGCTGTGGGTAGAATTGAGCCATGAGGTTGATATGGCGATGAACTGGTCGTATAGGCATAAAATGAGGACATTCTTAAGACTAATAAGAAGACTCTGCAACTTGCAGTTTCTTGTTGACACTTAGCCAAGAACACAAGGAGGTGGCTCCAGAGATGGAGATTAGGGAAGGGAGAGCTATTGCTGCAGATTGCAGCAGCTGAGGGGGCTACAAAAATAGGATTAGGCCACATTCAGACAAGATAAACCATAGTTTAGTGGTTTAGAGACAAGAATAAACTGCACTGAATCTTGGGATCCTGCCCTTTCTCCTCGGGTGCAGCCACAAAGATGCGTTTGGAAACTCTCACTTGCATTTTACATTTGCCATATTTTCAGAAGCTGACAAACTATGTTCACCTTAATTAAGAATAGTGGAAACAAATGACTTTTAAACTGCTTTGTGAAGCTGGCTACTTTCAGCTAAGCCTCATTAAGATTAATCCTAGTCTCAGTTTAGATGGCACGCTAAACTGTGCTTAAACCTCGATGGAAGCAGAAGTTATGTCAGAGGAGCAAAGAAGTGTGCTGTGGACCAGGAGCGGAACTGAACAGAAATCTCACCTGAAGCAGAACCTGAAGTGTGTTCCCTTACAGTGAAATATATCAGGGAAACTAAAAAAATCTTAAAGAACTGAGCAAAATTTCTCAGCAGGCTTCTACACATTCTTAATTTGCTACTTAGCAGGGCTTGAATTTGAAGCTTGGAAATTTGGGGGCTGATCCTTAGGTGAAACCCTGGAGCAGTTCCAAGGAAGGCCAGATGTTTCAACACCAGGAGCGAAACCTCAGGGAACTTTTGCACAGGTTTGAGCGAGAATGTGTAGCCGTGATGAATACTTGTGGACATTCTGTTGGAAAGAATCATTCCTCCTTATAGGCAAGAGGAGACACAAAGATTCTCTACTTTTTTCCCCACCTCTTTACAAACTTGTCCTGCCTTCTGCCATCCTGCCCCCCCTCCTGCCACATTCCCTCTACTTTCCGCCCCCCCTGCTCCTTCCCTCTCCTGCCCACCCTGCTCCTTGGTCCCCCGGGAGTGCACTCTAATAATGTATTTGATCGACTGGCGGCCGCGGACAAGCGATTATTGTCTTGTAGGGAGTCAAAAGTATTGATCGGGGGAGAAATATGAGCAGCGCGATGGAGCCGGCGCGTCACATACAATAACCACAGCCCCGGGGGAGCGCCCGCGACACCGGCCGTCTCCTCTCATTACCGCCTGCCTCAGCCAGCCATGGGAACAGGGAGACGGGCTGGGCAGGGTGCCGTCGCTGTTGGCCCTCACTACTGACCTATAGGCCTATTGCTATTCTAGCCACAGGTTTCTCATATACAGTGCTAGGGAGGGGTAGGAAACATGGCTGGTTGCTTAATGAATCTCCCACTTTTGCCCAAGACACAGCTCTGCTCTATGCCTTATACATTCAACCTGTAGCTACTAGCCAGTCAGACCCCAGGCAGACAGAGATCCTAATACTCCAGATGGCCAGCAATCTAGAATTGTGAAGGCAAGGTCCATGGAGATGCCCACGGAGAAGGTACCCGCACAAGGCCTATGAGCCAAACCTTAGGTCACAGGAAAACATGCCAGAAACCATGTTCCCAAACTGCTCCACATCTAATGACCTCGTTCTGTAACTTGGGTAGTCCAACCTAACAGCTTTCTGTGCACTTTGGGGATGTTGGCTCCATGCACAAGAGTCCAAAAACTTTTGGTGACATTTATTTTTAGTCTGCAACTAAGAAAGCAGCAAGAGGGGGTTGACCTCAGCCTGGGGTCCATCTTTGCAGCAAAGCCTAATTTTGAAAGAAACTTTGAAACAGTTCAAATATTAGATCCTAGGTTGTTCTCTCAAAATAGAGCCAGGTAGCCTTCAGTGGTTTACATTGCAATCCTAAACATCTGATTGAGACAAAAGTCTCATTAAACTCAGAGAAATTTAATTCCAGGTAAATATTTAAGAATTAGGCTGCTAAAGCCAAAATCTGTTCTTTTTTTTTTTTTTAAATAGTCCTGTAAATATCAGCAGTGACCCAGTTTTACAGCCTAAGTGGATGAGAAGTTATATCCTTTTTTAAACTTGCAAACTGTTTTTATATGGCTGATAATACTTCTCTGAAGAATGGCATGGTTCCCATTTTACAGATAGTGGACTGAGGCTGATTTAACTGAATAAATAAATATATGAAGCTGTGTCCTATGAAGTTCATTTAGTTTAGCCATATCTGTGCAAATTAGCAGTGAATCTTTAAGAGATCAAGCAGAGTTCCTTCCCAAGTTTGCAATCCTTAAACCCTTAAACAGGAAGAGTTGGGCACTGGGAGTAGGGATTATGCATGATTTTTCTGCACAGCATAACTTTTAAAGGGGAGAGGACAAAGTTATGCAAGGTGGATTGTTATAGATTCTGGAGCTTGGTAAATTTCCCTGCTACTGAGTTTAAACTGCTCTCCATCCATCCTTGAGTCAGCAGAAATTTATAGCATAATATAATTTGCTGCTTCCATTGCAGATCCCCATCCTGCCTCTGTTGTCTCTATAGCCAGTCCCAGCAGTCACTTGACTTCCTTCCAAGGTAATGGGACATAAAGCCTAACAAATTTTATACACCTTGAGGCTGCCCTTGAATAGTGTTGGAATAGGGGAGAAACTACTAAACTCTGGTACAGTTAAGGCCAACTTAAACCTGGCTTACTCCTGGGCTGGAGACCACAGCATGGCAATATTACAGGGACACAGCAGGAAAGATGTTGCCAGTGTTTAGGTGTGAGTGTGGTTAAAGGCCCTTAGTCTGAATGCTGTGGGCATAGATTGCAGATCTGTGTGGACGTGAGCAATTGTACTGGTATTACATGTGTGGCCTCAGGTGCCAACTTCAGTAGAAAAAGTCAGCTTTGGATAAACCCACTACTCTATGTGCCACTGAGACTTGGCAGTGGGTGTACGCAAACTGGTGGACTTGGCCCTCCAGTTCCCATTTCTTAATGCCCTTCAGATATATCTCTGAATTTGACTACATCTGCAAGGTGGTTGTCCCCAGATAGACTTTTTTGCATTATGTGGGTTCATTCTGAATATGGCAACTGAATGCTCCAACATCTGTCTACATCTGAATAGGGGAGATCAGGAGGAGTAGAATTTAGTGGATGCTACAGTGGTCTCTGTGTCTGATGCTGAGGATAAACATGATGATCATAAGTCTTCTGCTGCAACTGTGTTGCTGTCTCTCTCGACTATTGTGGATTGTATAACCACAGGTGAGTTGGAGGATTTGTGGCATTCTGCTTCCCCCAAGTGTTGAATGGAGAAAAATGCAGGTCTGATGCTAACATACAGCTGCTGTCTTACAGACTTTAAAGACTGGGGCGACTTCTGAGGACTTAGCTTCAAACCGTGTTTTAGATGCTGGAGATCAGCCTTAAAGTGTACGAAGTAATA
The DNA here is from genome assembly GCA_030867105.1 of Liasis olivaceus. NCBI lineage: Eukaryota > Metazoa > Chordata > Lepidosauria > Squamata > Pythonidae > Liasis > Liasis olivaceus. The sequence continues at coordinate 20,820,309 of CM061360.1, forward strand.
AAATGTGCCACGTATGACACATTTTGACAAATGTTGCATGAACAGAGACTCTTTTCTTCAGGACTAGTTCAGCGTAGCTAGAATCTTCCTACTTGGTCTTTGAGATTTTCTGCTCTGAAATTTCCCTAGGTACAAAGACAGGAGAACAATTCTCTTCAGTGTACTATAAGTATTTTAGACCTAACAGAGCTGGCTCTATCTTCAGTTATATGCAGTGAGTTGTGTGGCTCCCTGCAATGAAGATACTCATTTGTAGGTTTTTGTGCAAGTGATGTGGATAGAGTTACTATGATTGCTAATCCAGACTCAGATGTTGCCACCAGGATGAGAGTGGTTGGGTTCATGCACCATGCTAAATCGTGATGGTTGTTGAATAAGCCATGGTGGCTGGACTCACATATTTTGCCAAGCCATAAACATGATTTACAGGCCACAATGGCTGGGTTTGCACAACACACTAGGCCAAGGTCAAACAGATCACATTGGCTGGGTTTGCATGCTAGGGTAGGCTAAAATGGGGTTGGGCATTTTATGGTTCAGTGAGTAGTCTTAGCCTGTTGTGAACTATGCTGTCATATTAAACCTTAATGTCATGTTCTCTGGGTGTAACATTTGTCTTGTGTTAACCTGGCCTTGGAATTTAGTGTGTTGGTTGACTAGAAAAGCAGTTCTCTTGCAGCAGTCAAGAAGATGCATTCCCCCCTTCCATTCCTGCATTAGCCTCTGTGCTGCTCCTGCTGTGGCTCACGAACAACACATAATGGCATGCCGGCCAAAACGGAGCAGTCATGGAAATTCCAGCTGCTTAATTGTTAAGTGGATACGGCACCACTCTCAGCCACAGAGAGGGAGTTCCAAAACTACTGATGAGACACCATGGTGAAGCTCCAGGACCATCCTTGGTTATGTGGCAATAGCCTTGGAATACATATATGTTACACAGATCCTTTGGACTACCCTTGACTAGCAGTCTGGAAGGGCCTCCAGAACTTTTGATGCAGCAGACAAATTTGGGGACCTGTGGGTACCGTGGCAATTGCAGACATACGTATATTTGCTGTGTGTCAGTCCTTGCAGTGTTCTTCACTCCCCCACACACACACCCGCCATGGCTTCTTCCTCCCAGCTGCTTCCTGCCACATTCACTGTTCTTGCTTCTCAAGCACCCGGGGACTCCCCAGATCTGCCCCTAGCTCAGAGGCCCTTCCTTGTCCTGCCACCTGCTTTTTCCTCTCAGGAACAAGTACCATCCCTCACTGGCAGGCAGGGCCCTTCGGGGCTGTCTCTTCCACATCAGAAGAATCATAGCCATGGTGAACTCGGGCCTGTGGGTAACAGGTAAGTGATAAGGAGCGTACTGCAACTTGAAGGCATCTCACTCCCCTTGCTTTCTTTCCAGCTCTCTCTCTCTCCGGGATGCATTGCCATCTTCTGGAGATTTCTTTGATGCCAATAAAAAGTTGACCGTAGGGTAGGTTGACGACAGGCAGGGTGCGGTGATGGGACTGACCATTCTGGCTGCTGCTGCTCCTGCTTTGAAACTCGTGATTGCTCTGTCATTGAAACAAACCCCGATCAACAGACAAATAATGGAGTGTCACAACAAATTTTGTCTGCCCCCAGTCCTGTCTTGCAACACAGAGAGAGGACAATACTAGCAGAGATCCTAAGATCAGGGGGACAGGGGTAGGAAGTGGGTGTAAGGGGAGTCGCAGCACTCAGTGCTGTAATGCGTAAGGATGAGAGGACTTTGGGAAGTATGGAGCAACCCTACACCAAAGATCTGCTTGCTTCGTATGAATTAAATATGAAGGCTTTCCCATCCAGCAGAGGGTAAGCTATACCTACTGGATTTCTGTCCAGCTATTGAAGCCACTGGATCCATGGTTGGAAAAGAAGGATAGTCTGACTAGGAGCACTGGTGAGGATTTGTCAACCAGCCACTGTCACTGTGCCTCAAACAGTGGTTTGATACACAATCATCGTTCCTTTCCTTGCTATGAAGTTTTGCTGCTGATCTCTGCAGATTAAGAAGTTGTTAAGGGCATATCAGCAGGTCAGATGTTGGTCGCTAGGCAAACTGCCTGGGCTGTTTATTTCTGTGTTTTGTAGGGTGATCAGACTACTAAACAAAAGGCAGGGTTTGTTGTTTGGAAGATAATTATTTTAGTAGACGTTTCTTGGCGTGCAAAATATATTTTGGGAGGCCGGCAAAAGTGGGAAAGTCCCCTTTCTATGGAAATGTGTAAAGCAGATGAGCCCTACCTCCTTATATAACAGGCCACCCCAGTGTTTCTGATCCCAACTTTTCTGTGATGAAGGAGCCATAGAAAGCAAGGCAGGGGAACTGGGGCTGGTGATTAGGAGGAGGAGGAGCTCTGCCCGGAGCTGCCAAGGGGGCTGGTTTTGGGGCTTCTGTTTTTAGTTCAAGTTTCAGTAAATTGGAGGCTGTTTTTAAACCATCTAAAAATGTGAAAGGGAAGCAGAAGTGAAAGCCGACAAAGAGTGGCCAGCAGTTTGGAGAGAGGGGGATGGAAAGCAAATCCCTGGTCCTGATAAAATGGCCAGCTCTTCCTGAAAGAGTTTCTGTATCTTCTGAACCCCCTTAAAGAGAAAATCCCACCAGGTACAATTTTTCCAACCTGTGGTGTGTTCCACCAAACTTAGTAAAAGTCTCTATAATACTCAATAACTCCAGGAACCTCTGAATTTCATCACAGAAGTTGCCACGTTCTTTCACCCACTCTGCTTGTGCTTTTGGGACACCCACTTGATTCGTAGACATTCAACAAGTGAAGCTTTTCCTCATACGGAAATTTTAAAAGAATGGAAAAAGTTTGACTTACTCTATGCCTGGAAGACAGGTGAGGATAGCAGAGCAGACCAGAGCAGAAACAGGCCTGGTGAAAGCAGCGGTTCTGAATCATTTCTGAATCTGGGCACATCTTCAGTCCTAATCTGTAACACTAGACCTACTTTTTAATTCTGATGCATGCATTATTCTCTCTCTTTCGCTAGTTATTTCGCAGATAAACTATAATTTGATTTGTTTCATTTTGGGTTAGCACAAGTTGTGACCCGTAGGTCCAGTTAACATACAGTAGTTTATGGCTTAGCAAGATTTATGAATTTAGCCGTGTTTTCTTGTCTCTACCTCTCCTGCTCCCTGTCTCGACCTTTATTTCCTTCTATCTGCATTCTCTCTATCTCCTCTCAAAAAATCTTCAGCAAACGAATCTGTGATGCCTGTGGTCTGACCACCCTAGCATGGGGTTCAACCCAGGGGATCAACCCCAACCTACCATTTGCTTATTTAAACTATGTGGAGTCCTTCTTCAGAGAAAAACCTTCACAAGATGGCTTACAACATATAAAAATACAAATAATGCTCGTAGTTAAGGGGTAAAACACTGATGGAAATAATAATACAGGAACGAAATCAACAATATCAACAACACAAAAATAATGACATCCATTTTTGTATCACTTCTAACTAGAAGTGGTTGCTGTTAACCTTTCTCAACCCAATCAACATCTTTCGGATGAAACAATGAGCTGTTCTGTTTTGTTTTGAATCCATAGCAAAGAAAGATACAGGTTGAGCCATGGGAATTCCAAAATAGAGGGGGGAAACGTGCAGCTGGAGTTACTTTTGCTGCATTTCTGTTTTTTTAAATTTCGTACATAGACTTTTAACAGTGCTGTGTTGCGGACTGGTAACTCTAGTGAGAAATGAACAAAAGATTCAGACACATCCCATATTCAGTGGTTTAATACACAGCCATACTTTACCATCTTCACAGCTGCTCTATTGGTTGGATTTTCAGGCAGCTATATCAAAGACTTGTATGAAAACTTTCTCAAGGTCTTGTATGGAAAATCAGCAAAAACTTTGATAAGACCCCATCACTCCAATTTACAGAAGCAGTATCTTCTCCTGCAGTTCTGTGTAGTGACTCTATACCCAGTATAGCACCTGGAAAATTGTTTCCCCTCCAAATGAAGATAAAGTAGGAAGATACTTCAGAACTACTTTTTTTCCCCCCTTGCTGGACTTTTCAGCCTTTAGCATGAGTTAGGAGTTCCTGCTGTGCAGTATTTGCCCTTGGAACCCCAGGGCATGTAGAAATTCAATCAAGAATTAGATCTCCATTAGTTTTCTGCATATCAAGAAAAGCTTTGCCTGTTGAATTTCTGCATGCCTCAAAAGCCTTGTTAGAGATGAATGAACAAAAACACAATTCCAGATAAAATTTGCTTAAGAAAATCCAATCCAGGGTGCTTTTATCTAAAATGATCCTGAGAATCACGCTTCAATTTCTTTCAACTCCGAAGAAATTAATAGTCAAGGACATTTTTGAGGAGAAGCTGAATTTAACTTGAAAATAGGCTCCATTATATTTTGGTTGTGCATTAAACAATATACACACCTAAGAGGTATTTTTATCTCTCTCATAAAAACCTCCCTTTTAGCTTCTATTCTGTCTGAAAATCAATTTGATTCTTATGTACATAATGCCTCTCTATTATCTTTGATCACAGATTATAGATTGACATTTCTGATTTTTTCCCCAGCTGTTATCGTACCCTGATCATTCCCTTATTACAAAATGCTTGCAGCAATAAATGCCAGTTGTGCAGATCATGGTGGATATATGAGAATGCCATTTGCCCGGTATTACACTGTGTCTTCAGCTTGGGCTTGATAGAAAGAAGCTGGGGTATGAACGTTTGACATCACCGTACCAGGAGAAAGCTCCGTCTATTTGCTGTCTCTCTGTTGGAGTCAGTTTAAAAAGATAGCAAACATGTTTCCTTGTGTTCCTGAAGTTCATTTTACTATGGGAATTCAGTTCTCCAGGTGCCAACTCTAATCTAGTTAGAATGGCATCAGCCTTGCACAAAAGAATATATCTGGAGGCTTTGGGAACTACCAGACTGGCTGTTGAAAAATGGGGGAGGGGGAATCTAGGTGGGAACCTCATGGGGGGAGCAGAAGTGTCCCATATTTCAGCCTGCTAGCTTTCTGAGGAGTGAAATGGAAAACCAGACTGGAAAAGGAATAAAACTGAGTACCTTAGAAACAGAGGCAGGGTGGGCTCTGGAAAAGGATAGTTTTATCTAGCAACCTTTAGTTACAAGTCTCAACATTTAGTTGCAAGTTCTGAGAATATTTTGCTTCTTTTTTTTCTGCATGGCATAACCTGAGAACTGGCGGAAGGCAGGGGGAGGTAGGAATGGGGCTATCTTCTAAGGATTGCTTTTTAATACGAAATAGATGAAGGAATATAATGATAGATGCTGAAAAGGGTTAGTTCCTTCCTTCCTGTTTTTTTATGACTGCCATGTCTTTAATAGGTGCATGTTCGGCTAAATCTGTTGGACTTATCCTTCTCATAGTATGAAGGTAAAAATCAGTGATGGCACTGCTTGAACTCCTGCTCTGATGTCCAGTTTTTAAAAGTGATAGCTTTCAGTGTTTGCTTACAGACCAAGTGAGATTCTGATTGGTGTTGAATGAATAGGAGAACACAGCTAAGCATTTACCACACTGAGCAAGCAACTGCTTGATCCATCCATTGTCAAGGGTATTTCTTCCATATCTTCACAATAGAGCTACCCGAACTGGGCTGAAGAAATCCAGGTAGCCACTACATGACAGCCAAGAGATAACCACCTGATAGAATATGATTCTCCTTTCCATTTGGCAGGAACATGTAGACCACCCAACTGTCCTGTTGATTGAGTTCCCATAAGGATTGCTTGAACACCTCTATGGCCAGCTCTCTGTACCATCCTGTCAAAACTGGGAGAAATTTTACTGTTCCCTTGGTTTTGATCAGGTGCAAAAGTAATCCTCAGACCAGAAAACAAAGCACTCATTAAGTTAGTGTGGTGTAGTGATTAGAGGATTGGATTGGGAGTAGGAGGACCAAGATTCAAGTCCTGACTTGACCATGAGCCAGTCATTCTCTTTCTGCCCAATTTCACAGCTTTTTTATTATGGGGATAAATAAAATGGCTCCCCATATACACTGCCTGGGGCTCCATAGAGCAAAGCTGGGCACCTTTGCAGCCCCAACTCTAGAAACCCTCTGAATATGACTGCTGCAAACCGTTAATATAATTTCCTGCCTTTAGGAGGAGCGAAGAGATGAAAAACAAAAAAACTTTCTCGAACTTTCTGAAGGGAAGAAAAAAGCCCTACTCACATTACTTCTCCTCAAATGTTAAATGCAGCCCTCAGCACTGAAAAGTTTGCGCACCCCTCTAGTAGAGGAAAGGTGGGGTGCAAAGGTAAGAGGTAGAAGAATTCAAATATCATTAGAAAAGGGTAGCCTGCTCAATGGGAAGGAGAATTTTACCATTGGGATTAAAAAGGGTCAACTGTAGTCAGGGCATGGTGTGGTCAGAACTATTTACATACCCGCTGGCATAAATAACTTGGTGGCTTCTGGCCTGTGTGATCAGTAAACACCTCCCCATGTTTTATACTCAATAGTATGCAGTTGTTGCTTGTTGATATTGTTTGCACAATGAGAAAACTAAGAGAGTTCCTGAGCCTTTCTTGTGCCCCTCCTGATCTGGGCTGAGATTTGTCTTAATTCGAATGGGCTTCATCTCCTTTATTAGTATGACTCATTAAGTTTATGCAAATCAGAGAAAAACAGCCAAGCTTGGCCAGAGTGGGAGGGTGGGAGCAGATGCAGCAACTTGGAGGGAACGTTCTAACTTTCTATCATCAAGGCAATAAGGTAGAAGGTAAAGGCCAGGACGGGTGGAATTGGACCAGAAGAGCCCTTGAGGACAAGGTTAAATGTCATTCCTTTGGTCAGGAAGAAGGTGGAGACCAGGGGCAATATGCTCATGAAAGTTTTCCATTGCAGGAGATGAGCTGAGGGGGTTATTTTCAATCACTTTCAGTTACATCTTATGAAGGTTCAGCCCCACCTGAACTACTTAGTCATTTTGGGCTCTTAGGAATGCAAGCATGGGTGTCTTTCCACCCTACTTCAAGCCAGTCAAGTGCTTGAATTGCAATGGTGGGACATCAAATGTGTGGGTGTGTGAAAGGGGGACTATAGTCAAACCCCACCCTTTGATTCTCCTTACTTTTGGCTAAATGGTGGATGATGACACTCTTCAGACATGCTATAATAGTGTGCCTCTTTTGTGCTGCATTATTTGGCGGTGGTGTGGGGGAATTTTGAGGGCTGAGGTGAGAATAGGTGGCTGTGGCTTCATGAATCTGCAAAAGATTTTGCTATTTCTGTATCTTTTATGCCATTCTATCCTAACCTGCAGAAATAGAAGGTGGTGTAGGCCTCTTGTTCTGAGTTTTTGACCTGCTTGAGAAAAAAGTTCGGACTCCCTGAAAAATAGAGGGCCAGCTAAACAATGTGAAATGGGCTTCCTTAATACAAAAATAATGTTAGTTGGGATTTAGCATTAGTGGTATAATTTCCTATTATCAATCCATGAAGTCAGGGACAAGTAATTGACAGGTAGGAAAAGCAGTCCCTCCCTCCCTCCCTCCCTCCCTCCCTCATCTCGCTGCAATGGAGCTTGAAAGGAAGATTCTGATGCTGAAGCAAAACCTTCTGAAGACGTTCAGATCGTCTCCCACTAATGTAACTCCTTCCTTCCTTCCTTCCTTCCTTCCTTCCTTCCTTCCGTTGCTGTCTTCTACATTGACTGGAATTAGATCTGTATGAAATGGGGCAGCATTTTAAGGAAAAACAATCTGGGGTAAAAAGGTGAACAGTGAAGCAGTTGTGTTTGTTGATGACACCAATTAATTCAGAAAGCTAAAAAAAAACAGTGTATTGTGCTAGATTTTAAAAAGTGGTGATTATGGGATTACTAAATGGAAAACATCACTGCTGGAAAAGAGTGAATTATCTTGGCTGATGATGACATCATAATGCTAACCTGTAGATTCTTGTGCATCTAATGGATCGTGAAGAGAAGTTGGCTGGACGCTAGTGATGGGAAGGTGTCCTTTTCCAGTCCTGATGTCACTAGTTTAGACTACATAGTTTAGATTAGGCTAGGGCAGGTTATTTAGCACACACTGTAGTATTCTCTGAAAGAGGAGAACAGCCAGGGAATCCAAGCTGGTAGATTGCCAGGGCTGGCCACTCCCAGCATCTGCTGCCAGTGACCATTCCCTCAGTCTGTCTAATGAGAAGGCTGGCGCTAGGAATAGTATCGACAACCAGTTAGCATAATTTCTTGGAAAGAAATCACTAAATAAAGCTTCATCAAGTCCAGGCCCATGATGGAGCTTTTCACATCTATCGACTAAAATGGGCAGACTTCGGGTTAAAAGAGGCTTATTTGGTACAAATTTCCTGCCTACAGTGGCTTTGCATCCTGCCTCAGAAGGGGAATAAGCCTGGTTCTCAATCATGGAAGCAACTTGTCAGAAGTAGGTTAGTTTTCTCAACCTAGGGTACAATGGGAGAAGATGCTTTAGGAAGAACGATGAAATATCGGAGCCAAAGTCTTTTTGATCAAGGTAACCAGTTGTCTCAGGAAAAACCACAAGTAAGACTTGAAGGTAACAGCCTTATCCTTCTGTTCCCCCTCCAGCAGTAGCATCAGTGCCATTTCACAAAGCCAATAGGCAGTGACATACCTTTTCTTCTCCATGGCTGTGTTAAAGCCAGTGATTGTAACCCCATCCCACAACAATAGATTCCTGAAAACAGGAGTTGTCCTAGGAAAATACCAGGCAATGCCTTTCTAGAATAGAATGTGCCCATCTGGTCCTGATATCTAGAGGGGGCCTGTTGAGGGCTTCCCCTTCCTTACAAGATCCATAGGTTGTGAACCAGGCAACAGACCTTCCAGTGCTGGTCCCCACTGCTTGGAATAGTCTCCTGCCAGAGGTGTGGATGGCCCTAACCCCGGCTTGCATTTCACGAACAATTGAGAACCATTTGGTTTGAGCATCTTTTGGCCTTAGTGTCTTTTGAGGACCCTGGATGTTATTTTATTTATTGGATTTTTGTATTTTATTGTATTGCTCCATGCCCACTATGGAGTAGGTGTTGAGATATTGAAGAAGAAATAGAAAGAATTACAAATTCTTCACAGAGTTAAGGGTACCATTAGCTGGGCTGCAAAAATCTAGATGATCACTGGATGGTAGCAAAATCTAGTAGTCCTCCAGATTTCTGCAGCCCCCGTATTTAGCCCTAATGTAATATACATTCATTTCTGTTTCCCTTTTGCCTATTTATCCATCCATGCATTCATTGCCCAAAAGTTTTAAAATATTTAATCTTTTAAAGATCTGTTGCAACGTGCTTAGCAGAAGGTTTAGTTTTAGGTGAGGGTCTCTTATGGGGACAGGAGAGAGAGGACTCCTGTGTTTCAAGCAGGAAGTTAGCTGTGTAGCCTGGATCCCTCAGGGATATTCTAAGCTTCTTTGCTGAATTACAGTTTTCATTAAAAGAAAACCAAGATTAAACTATTTTATTTCTGGGAGGAGATTTAGAAAAAAATATGTAGTCAATAGTTTGCCCACTTTTTTTTTTAATGTAGCTGCCCAGAGTCACTGGTATGAAATGGACAGCTACATTAAAAAAAAAAAGTTGTAAACTTTAATCTTTACAAAGATTAAAACACAGAAAACCTACAACCGATAGTTTCAGAAGTTTCAAAGTTATGTAGTGTTAGAATAATTTGACATACATTAGGCATTTATTTTCAGATTTTATACAGTTTGAATTCTGCAGTGTCGATATTAAAACATAGGAATGGGCAAACCTGACAGTTTTGGATTTTTTTTTTTTTCATTTCTTTCTTTTTAAATCCATCCATGTTGGTTTCTCTCCATTTCTCAATTTTCCATTTGTTTGTTGGTCCAAGCCATGTCATATAGGTTTGGCACTGATTTCTGATCCCATTAATTAGTGTCCCTTTATGGTCTGGTTCAGCGCTCATCTGCATTTTCCTTTCCATTCTTTTTCCTTCCTTTTTCTCATAGAAGTAAGAATGTCTAAGCCCTTGGAACTGGAGAAGGTGCGGCTGGAGCTGCAAGAAGAACACACGGGTAAGCTTGTGTGGTGGGAAGGATAAGAATGTATGCATTCATTAGTAGCAAAAGGCTCCAGGGGAGGCTGAGGCTGATTGAAATGAGAACACACCTTTCCCTTTCACTCTTGCAACTGTGGCCTCTTTGAAGCTAATTCATTTTCTTTCTCCTTTTAAATTTAAGAAGATATTAGAAATACAGTAAGCAAGTGAATGAATAAATAAAGATGAGTCCTGCAGGGTCAGACTCCCATGTTTCCATTGGATAGCCTTGCCAGAAAAGTCAGTCTTGAACCCAGAAATTGTCTTTCAGATATACAATTTTTTTTCCAGTCGTCTGCAAGATATAAAAGATCATTTATGCCCAGTAAATAGTATTAATATACTGCTGAGATAACTTGGTACTACAGTATTGCATGAGCCAGTTTTGGCCATGAATTGGAATTAGTACCAGAAGCAGGGGATGAAGGGGAACAAGAGAGAGTGATGAAGAAGGGGAGGAAGGATCCCCAGTGCACTGAGAAACAAAGCAGTGAAAAAACTATTAAAAATTACTGTTCTGGGAAGGATAAGGAACTAAACTTTGTTGTTGCCGGCGGGGGTGGGTGGGGAGGGTATTGGTTTTTTGTATTTGGGTTTTAATTCTGTAAGCTGCCCGGAGTCACTGTGTGTGAGTTGGGCGACCATATCTTTTTTTTAATAAACAAAATAAATAAGCAACAGAGAATGGTTTAGGACCAAGTAGAAGGAATCAGGCAATGTTTAGTACAAAGTATTGTTACTTATTGGTTGTGTGCTACTTCAGCCCTTGAAGCAGGGATGAAAAATCTCCCTGTGGACCACCATCACTAAGTAAAATAAAATAAGACAATTTTGCTCCATTGGGCAGTCCCATTCTCTGTGCAAAGAGAAGCTGGGAGCAAGTGCTTTGTGACTCTGTCTTAATAGTTTGCCAAGAATGGGACTATCCCATTTGTGGATGGCATGAAGAATCATCTCTGAGTGGAAGAAGGGAAGGTGGGACAGAGAGAGCTTGTTCTGAAAGAAGGTGTTGGAAGAAATGAGTTAGGGGAGGATGGGGAATGTTCTGAGAGCCACTTTGTCCCTCCAGCTGGAAAATATTCCCCACTCTGATTTGGGGAAAAGAAGAGAAGCACCACATTCCAGAATGATTCTTAAAGTAAACCAAACATTAACAAGACACATGAATAACTTGTTAATGGTGAACAGTTTGTTTATGGATGTTCACATAAATCAAATCAAATCAAATCAAATCAGTTGTTTAATACAGTCATAGACCAGCATAGAAGGATAATCTATTTATATCTAAATATAAATATGTAAATAAATTGAATAGTTGTGTGTCACAAAAATAATGATTGCTTCTGTTTCCTTATCAGCACTTTCAAAAAATGTCAGTGCCATAATAAGGCTTGTACAGTGATCTTGTTTTTGGAGTTGCCCAACAAAGAGTGTGAACTTAAAATACACTAGGCAATACATTGTATTCTAGGCATATTTGAAGTCTCCTCCCTTTCTATCCAACTCACCTCTTGATGTGCTGTTCCGGGGTCTGTTATCCATCCCAATGTATAGGAGTTATCGGTGGCCCAAACTCAATGATTTATATTTGATAAAACACAGCAATATTGTAGAAATTTCATCACCAGAAATGGAGTTCTTCCAGTCACTGTAAGCAGCAGAGGTAGGCGCAGGATCTGTAAAGGAATGTGAGAAAGAAACAGGTGGACCAGCCTCTGAGGGATCTCTAATGGAGAATGTGAGATAGGGGTGGATTGTTCAGAACAAACTGGGGTTTCTTGAGACTATTTTAGTATGGACCCTGTGTGGTGAATTTAACTTCTTTGCTTCTAGATACAGAAAGAAATGGACCTGACACAAACCATCAGGTGAGAACATTTGGGCAGGAGCAGGAGGTATAAAGTGGGATTAGGGAAGTAGTTGTATCTTGAGGTGGGCCACAGTCTTAGATTGTCAATGCTAATGTTGTTTCATGTTCTCCCTTTTAGACTCAGCAGAGCAAACCTTCCCCGTTCTCCCCATCCCCAACCATCACGGGCACCAAGGTAAGCCCCATCTTTTCTCTGCCTACATGCAGGTCCACTAGGAGATGACATTTCTTCCTTAGGAGGAATTTTCTCTCATAGATGGAAGACGTAGCAAATGCCCAATTCAATTGTGTTACTAGTAGCAATCACCAAGAAGGTTTCAACACAGTCCAGCTGTTAAATTCCTGTGAATCTGGTCTGCACTGCAGATCCCTGTTCATTGGATAAGGAACAAGCCCTCTGTGCTCTTCCTGTACCCTAACATGCCAGATTACTCTGTTCCTCTCAAGTAGCCATCCTCTTTTTCCACACAAAGACTCTATAACCTACTCTGATGATAGAAAAACCATCCTCACTGGTCTTAACCAGTTCCACGGTCCATTATTTATACCATTGCTCTACCCTGGCTGTATACACACACACATTGAAATAATTATCAATGTATTTATATATCAGAACAGATATATAAACACATTGATAATTATTTCAATATGGGACTCCTAGACGTAGCTAAGATTGCTGCCAATGAGATGGCATTTCATTTTTTTTCAAATAACTTTATTAGATTCTAAGATAAGAAAAGTAAAAACTAACAAAATCTAATATTAAAGATAGAGAATAAAGAAAGAAGGAAAGGGAGAACAAAGTCAAAAGTCCAGAAAGAAAGAAAAAATACAAACAAGGATGACTTCCAACTTTCCTCACAACAGATATAAGTATAAATTTACACTAGTTTACAACATAACTTTCATTTTTTCTATTGTCCACTATTATTTCTAGTCATTAAATCCATACATCGTAATTTTGTTTTTTTTCTGTTTCATGCAAAAAAAGCCAAAAAAGGCTTCCAATTAGCATTAAAATTACTCATGAGATGCCATTTCAGATAGTTCTGTCTCTACCTTAACTTCCTCTAGTGCAGTGGGGTGCTATTTGTGTTTATTTATTTGCCATACTTCAAGCTCATTTTTTCAGTAGTGACTTACTTTATCCTTTATCAGTTAATTTAATTTGACTTACTGGATTTTTAAGACTGCTCAGTTCAAAACAACTCTGGGTGGCATACAATATTAAAAACAGATAAAAAACAACAATTATCAAAATAGAATGGTGACATAGACAAATCAAAATATCCCCACATAGTCAAGAGCTCTGTGAAGGACCGCACCATCCAGATTAGCCCAAGGGCTGGGTAAAAAAACAGGTTTGAAGGGGGTTTTGAAGAAGACCAAGGTGGGAGCCATGCAAATCTCAGGGGGATACTGTCTAGGCTGATGTTTCTCAACCTTAGCCACTTTAAGATGTATGGACTTCAACTCCCAGAATTCCCCAGCCAGCATGGCTGGCTAGGGAATTCTTGGGGTTGACGTCCACACATCTTAAAGTGGCCAAGGTTGAGAAACACTGGTCTAGGCTAATGCCTGCTTTCCTAGCTTTAAAACACAGAGTACATCAGTACTCTGTGTAGGCAAGTTTTTATGACAAGCTGAACAGACATCTTATTTGACAATGACTATATACACATAATCTTCTTAAGTCTTGGAAGTATGATGGAAGAGGATGTCATAGCCCGTCACTCAACACGCCAATTTTTTAATTGCCTCTCTACCAGTGTCCATCCAGGGTCTGTGAAACTTTGAAATGAGACAGAAACCTTCAAAGCTTGCTTTGCCCAGGGAGTGATTGCTATGACATGTCTGTATATATATTTTTAAGTGGATTAATCACTTGCATTTTGATTAACTGATTGTACAGAAAAAATTTGCATATTGCCCAAACCACAATCTGTTCCTTTTTTTTTTTTTTTGAGACATTGAAGGCAGAATTAGTTAACTTTAACAGCTCAGCTCTTGACATAATTTAAAAAGTTGCACTTTCTGCAATATTGCAAACAATTCTAGGTGGCCCTTCTTATATGACCGGCTGCTTCCATGGAAATCCTGAAACACCTGAAGCAAGTGCCTGGGCTGGTCCTAGCAGGTCAAAATCATGCTTACAAAGCAAGAGCCTCAGTGGAAGTGCCCTGCACTTTTGCTATCAACATGATAGGAACTTGTGAATCAAGGTTGGTTTAAGGGGGGAATTCCCTGCGCCCCAACCCTGGCAGCAAAACAGGAAGCCAAGTAACGATAAATCATCTTCCACTGGTCAGTGGGCGGGAGGTGAACGTATTGCATTGTTTCTTGTCCCTCCAAAGGGCTCACTACTAAATACCTGCAATGTGCCATTCGATATTCAAGTTGCAGAATTTGAATTGCCTTGCTTGGAATTCCTTAACTCGAAGGGCTGAACAGAATCTTGGCTGCAGTTCAGGGTCTCCCCTGAATCGCCCTCTTTTTCCTGCAGTGACAGATAGCTCAATCTGCCCAGTGTAAGATACTTCTTACAGCTGCCCCATTTCCTTTTTTGACTCTTGGTTCCAGAGCAAGACATAACTATTTTCGTCAGATGAGGGAGCTTCAGGGCTTTAAAAAAATACGAGAAAGGCGCCATCAACTCTGTACTTGTAATAACGGAGTTTGGGCAAAGGAAGAAAACAGCAGGGCCAGAAAGATGATTGTTATGTGGAGTTGGAAAGCAAATTGCCCTTACTATGGTTGGCTGGCCACACAGTCAGCCAGATGTTTAGACTGGATTTGGCATTTTTATCCACCTGTTGAGTCCTTCCCAAGGACTTGGGATAGGCAGGTGTTGTTTGATGGTATTAAAGGTATCGTTGCAGGATGTAAGCTTTTCCAAGTAAAGCTGCCTTTTGCAACTGACTGATGGTGATTTTGTCAATGCCAATGGTGTTCAAGTGTTGCCCCGGATTATTATTATCGTTATTATTATTATTATTCCCCTCCAGATCAAAGCTGAAGACTCTACAGAAATGCCTCCAGCCCCAGCCCCAGCCCCAGCCCCAGCCCCAGCTCCCCAAGCTCAGCAGCCACACCTACCCCAGGCTCAGCTTATGTTAGCAGGCAGCCAGCTTGCTGGGGTAAGTACAGGAGGCAGTCTCTGCAGTTCCGCAGAAGCAACTTTGGGGTGAAGTGAAGTGAGGTGGAACAGAAGGATCATGTTTCTGGGACTGAAACCTCTTGAATTATTTCTACCCTGAGTATTGCAGTCAGAGGTTGAAGAAAGCAGAGGACGGAGGTTGCAATTCATGCCGGCAAGATCAGACATTCTCTGTAGGGTCAGATCATAAAATATGTGCAACAAACCTATTCTCCTAAATGGAGAATCTCTATGCTGAGCATATTTAAATAGTTTATTGTATCTATACCTTACTTATACAAATGTTTATTTATTTAGAAACCTCTTAGATGTAATAATTTAAAAAGCCATGTGTGTTAAGGTCAGTGTTACCTTGACTTGGGAATGTTGTTGAAACTTGCTGCATTCCTAATATTTCAAAATATTGATTTTGGGATAATATTTTATTTTTTTTGATTTATTCAGTTTACACCCTGCATTTCTGCTAAGCATTAACGTCTGGATTTTGAGTACATGAACAAAATAGTCTTGTTCTTGCACATCAAAAGCACCTTTTCCATGTCAGACTCTGGCTGTACTATTGGGTGAGCCAAAAAAGTAAAGAAACAGCAAGTAGGGCTTATTGGTATTTTGGTGCTACTATTTTATTTCTATTTTGATGGATGATGGCTGTGTGGGCAAGCAGATGATGACTGTAAGATGGTAGGTGGTAGATAGCTGGAGAGAACTTTGTTTGGAGTCCCTGGAGTTCTGCAGTCAACCTTTCCCAGTATGGTGGCATCTTAGGGCTGCAAGAACAGCACAACCAGGTGCCATGGGAGCGGTAGTCTCAAAACAGATGGTCTATATTAGATTGGGAAAGGCTGACGGAAGCTAAAAGATTAAGGAAAGGAAATGGGTAGTTTGAAGCCCCACTCTCTCTTCAGTTGTGCATGTCAGGGATCTTCTGTGATGGATAGAGGCTGGGGAAGAAGATGGAGTTCTCTCAGCCTCTGCCACAAAGGTGGTTAGAGAAGGAGCTCTAACCCCACCCTGCATAGTAAAACTCTGCTGATGCTTCCCTCTTATCAGCAGCCCACTCCATCCCCCCTGTGCCTTTTCCAGTGGACAAGGAGAAATCCAACAGATGTACCTTTTCCTGAACCTCCACACATGATAATAAGCAACACACCCTCTTCTCTCCCACTTGGCCAAGTTCTCCATGTTGTGTGCGAGGCCAGTCTCTGTCAGGAGAAGAATTGCATGGCTGCCTACTTGAGAAAGTTTCTGGCTCTTTGCTGAGGGCAGGGAATGTAGTTGACTAACTTGCTTCTTCCTTCTCTCTGATTTATCCTCTTTGTCTTCCTTCCTTCCTTCCTTCCTTCCTTCCTTCCTTCCTTCCTTCCTTCCTTCCTTCCTTCCTTCCTTCCTTCCTTCCTTCCTTCCTTCCTTCCTTCCTTCCTTCCCACCATTCATTCTTTGTTTGGGGATGGTCTCTCTGCCTCCTGCTTGCTACCCGCCCTGCTGCCCTCTTCTTGCCCTCTCCCATACAGCTCACTGCCCTGATGCCCGCCCAACAGCAGCTGCTCCTGCAGCAGGCACAAGCACAGCTTTTGGCAGCTGCCGTGCAGCAGTCTAATGCTGCTGCTGCCGCCGCCGCCTCTCAGCAACCTGGGGCTGAACTGCCAGCACCACAGAGCCAGCCCCAGACGCCCCAGCTGGCCTTGTCCCAACCAATCCAGCTCACAGCACAGGTAAGGGCTTGTGCATGAAACAGGGAGCTTCCAGGGCTGGCCACAACAGGTCCCTGCATTGCTAGGTCACCTCCCCATGGAAGGGAGAGCCATCGCTCCTGGAGGGTTGTTTCAGAGTTAAAACTGGCTTGTTCTACAATGGCCTGAGGCACGGGCTTGCCTGCATTGTCCACTGAAACCAGTCACATAGTCATCGCTTCTTAGGATGCCCAGAGCCACAGTTCTGTGGAAGATCCTGGGAGCCAGAGTTCTATGGAAGAAAAGTGCTAGTGCTCTTAGGGCAAGTATAATTCCCAGGATGCTCTAAAGAAGTTCAACCTCATCAAAAAGTTGGGTATCTATGTGCTATGCAGAGATGTATCCACCCTGTTTCTCCTGATTCTTTCTCCTGTAGGATATCCAGCAGCTGCTGCAGCTCCAGCAGTTAGTCCTTGTCCCAGGGCACCATCTCCAGCCCCCTGCACAGTTCCTGCTGCCACAGGCCCAGCAGGGGCAGCAAGGTGAGAAGATTTTACCGGAAGGTATGGGGCAGCCTTCCCCCCAGATGTTCTAGAATTAATTGCTAGGGTCTCCAGCCTGCCTGCTAGCCAGAAACAATGGGGGAGTTGTGGTACAAGATGTCTGGACATTGGTAGGTTAGGGAAGGATGGGGTGATGGGATGTGTAGGTCACCAAGGACTGCTTCCAGAAGAAGGATTTTCAGACAGGCCACTATTAACCTCACTCAGTCACTTCTCTCTCATTGCAGTTGTCTTCCCAGATCTGGGGCATTTTCTGTTCCATTCTTCTTGGAAGGCATGACAGAGTGTGGGAATCAATTTCCCCAGCCAGCCATTTTTAAAAATAATTTATGTCACTTAATTGTGGCATTGGTGTGATGATGTCATGATGCACATGTCATTTTGATGCCCTTGTAGCTTGTTACAGGTATTGCTGCTTACCAATTAACTAAACAGGACTGTAACTTTGCACAGAAAAGACAAGAGTATGCTGGTCCTCTTCAGAGCTAAGCTGAGATGTTTCCTCCCTCTTTTCCCTGTAGGGCTGCTTCCGACACCAAATCTATTTCAGCTACCTCAGCAAAATCCAGGGAGCCTCCTGTCGAACCAGCCTCGTGCAGGACTCCCAGCACAGGTGAGCAAGGAAGGAGGGGTCCTCTGGGTAAAATATTCAGGGAGGTAAAGAAAGAAAGAAATACCGTGCAAATATTTTGTTTTTTGTCTTATGCCTTCATTCCTTTTTCTCTTTTTTTAAAAATTTGATTATACTGTTTTTTTCCTCTACTAATAAATTCAGTTGTGATAATTTGAGCCCTGAATCTCAGTGAGCAAATACCTCCATTCCTAACCCTCTAAACCCAGCTCCCAAGGTTGAGAAACACTGCCCTAAACACCAAAAGAAGGAAGTGGCTTTTGCAGCTAATGAAAGATGAGTGAATGTTCAGCCATTCAGCCCTTTCTCTGCAATTTGCATTAGTACAGTTTAATTCAGGAGCCTCTTCACCAGTGTTTCTCAACCTTGGCGACTTGAAGACATGTAAACTTCAACTCCCAGAATTCCCCAGCCAGCAAGGCTGGCTAGGGAATTCTGGGAGTTGAAGTCCACACATCTTCAAACTCCTAAGGTTGAGAAACACTGCCCTAAACACTGAAAGAAGGAAATAGCTTTTGCAGCTAATGAAAGCTCTGGTAGGAAGGGCCTCCCATCTTGGCCCAGGCATAGGATTAGCTATTAATTAAACAATGAGTAGTGAAATTATTAGATTGTTCCACTTAAGTTTGGTAATACAGTCTGCCTGGACTTGCGTTTGGTCCTTCTGTGTCTCTTGGATTCCCATTTCTCTGATTTCTTCCCATGCCCCAGCAAGTGACTCGGCCTGGCCTCCCCGAGTCCCACCTCACTCACTCACAGCCGCCCAAATGCCTGGAGACCCCTTCACACCCTGAGGAGCCCAGTGACCTGGAGGAGCTGGAGCAGTTTGCCCGCACCTTCAAGCAGCGGCGCATCAAACTGGGCTTCACACAGGTATGTATCAGAATGCTTGGTTCAGACTAGGAAGAGTAAGATGTTGTTTTCCCTCATGAAAGAAGAACAGTTATGTATGGAGTGAAAATGGTGTGAAATTGCTTATTTCTTTGGAACCATAACAATGTATGTTACCTTCTTCCTGGGTATGAAATCCAAGCCAGTCAAAATCACCGAGTGTGATAACACCACAACAAAGCCAACTGGGTTTGGCTACCTGATAATATCACCAAAACAGGGAAACTGCTACTTGCTCTTACATAACATAGGAATGTAAGAAAATTGCACCGGACAAGACCAAAGTCCTGTTTTTTCTAGCTTTACATCCATCAAATATTTCAGGGAAGCAAGGTATAATTGCAACTGTATTCTTCCAGTTGTCCTCCAGCAACTGGAACTGAGAGCCAAACTGATTCTGGAAAGAATACACCATTGTTACAAAGGAGCACTTTGAATTTTTTTGTACTCTTGTTCCTTCCCTTTAAAATCCCTGGATGAGGTCAGGTGCACCTTGATTCTGTTCCTGCTCTTCATGGAGAAAGAGTCAGTAATAGCTGACCTCCTGGATACAAGGAAACTTAGTCAAATCTCTGCCGTCTAAGCTGCTCTCCTTTGCATCTTCTCCATGTTTGTGTCACCTATACCAATTCTGCCCCAGCATCCAATTGTGGACTAGAGTGAGGAACAAGCTCTACAGTGAGATGGGCTATGCAGAATCCTGGGCATTTATGATACCTACAAGCAAGCTTCTGTCCCCTCTGAAGTAGTTCTTCAGGTTGAAACTAAAAAAAAAAAGGCATTTGTATTCTTCTTCCAGTTAAAAAGCACTGTTTTAATGAAATCAAAAGGGAAAAAATGGAGATGGTTTAAACAGTGAGAAAACTTGTTTGCTGTAAAGAGTGACATGTATGTAATATGAAGAATGTAAGTGGAGGAAAGCTGTTTCCTTTTTTATGCTCATTAGTATAAATTTGAAGTTGCGTCCTCCAGAGTAGTGTTTCTCAACCTTGACAAATTTAAGATGAGTGGACTTCAACTCCCAGAATTCCCCAGCCAGCCATGTTGGCTGGGGAATTCTGGAAGTTGAAGTCCACACATCTTAAAGTTGTCAAGGTTGAGAAACACTGCTCCAGAGTATTTTCGATGGCAGCTTGCATTACACTGGATACCTTGTGATGTCCGGAATGTAGGGGTTTTATCCTTTTAAATCTATGGGGGGCAGAGGCTGATTCTCCATGGTCTACATTAAAGTGTACATGAGGAATCTGAAATGCTAAAAAATAGATGATATGAAAGCTAAAACTCTCAACAGTTTTGCTCAGTCTATAATTCTATATTTGCAGGGAACTGTGGGACACACAGCCTTGGTATACTCTCAATAATTGCTTCTCTCCCTTTTCTTCCCTCCATCCTCCACAGGGTGATGTGGGGCTGGCCATGGGGAAGCTTTATGGGAATGACTTCAGCCAAACCACCATCTCACGCTTTGAGGCACTGAACCTCAGCTTCAAGAACATGTGCAAACTCAAACCTCTTCTGGAGAAGTGGCTGAATGATGCTGGTAAGGAAAGACAGCCAAGTGTGATAAAGCTGAATCCTGTTCAGGATGGCCCACCTGGGAGGGAGTGAAGGCTTGTTGAAAATGCCAGAGAGGGAAAGAAGAGAGAGTTTTTGGAGGTACCAGTGGTAGAGAGGAGAAACGAGGGACTAAGAGATGCCAAGGAGGTTATTCTAAGAGACGCCAAGGAGGTTATTCTAAGAGGTGCAGTGAAGGTAACAGGAAAGAACCATACATAAGCTATCACATCATTTTTTTAGTTTGGGCTTTCCTGCATTTGGTAACCCATGTAAACAAGCTTAGCATGCTGTATGAAGCCAACTAATTGTAGCTCATTCAGAAACCATGGCGTAGCATGATGTGTGGGCCAAGCAACATCCTTCATGGTCTGAGGCTGACAGAATGAAGATAGGGTCAAACAATCCAAGTGGGACTGAGTGGTGGGCTTTGTGGCACCATGGTGAGTATGCTACCCTTCAATGAGAAACTTTTTCTTGTTTGCTCCATCGACAGAGGATGCAGTTATACATAGTTACAATCAAGCGGAAGAGAAAGGTGATGCCATTTCTGGAGATGATCAAGTTTGAGGATCTGCATCTGAAAAGAGATAGATAGAAAGAGAAGGGGTCGAGCTGTATAGTAAATGTGCCTCATGAGCGTTACTCAAGAGGTGAATAAATGTTCATCCTTGGCATGTTACAGAGACAATGTCTGTGGACTCCACGCTTCCCAGCCCCAACCAGCTGAGCAGCCCTAACCTTGGTTTTGATGGGCTGCCAGGCCGACGTCGCAAGAAACGGACCAGCATTGAGACCAATGTCCGCTTTGCATTGGAAAAAAGTTTTCTAGCGGTAAGGAATTCCCTACAAAGCAACGCTACTTCCCTCATCCCTTCCCTCCCAAAATTAACATACGTTATGCCATGCAATGGAGAAGAAGCTTAGGTAAAGTTTTCACATGTGCTGCTTTCTTTAATACTTCCGCTAAAGTGTGCGATTTAAAATTGATTTAGATCAATTTTAGCCATTTTTCAGAGTATAAAAGAATTACCCACATGGTTCCCCGTCCTTCAGATGTTCACTTATCCCTAGGAATGGATGTTATTCTTATACTTCTATATCCCCTGACAGAACCAGAAGCCTACCTCAGAGGAGATCCTACTTATTGCCGAACAATTGAACATGGAGAAGGAAGTGATTCGTGTCTGGTTCTGCAACCGCCGCCAGAAGGAGAAACGGATCAACCCTTGCAGCTCTGCTCCCATATTGCCTGCTCAGGGCAAGCCGCCTGGCTTCAGCCCTCACATGGTAAATTCCAACACTTCTCTCGTACGTGATGATCTGTCTCAGTTGACCTCATCTGTGGCTTTCCCATGCTACGTCTCTGGACATTCGCAAAATTCCCTTGAGAGACACGTCTTACATTATTTTTGCCTGCTATAATCTTGTTTTGCATTTCCCGTACCCTTTCTTTGCCCTTGTTCTACACCTTGGATGGATCATATATATCTGACTATATCTGACCTACCTCCACATGTCACATAATTGCCCATCTTCCTTCCTTGATATGTCATTTGAAGGAATGCCTACCTGCCTAATCCTTCTGCAGAATTCTATCTGCCTGTTTTATTTACATTCACTTCACCTCCAGTCCTGTTGTGCTCACATACTCCTGACTTTCTCACTTGATAATTCTTATATATGGTAGCAACCTCCTCAGTCCTGCTTGTCTTCCTTCCTGCCACCCCTTAATCAACGGCTCCAGATAGCAAAACTAAAAGCCAGTCATACCAGGGGAAAAACTGTAGCCACCAGAATTCATAAATGTTCCCTGCAAATATAGAATTATAGACTGGGCAAAATGGTTGAGAGTTTTAGCTTTCACATCATCTATTTTTTAGCATTTCAGATTCCTCATGTACACTTTAATGTAGACCATGGAGAATCAGCCTCTGCCCCCCATAGATTTAAAAGGATAAAACCCCTACATTCCGGACATCACAAGTTATCCAGTGTAATGCAAGCTGCCATCCAAAACACTCTGGAGCAGTGTTTCTCAACCTTGACAACTTTAAGATGTGTGGACTTCAACTTCCAGAATTGTCAAAATGTCTTTTTTTGAAGGACAGCAGTGTCAGGGCTGTTTGGACCTTGGTGGGAATGCTGTTCCAGAGGGCAGGTGTGGTGACAGAGAAGGCATGCTTCCTGGTGGCACTGGTTAATATATGGGATCCAGAACAAACCTACCCTGTTGGATCTTATGAGAGGAGCACTTTGTAGGTAACAACCAGCACCTTGAACTGCATCTGGAAGCCTACTGGTGCAGCTCACGTAGCAAGTATTACATGGGCATACCAAAACATGCCCATAATTACTTATGCTGCTGCATTCTGGACCAGCTGTAAGTTCTGAGTGGTCTTCAGAGGCAGCCCTACTGCCATAGCCCAGACCTGAGATGAGAGCATGGGAAATTATGAGAAGAGCTTGTCATTCCACAAAAGGGTGGAATTGATGCACAAGATGCAATTTGGGGGTTTACCTGGACTGATAGGCAAAGGCCTTCCTGGCTACAGCTGCCACCTGCTCTTTGAGCAGGAGCTATCAGTCCAGGTAAACCCCCAAATTGCACTCCAGTTCCATCTGGGGAAATGCAACCCCATGGAGAACTGAACTTGGAAAGTCCTCAGAGCTGGCTGGTCCATGAACCTACAGCTACTTGATCTTGCTGGAATACTATTTAAGCCTGTTCCTCCCCATCCAGACCCGAACAGTTTTCAGGCACTGGGACAAGGCTTGGCAACATTGTTTGGTCAGCCAGGGGTCAAGAAATACAGTTGGGTGTCATCAACATGCTGCCCGCTATGGCTGACGCCCTCTTGCCTTATCACCTCCTTCAACAAGTCCTAACTAGCATTTTTTGAAAGTCTTTCCTGCCCCCTGGTGGTATAAGGGAAAAAGCTTGCTACATGTTTCTATCCATTATGTCTGTGACAAGTTCTTGTCTCTGTGTGTATTTTTGTGCTGCATCTCCTCAGGTGACCAGCCCAGGCACCGGCACAAGTTTGCCCCTCTCCCAGGCTTCCAGTAGTCTGAGCACAACAGGTACACATTCCCCCTTTTGGGGAAGACCTTATTTTCCCTTCCCTTCCTCCTAGAACAATTTACTGGGGTGGAGTGATGAGAGCATGTTGGTACTGTGCAAAATTGATCTCTTGTTAAGCATAGGAACATAAGAGCATCGTGATCCTTGACCCACAAAGGGTTGAGGGATTTTTGAGATTGATGGAACTCTGGACTGTAAGAGAGCAGAACCAGGGACTGATCGTATTGAATTCCTGAACCCAGGGCCACCTGGGCATATTGGTCCTGAGCCATTGCTGCACCCACTGCAAGACCCTGGCTTCAGGGATATTTCTCCATGGGCTGAGAGCAAATGCCCTACAAGTGATGAACATGAGATTTTCATTGGCCAGCACAGGATGGTCTAGACCATGTTTTTCAAACTTGGGAACTTTAAGATGTGTGAACTTCAACTCCCAGAATGCCCCAGCCACATATCTTAAAGTTCCCAAGTTTGAAAAACAGTGGTCTAGACATTCTGCAGCATCTTCTCCCTATGAAACTTTTCTTCGTGCAAGAAATAATGAACACCAAATATCCTGGCACAAGATGTAGTGATAGCCACAAGAACCTAGTACATCACCAACACTGCCTAATGTTTTTTATAATTCCCTATAAGTAAGACACGAGTTGAATGCAAACCAAAGGACACCAGAGCTTTGCATCAAATTCTGGGTTTTGTGTCATAATTCTATTCTAGAATTAAGACCAACAATTCACAGTTGCAGCCACCCCTGGTGATTGTGTAATTGCCCATCCCAGCACAACGTCAGAGATGATTGAGTCTCATTTGTAATCCTCTCCTGAGTTTCAGGAACACTGAGTAGCCAAACCAAGCCAAGTCATTGGGCAGGATATAAATTGAATAAATATTAGACATTATGCCCTTCCCTTCCATTGACTTCTGTGTGGGGAGGGTGGTGTTGCTGTCTAAATAAAGGCAGACTAGGTAGCGTGGGGTTCTCTGCATGAAGCCCCTCCAGAAGAACCTCCATTTTAACTTCCTGTTCTTGTTTTGGGGGCAGTTACTACCTTGTCCCCAACAGTCTGCTCCCTAACCCCCAGTCGGACAGCAGTAGGAGCAGGGGGCACCACCCTCAACTCGGTCACGCCACCCCCAAGCAACAGCACAAATCCCAGTCCCCAGAGCAGCGGTCATCCAGCTCTCAGCTTGCAAGGCCTGAATCCCAGTACAGGGTAAGTGGCAAGACTGTAAAATCTTTGGGAGGGTCAGGTTCCTTAAGAAGTTGGACTGTGATCCTGGGTAGAGCTGCACTGTAACACCCAGTTCTTTAAGGAGCTGAGTCAAGGGGTCTAACTTCTGTGATCACTTAAGGCCCCCAAACCACTTCTTTTAAAAAAAGGTTTGGGGTTCTTAACTGTTCTTAATATCTCTGGTTTTAAGTTGGGGTTTATTATATTTATGGGTTTATTTCTGTCGTGAATCTCTGTGCAACTTCAGCAATTGACAGTATAATAAGCAGGTAAGTAAACCAATCCGAGAGAAGGGAGAGATATAAAATCTACATTGACTCAGCCATTGGAGGTTGGATCCTAAGGATACATTCCTGGACACACCTGAGTGGAAAAATGGGGCTGGGGGTGAGGAGAGCATGATCATCTTTTTCACCACAAAGCCCCCACTTTAACTTCCTGAATTTGGTTTGATTGCAGAAGCACAGTGCTAGGGGTGAATGCAGGGTTAAACCCAGCGCTAATGGCCACCAACCCACTGGCCACCATACAAGGTTTGTGAAAAAAAGAAGAAAACCCATGATGTCATGGCTGCCATTCACTCCACTGGCTTGCTTGTGTGAGAGAAAAAGTGGGCAAAGGAATGGATGTGAGGTTGTAGAGACTGTACGTTGTGTGCACAACGTGCGTATGATTGCTGCATGTCTCAGAAAGCTTGGGAGATATTTACTTGTGCGTCTGGCGATAAAGCAACTATGGTTGCCACACAGTTGAAGAAATCTTAACTGATTACAGATTAAATCTCTAGATTTCTTTTTTTCTTTTAACTTGATTTGTTTTTAGGTGACAGCCAAAAGTTGCAGCAGGCGTCATTCCAAAAGTAGCATTTTCTCCCCTCTCCTCTCAAACAGAGGATGGTGTTTGTCACCAGTAATTTATAGAACTACTTGTACTCAGAGAGTTTGGCAGCCCCACTCTTTCTGGATTAAGCAAATGAGTGTGTTTAGAAACTTATGAATTAAAATAAAAATAATAACTTGTGAATGTAAGCAAGTTTAATTTCAGTCAGTCTTCAGGTTCTGAAGCTCCCTGAAGTAGCAGTTGGGACAGGATTATAAATGTACTTGGTGCCTAAAAGCAATATCAGTAAAAGTCCAGCATCTGCAATCTGCATGAGAATAAAAACAGGATATTTACGCCCATATCTTTTTGCATCTCGTTTTAATCTGAGGTTCTCCTAAAAGAAGATAATAAGGAACTTAATCCAGACTTTCTGTAGGCAAAGCATATTTGTTCACTTATTTCTTATATTTATATCCCACCACAGTTATGCCTTTTGTGACAGTTCACAAATCAAATCATAAAAACAATAAAAACCATAAATGTCATGATAACTCTCAGAAGTGTCAGATTTTAAAATAACCCACTAACGATTGGATAGAAAACAAGGCACAGACATGCTTCCAAAGGCTCATCAGAGAAACCTTAACTTTTTTGAGAGGTGACTAAAATTGGGGTTACCCAGGCCTCAGGGGGCTGGTATACTCCAGAGCAGTATTTCTCAACCTTGGCAACTTTAAGATGTGTGGAGTTCAACTCCCAGAATTCCCCAACCAGCAGGAGTTGAAGTCCACACATCTTAAAGTTGCCAAGGTTGAAAAACACTGCTCCAGAGGCTATGGAAAGCTGTAGAGAAGCATTGCTTCAGGATCCCCTTTACCTCCTGAGCTGGGGGACTCTAGAAAGGACTCTAGACTCCTTGAGCATAATGGATGGGCTGGCCAAACTCAACCTGGAATGGATGGTCCTGAAAGTACCCTGGGCCATTATATTGTAGGGCTTAGGTTAAAACCAATACCTTGAATTGTACTCAGAAACCTATTGAAAGCTAGTATGATATCCATAAAAGAGTATATTGTGTTATTCTGCTTAATTGGTTTGCACCTGTAAGCATGTGGTTTGCTACGTTTTTCACCAATTGTGGTTTCTGGGTAGTCTTCAAGTGTAGCCCCAGGTAAAGTGCATTCCTGTAAACCCGTTGCCAGCAACTCCTGCTCCAGAAAGGGCTGAATTAGCACACTAGCCCAAAGTGGATAAGGTACCCCTGGCTAGGGCTTCCAGCTGCTGATTTAGGGGAAGCTGCCAATTCAGGAGCATGTCCAAGTCGTGAGCTTACTCCTTCGAGAACACTACCTCTTCCAGAGCCAGTGGAGGAGATACCTGGCCATGATATGGTTGCTGGACAACAGCCATTCTGTCTTGCCAGGTCCATCCTCAGTTTGTTCTGTGCCATCCAGATCCTTACAGCCTCCAAACATCAGATAAGGACCTCCACAGCATCTCCTGTTTGGCGGGTGGAGATATAAAATTAGGATCATCCGTTCTATCTATCTATCTATCTATCTATCTATCTATCTATCTATCTATCTATCTATCTGATATAATGGCCACCTGATTCCAAAACAACTTTGGGTGGCTTACACTTAAAAATAGAACATCAGTTACAAAAAGAACCTATGTGTCTGGACCAACCACACACATTGATGATACCTTACCCCAAATTGATGGATGGCCTGCCCCACTGGCTTCTTATAGAGGTTAAATACTGTAAGGACCAAGCCTTGTGAATGGGACCATAGACTTGACTGCTTCTTCCCCACCAGGGGGCAGTCCTGAAGAATATAATAGTGATGTCAAAAGCAGCTGAGGGACCCAGGACAAAGGGAGTTGCATTCACACCATTCAAGTGCTGGTAGGATCATCCACAAGAGCAACCAATGTCGTTTCTATCCCACACCCTGGTATGAATCCTGACTGAAAAGAACCCAGATAATCAGCTTTACCCAAGGTCTTTTGCAGTTGGAGTTCCACTGCCTTCTCCAAAATCTTCCCCCAGAAGAGAAGGTTTGGGACTATGCAAATTGAAATGGTCTAACATAGTGGGGTAAAGAGATGGCCTCCAGGAAAAAGCACACCATTTCTTCTTTCAAGGAGGCATTTATCGCTTCCTGAACCTATTGCCCCACCTTCAGGGTTACACATTGAATTATGCCTCTTCCCCACATCTTGGTCTGGCCTAATGAATAAGACTGAGATTGCTTGTGAGCTGCTGTGCAAACATAGTACAGGTGTGTGAGAGTGCAGCAAGTCAGTGGAGTCCCCCACAACCTACTTTCATTCCTCCTGGGGTCTTTCTCCATTTCATCTTGAATTTGCATATACCAGAAGGCATCACACTTCATTACATGCATCTTTCACATCATATATGCTAATCATTTATTGTGCAACCTGTCTCCACACACCATGTGTCTTTTCTGTGTGAATCATGTTGGGGGAGAGAGATGGTGGAGCTGTGTGGGACAGGGAAATGCCATTTCAATTATAGCTGCCTTTTTGGTATGGGAGAAGAGCCTCCAAGGATATCAGCCGTAAGAATGGTTTCCTGCAAGATTATCCTTCAAGAGGGCAGTCTTGGCTCTGTCTCTCCTTTGGGCCAATTATATATTGACCCCAAGGCCAGTGACAGGAAACCATTGCAGATGTGGCCTAACCAATGTTTTCTTCTCTCTATGTAGCGCTGGCCAGTGGTGGAAGCCTGCCAATTACCAGCCTTGATGCCAGTGGTAACTTGGTATTGGGTACCAGTGCAGGCACAACTGGAAGCCAGAGTATCGTGACCTCACCGCTCTTCCTCAACCATGCGGGCCTGCCTTTGCTGAGTGCTGCCCCAGGAGGTGTGGGGCTGGTATCAGCAGCTGCTGCCGTGGCTGCTTCTATGCCTAGCAAGTCCCCTACCTTGACCTCCTCCTCCTCCTCCTCCTCTTCCTCCTCCTCTTGTTCCTCATGCAGCTCCTCCAGTGACATGGCGCAGACAATGGGGCAAGTTGGTCCTGGATCCACTGAACCGGATGCCAAGACGGAATGAGGGCTCAGGAGCATCCTCGCTGCCTTTTCTGACACGGTGGGGGTAGCCAGGAGTGGACGTACAAACCGACACATGAAACCAAAAAAAAAAAAAAACCAAAACCACCAAAACCAAACAAAGAATTGTCAGCAACAGCCAAACGAAAAAAAAACAACCAAAAAATAAAATAAAATAACCTAAAGCAAACAAGCAAAGCAAAAAGGGAAAAAAAAGGAAGAAACCAAATAGAATTCCCCAAACCTTTGGCATTCATTTGTTTTTCCCCTCTGCAAAAGGTGACAGTCAATGGTCTGTTTGATTTTTTTAATGATTTATCTTTTTCATCTGCTCGTTTCCTGGACAGTAGCAGAAAGGAAACCAATAAATGGGGATAATTTTTTTTTTTGTAAAAAAAAAGAAAAAAATACTTAAAAAAAAAACCTTTAAAAATCCTTAAGGGGAATACAAATCTCACACCAAAAATCACCAGTTCTAGCTTCACCCAAAGCTTTTTACAGACTTTTCTATCTTCAGTGTCTGGTCGAATGTCTTTCAAAATGCTTTTATTTATTCTTATTTATTCTTTCTCTTTTCCTTGGATCCAGAAGGGGTTGGGCAGGAAAAGAACGGATTGATTTAATTTCAGGATCTTCCTATAAATATTTTCTTTATTTTTTAAATGGTTAACAAATGTTTCTGCTTTTTTGCTGTTTTTTTTTAAATGAAACAAGTAAGAAGCTTTATACATGTATGGGGATTCTTATAAGAAATGAAGGCTAGGATTTTCAAAGGCAATAATGAAAATCAGACACCAAGTTCCCACTATGGAAACTGGTTTCTTGATTGACATCCTGCAATGTTTTTTGCATTTCTGCTTCTTCTTGTTTGCAAAGAGTTATTAGATTACTCAGCCACGTCACAGACTCCACAAAAGGAGTTTGTGATCACAAAATTCTGATTACTTGCCAGCCCAAACCGATGTAAACTCTCTGGGGCTTGAAGTAAGAAGGAGGGGGGGGAACCAGTTTACAAAAGTTCTTTGCTGATGACCTTCCTGAGATAATTGATGTATTGCAAGCTTGGGATATCTGGTGCATCAAACTCTAGGCACTGCAATGCCTGTTTCTGTCTCTCTCAAAAGCTCCACGACTCCTACAGTGAGGATGGAATGAACTACATCTGGCTGGAATTACTTTGTTAATATTAGCTGGGCTACTCAGAGGGTATATAATGTAAATACTCTTTGCAGGACAAGAGGCATTATTGAAAGTCTCAGTCTTCAAGTTTTTAAGGATGGGCAGCACTAAATCTGTACTTTTTTCCTATCAGTTTGAACCTTTTCTTTGCCAGTTTTAATTTTTCTATTGAGCTTAGCTATTTTTTTTTAAATTGGTTTTGCCTGGGGTTAGTATCAGGGGTTACTTTTCTGAAAAACAGGGGATGTGTAATTTTTATTATTATTATTATTGTTATTATTATTTTTATATCTGTGTTCTGAAAAAAAATACTCATATTCCAGTGCCTGACAAAAACCAAAACAAAAAAACGGGAATTTCAGCATTCTTTACATTTTCCAGAAAAAACCAAAAATTGATAGACATCACTACAGAAATCAACAAAATGAAGACCACTGGGGAATATAAATAAAAGCAAACCACAGAAGAGGGATAAAAATCTCCTCAGTAAGTGGGTATCACAGAGACTCGGAGGCGAGAGAAAAACTTTTAACCAAAAAGAACCAACCAAGCGAACAAAGGAAGCTAAAACAAATAACCACAAAGAACTTTAATTGAAGAAGAAAGGATGAAAATATGTGGGAATAAAGGGGAAATCTTTACTTTCTCTGGTTAAGACAAAATGGCTCAACCATCTTTCTCTGTCCTGAAAAAAATACCTCATGGAAAGTTGTGTTGAGAAGCCAAGATTTTATAAATGGCAAAGAGACAAATAAATAAATAAATAAATAAACCAAATCAACCGAAGTGGGAGGACAAGATCAGAAGATCCTGTAACTTTCTCCCGGAAGTCTGGAAAGCTTTAAAAATGGCTTCTCAAAACACTTTTTAATTTTTTTGTTTTAAAACTTCTTTTGTACATTTCTTTTCTTGGTCGTCTTTGTTTTCGTTTTCACTGGATGGTTTGGGATTTTTTTTTTTTTTAAATGTGTTGGGCGGGTTAGTTGACGTTTTGGGGGCTCTTTGAATGTTTGTCTTTTCTTTTCAACTCCTGCGAACCAAAGTCTTGCTGTTGCAGAGAAGGAAGTTAGCCATGGCATACTGCGATCCGGTCGAAAACCAAAACCAAAACCAAACAAAAGGACAGAGTAAAAAAAAAAAAGAGAAACAAGCAAACAAAAAAGGACTTTGAAACCTTTCTTAAAGGACAAAAACCAAAACCCTCAACCTCATTTTATCTCCTGCTTTTGCTGTGCTATAACGTTCAGGTGGGTTTGAGATAACAAAAGAAAAAAATACTGTGAAACTTTCCAAAACAGAAACGAACCAACAAAAAAACCAGGAAACGCCTAGTTTAAAAGACTGACTTGAAAAAAAAGTTTTCATCCCATTCTGTGCGTGAGTGAGAGAGAACCGCCAAGTATTTATTCAGCCCTTTTAAGATTTCAGTTGTGGTATAATGGTGGACATCTGGGGAAAAAAAAACATTTGGGAGAAATATTTCTCTCGCTTTCTCTCTCTCTCTCTCTCTCTCTCTCTCTCATGTGCTACTGAACGTGTTTCTAGGTGGAATGTAACTGTTTTAGTGATATTTGTTATTTTTCTTTCATTTTTACTTTTTGGGGGGGTATCTATTTTTTTTTATAGAGAAAATTCTATGTTCCGCTTTATCGCTTCTTACTGTATTAAGAAAAAGACAAAAAACAAACGCTAAAGGTTTGCAACAAAAAAAAAGATAAAAAGGGAAAAAAAACTAAACAAAAAACAACAAAAAAAATACCAAAAACCAAAATGTGTTTTTTTTAAAAAAAAAATTGATTCTAGACCAAAAATGACCCTATCTCCATGCATGGAGCTGAGTGGTGGTTGAATGGCATGGAGGGGAACAGTCAAGATTTATAGGGCAAGTAAGGATGTTGGGAAGTAGGTTAGATTGCTGTCAACCTGGAGATGAGCATTAGCTTTTTCAGAAAGTTGAAAAAGGTTTGAAAGGGGGTGGCAAGTAACTGCTCCCTCTTTTGCCTTCAAAAACCAGCCAAATGGTTGACCAGAGATGACAGTGGGACAAAAGGAAATACGCAGATGCAGGTTGTAGAAATGATGCGTCTCTTTCAGATCACATCTCTTCAAAGTTGTCTAGCTTCAGCTTTAGGAATGGAGATATGGGAGGTTACAACTACACATAATCCATGGGGACGTCACTATCGCCCCTTCCCTCCCAGATTGGTGACTATATAAGGCTTTTGAACGTAAAACTAATCTTGGTATGGGGATGGATATGTTGAGGTTGATTGATCCAGAAAACTAGCTGATATTTAGTTCTAACTTGGCTAATGATTTTATGTGGCGTGATAGTTCAAAATCCATAACCAACTGTACCTCTCTAGTCCATATACTTCTTCAACTGGCTGGTTTAAAAAAAAAAAAAAACTTAGAAGATGCTGTGCCTTCCTCTTGGAAAACAGTTGCATCTCTTTGTTCTGCTGACCTCCCCACTCCTAGGAGTTTTAGAATGAGGAAGGAAATAAAGTAAAACCAAAGCTGTAAAACCAAATATTTGCTCACACGCCTCCGTGCCAGTGCCCGACCCAGGGTTGGGGGGGCACAAGGGAGGGGAGGCAGGCTAAACCCCCTCCCTCTCCTTACAGTGCCAAGACATCCACCACAAGGCTCTTTGGAGATAGCCCGCCATATACCTCATATACTTTAATGATAAACCAAATAGAAAAGCTTTATTAAGGGTGTGTGCCGTACAGGTCGGTCTGGGGCGGTGGGGTTCAGGCGCAGCATCCTCTCACCCCGCAGAGGGAAATCAGCAGGACAGCCCAGGTCCGATGAAATCTGCTCTGTTCAGCTAAGGTTCTGTGGATATTCTGTTTCTGTCAATGTGGAAAAGGACAACATGGTTAGGATGGAACCACGGTAAGGACAGAAGATTGCGTCCACAAAGAAGTGGAAAAACACACACTAGGGGCTGGACGTTGCTCTGTGGGCCTTGCTTACATAGTATTCTGCCCTGATGTAATGGGCACTTTGTACACCAGGGTAAATTGGAGGATAGCTGTAATTCAGTTGTGGTGCAAGAGCACATTTGTATCCAAGGAAGTTGAAGCTGGGCTTTGTTTTACGTTGGACGTGAATCTCCTTTAGAAATCTTGACTGGGATGATGCTTAAGGTCTGGTGGAGGGTCTCTCCCTTCCCTGAACTGCCTTCTCCAGGTTGCTTTCTATCAGCTCTGACCAGTATTGAGGTTATGAGAAAAGGGAATACCATTTATATGCCCAGGAGGGTCGTTGGTCAGTTTGATAGCCCCAGAGGAGTGGATCAAATGGGCTGGCCTTTGCATGAAGGATGCTGCACTAGACCCCAAGTTCTTGCCAACACCACCCCAACATGACTGGCCTGTTGCTGTAGCCGACCTGGGAGCAGTGGAAAAATCGTGTGATAACTTTGCCAAAGGTAGTTAGTTCCTAGTATTCATTTTTTTAAAAATTTTTAATCTTCCGGGGTCTGATCCTGTCTTCTTAATTTATTTGTAACTGTGGGGCTTAGAAGTGACTTGAAAAAAAATGATGATGATGATGATAATGTAACAAATATTCTGAGTGCTTTTTTAATTTGTTCTTTCATTTGGTTCTGTCGTGGTTTTGTGTTTTTTTCCCTGTCTTTTTTTTTAATTAAAAAACAAAAACAAAATAAAAATCTTGCAACCAAAGATGAGTTGAAAGGAAGTTGAAAATCTGTCATGGTGACTAATTCACGGCACAGAGCTGCAGATCACAGGATGAAAGGGAAACATTCTAATTCGTGGATCAGCAACATGGCACCTGGAAACAATACTGTGCCCGCTGATAATGTCTTTGCCACCCGCCCAGCTCTGAAGCCGACTTAGTTTGTTTTGATTCTTTTAATTAATAAAAATGGGAAAGTAACAAAGCACGAGCCTTCAACATAACCTGTATTTTCAAACATGCCTTAGGCCCCACTTAGATCCCAAAGGTATTATTGGAAAATAAAGTGATCTACAGCTGACTGCTTTGTTTGCCTTCTAATATATGGGTATGTTGTGATTTACCACTCCCACCATAGCTATTTTTTTAATGAGAGGGATATGCCTATAACACCTCAACGTTCCAGATGTGCTCACTGGTCCAAAACTATTGTGGACCCCTATTCTAAAGGATCAAAAGTATTGGGGGGGGAAATGCTGCCAATCTTACCTCCCATCATCGACTTCTGACATTCCCAGTTCCTATGCTGCTGTAGCACACCAGAGTCTTTACATTAGGCTTTTTGGCAGCTTTGCAGCTAACATCTTGCATGATTTTTATTTTTTTGCTGCAAAACCAACTGAGGATAGAAAGTGGACCTGAAGGCTGGAGGCTGACTTGGCACTCCTGTAATGGATACCTCGAGAGAGGGCTCTTTGGTTATTCTGAGTTGTTGGCAACAGCTGCCGTGGAATGATGGTGGAACTTTACGGAGTGGCCCTCTGGATTTGGGAAGTAACTCTGCCTTTGCAGAAGTGCCCAGAAAATTTAAAAGGACAACTATTAACAACAAAAGAAAACAGAAATAGAAATAAAGTGTTTACATTCTTGGTTATAGTTCCAGATATTTCAAATTAGATCTGAAAGGAGCAAGCTTTGAAAATGTGTCCTTTCTACTTAAAACATAGGCCTAAGTCTCTAAGAATGTTTCTACCAAATGTTTCTATATCCAGATCAAATTTCTACACTGGCATATGAAGCCATGTTGGTATATGATAAATTCAAGTTGTTTAACAAGCATGCAGACACTACTGTATGATTTTATCTGTTCTGCAGGGCTCTTTAAACAAGTGTTGTGGTTCACCATCTCACCCAATCCTAAAACATTTGTTGTAAACTACATATCCTGGTTTCTGGAAACCCAAAATTGTGGTTGGTGGGTTTGGGTTTGTTTTTTGTTTTGGTATAGACAATACCCATTAGCCATGCAATTTGTTTAAAAAGCTGGGAGTATTAGGTAAAAGCCAGTTTGTAGTAGTGGCTAAAGGCATCAGATTAGGATCTGACGGCCTTAGGCACTTGGGAAAACTGCAGGGCCTAGTCCAGGCAGTCATCAGGAGTCAATGACTTGAGGGCAATATATATATGAATGATAAAATCATGTGCATGCAACCTCTTTAACAGCTTTTTAAAAATGTGCTTCATGCAAACGCAACTGAAAAGTGTATTCATATAAAATTAAGGCAGAGATTTCTTCCCTCTAGAACACAGACATTTCTTGTCTCATGATTGTTATAGGAAAGATTCTGCTGAACAATCATCTTTTCAATCCCACTTCTAACTCTAGCTGCAGTTTCAGTGCTTTCAAGGGCTCCATGTGACCTTTGAGGCACAACAGTTGCTTCCATACAACTCTTTATTCCTGACCTACCATCTTTTGGTCACTCACCTTATAAAGAAAAATCCAGTCAGTGACTTTGCTAAATCTTTGCATAGCAGCATTTTATAAGCTGCTCCATTTTTTCGCCCTGTAAATGTGTGTGTGTGTGTGTGTGTGTGTGTGTGTGTTTATTATTAAATTTGTATGCTGCCCATCTCCCCCAACGGGTGACTCTGGGTAGCTCACAGTTAAAATCAGAAACCCCATCAACAATTAAAAATCCCCCATAAATGGTTAAAATAAATTAATCCATTAAAAATCAAATATAGACAACAAACACTGTACATAAATACTAAAACATTCAAGATGATGGGGGGGGCAAGGTCAATCGCCCCACAAGCCACCTCCACTGGTGCAAGCCCCCATCTGGCTTCTAGGCCTTCTGGCACAGCCAGGATTTCACCCCTTTCCTGAAGGCCATGAGAGTGGGGGCACACCAGACCTTGGGAGGCAGATTGTTCCATAGGGCGGGAGCCACAGCAGAAAAGACCCTCTGCCTAGGCCCCACCAGTCGAAATTCCTTGACTGGTGGGGTCTGCAACATGCCCTTTCTGCTGAACCAAGTGGGGCAGGCTGAAGTAACCAGGGCGAGACAGCTCCTCAGATAACCTGGTCCTGTGCCATGAAGGGCTTTTAAAGTGATGACCAACACCTTGAATTGGGCCCAGAAGCAGACTGGCAACCAATGCAGCTCACGTAACAGCGGTGTTATATGTGCCCTCCTAGGTGTAAACCTGTATCTTTACAGTAAAATCCAGTTGTAGCATCAGCCTTTCCAGTATGGACTGAAGTACTGCTGAAGATTATTCTATCTTTAGTTTAAAAGTTTCTTCCTTAGACAAGCTGCCCTTTTTCTTGTTTTAGTGCTGCTGTAGAGATTAGAGATTCATTGTGTATCAATTAGTCAATTTCTCTTTCCTGCTGAGGGTTGGGGATTAATAACTGGTTTCCTTCCCCCCCTTCTTTTATTGTGAAAAAGCAGTTTTTCATTATAAAATAAAGAGGAAAAAAATAAAAGAAACAAGTAATTAAAGCTGCCATCCCCCCCTTTGCAGAGAACAGAAGCACTCTAATTAAGTGGTAAATCACCACTAATCCCTCAGCAAACTGAACAGAAAAGCAATGAAACAGGAACAACCTGCAAGGGGAAACTTAATTGCAGAGAACCTTTGCTGAACTGTGCTTGCAGATGAGTAAACATTAAAAAGAGGATCTAGTCTCGACAGAGCGGCATTAGTGGATAACATGATAGCTATTTAAAGTCCTGTATGTAGTCATTTTAATTCTACCTGCCCCTGGTTGTGAAAGCAACCCAGGTCAGACACTTTCCCCAAGAATGTCTCCACATGAGGCTTTTTCTGTACAATTGCCTTGCTTCAAAGACAGAATTTACAGGATGTCCTAACAAACACATCTTCTGATCACTTCTACCAATTTTGTTTTCTTCAGCTTTGAAGTCCATTATATTGGGCAGTGCATGGAAGTTCCAGTTACCAGGAAGTACTGAACCCCATCAGATGGACAGTGGTAAGATGCCTCTGCAGGTGGACACACCTCTGGCATTGCTTTAGTGGCTGCAGTCTGGTTGGGCCTCATTTCAGACAAACAACCCAAACATCCTGGCAGCTCAGAGAGAAACCATTGCCGTGTTGTCTTCCTGTGCCCTGCAGATGGAACGGAAGCGGTCCCTGATTTAAGTACAGGCAACTACTGCCAATTGCATCTCCCGCCCCACCACCAGCTATGTTCTAGATGCATTCAGGATCTGGTTGGGATGAGAACCGGAAGACATGCATTTTGGATTAGTACGCAAAGTGGGACAGAAGGTCAAGTGCAAAGCTCATCATAAAAGCACTTGAAGAGAAAAACAGATTTTTGAGGGAAAGGAGTGAACACCGTCACGCCCCAGCTCAAGTACAGTAATCTGCAAATTGTTCATAAATTCTCTATGCCCGATGTGCTTTTTTGTAGGTGGTTCTCACCAACAGAGGATTAAAGGGTTGGATTGTATCAGGAGGCCAAGGCACTAGAAAGGCTAGTGGGAGCCGTGGCAGACAAGTCTCCTTGCTGGCAATTAAGCAAGCTGTGAAGTCTGTTCAACCAACAGATTCTGAGCCTGCTGTTGCATGGCAGCAGCCCATCTTGTTACTGTTTTTCCTTGGGCTGGCCTGAGAATGAGAGCTGGGAAATAGGGTGTGCGACAGACAAATGCTCCAATGAAAGAGAAGCAACCCACGACCATGGGAGGAATGTACAGGGAATTCCATTCCACCTGCTTGTGAAGCGCACAACGAGGGGGTGGAAATAGGCTTGCTATTTCTGAAATCAGTGTTTCCTGTGGTTTCTGATGTGCTGCTGCTGGCTTGCTAATGGAGCTTTGTAACTGGAATATGTGTGTTTAGCAGCAGAGCCACAGTAATGTGATAATGTGGTAGACCGCAATGTCAGGAGGACAAGTTGGAGCACGCATCACGTATGCCAGGAATGAGACAGTTAACACACTGATAAGACAATGCCTGTGCGGATCCAACTTCTGTTCCATGTTACTACTTTAAATTTTGCAGTGACAAATGTCAATATCCACCTAATTATAGTCACCTGATCCAAAATCAGAAGACGCTTGCATCTTTAATATTTATACAGAAGTGAGAATGTATCAACAACAAAAGACTGACTATTCCTACTCCTGAAGAAGGAACACAAATATAGACAAATGGATTGGATCAGAAGAAAGATTTTAATAGCTAAACTGGGAAGTTGGAATAAGACTCAGTGGAAGAAACCTCTGCTCTCTCACTGACTCAGTCAGGGATATCCACAGGATGGGGTCAAAAAAATCAGGATGGTGGTCATGACAGTGCAGTCAAAGCCCACCCTTTTTTATGTGCATCACATATGTGATATATATGTGTGTGTGTGTGTGTGTGTGTGTGTGTGTGTGTGTAAATAAATAAATAAATAAATAAATAAATGGTAGGTCTTTGATTGCATGGCCATGGCCACTATCTTGCCCTGTTTGCCCTTCCCCAAACTAGATGTCCTTAGACTGAAACGTTTTTCAAACATTTGGTATTAAAAGAGACAATATCAATAGTAGAGAAAGTATGCAGCACTATTGAGACATTGTATTCCTGAGCTCTGTGATTGGAGAAAGCCTATTAGACCATTCCCCATGATTAAAAGGCAGATTTGGTTATCATTCATCTCCTGTCCCACCTGAAACACAGCATTTTCTGTATGTGGAAAAAAACGAAGGCAAAGATTAGTTTTTTGCTTTTTAAACATATTTGTGTTGGTTGTTTCACAGCTCTGATATGACCAATTCTTCCCAAAATGTTGAAAGTATTTCAGTTTAGTTTTTATAACTCTGCTTTGGCCTGATGTGCCACAGGATCTTAGGGAAAAAAACTGATTCAAGCCAGAATCTGATACACATCCTTAGAAAAGGGCCTCCAAGTGAGGTTTTCTTTAGTTACTACAAAGGTCAAGGAGCTCCAGGTTCTGGAAATTACTACGAATGGTACAAAGATTAAGCCCCACTAGTTTGCAAAGGATGAGAAGACAGGGAGGAAAGACTCACTGATAAGCCATAAATTGACATTGTACAAGCCCAGATTGTTGGAAGCCAGGCAGGAGTTATTTGCATAATGTCAAGGGGTATCATTTGTGAAGAGCAATAAGAAGCGAGTGTGTTCATTCTGGATCTGCAGTCCATCCAAGCCGCAAATTAATCTGCTAGGAAGAGGGAAGTAATGGGAAAGTACATAGTGAAAGTATTGTGCTCCAAGAATATACAATAAAGGGAAAAGTTACTTTAAACATTGTGCTCTAGGAAGACTTCTGAGATCTAATATTGTAACTGAATGGCAAGAAACGCATGCCGGGCCTCTCTCCCTCTCTTTCTCTGTCTTGGGAGACCTGAAACTGCACCGTTAGTAGGACAACCTCATAGTGCTTCTCCACCAGGTCAGATCTTCAGATCTCCCTTTCCAACCTTTCCTTCTCTAAGCAGTCCCTTCGCTCACTTTCCCTCCATCTTCCTCCTCTTTTCTGAGAGCTTTCATTCGCCCTTCCTACTTGCTTTTACCCATCATTTTTCTTTCCTCTTCTGGTTGCTTCAGCCTCTCCCTCACGATGCCTATCAGGTCCTTTGCTGTGCAACAAAGCTGGGAAAAAAAACCCTGCTGAGGAATCTGCCTTCCTTCTCCTCCACATCCAGAGCAGCAGCTGCAGAGCGTCAGGAGAGCTCATCTGCCCAAAGGTCTTCTTAACGGGATGCATCTTCCTTCCCGTTCCTCCAAGAAGTTCAGAGCTGTAGCTGGAGACCGTAAAGGGGAAACATCTGGCCAAGGGCCTTCTTAACGGAACTTGTCTTCCTTCCTCCAAGAAGATCAGAGCAGCAGCGGGAGAAGATAAGGGGGCCCTGCTGCACCAAGGTCTTCTGCACCGGGCGCCGTTCCCAACCGTGAGCGGAGACTGCCGGGGAAGCTCTCGGACGTTTCCCAGCCCCGAACAAAAGTCGCCTCCCGCCCTTTGCCCCTGCGGACCCGACGGCCCCTTGCACGGAGACCGAGTCGGCTGCCACCGGGATGTACCTGTTCCTAATTTAACGATTATTAGTAATACATCCATGTCCGAGGAAGGGAGCAACCGGGAGCCTCGCCGCGCGCCATCCCGGCCTCCGTGGCGGCGGTTCGGGAGGCCGTCGGAGCCGCTGACCGTCAGGCGTCCGGGCCAGCTCTGTCAGCCCGCTCTGTCGACCTGCCCTAAGTGATAACGTCCGTGTCGGTGCGTGAGAGAGACGGCGGGATAAATCTCCTGAACGAATATATACACGATCGCATTCGCTCCTCCGACCGCTGAAACGGCCATCGCCGCCTTCACGCTCGCCCAGCATTTTGGTTCGGCCCAACGGCCACTCTCTTCGCCGCTTTTTACGCCCCCACCCCCGGTCCTCTCACGTTGGTACAGCCCAGCCGGCCGGTTCCCTCGCTTTTCCTTTTCGCCCCGCCCACTTTCTCAAGGGGAAGGGAGCCGCCTGGCTCGGGCCTCAGGGCTACGTCATTATGACATCGCCCTATGCGAATCCCGAAGGCTTCGGGCAAAGGCTCGCGCGCCGCGCACCAACGGGGCCGCCGATTGGCCTAGCGTTGAGTAAGCCGCCTCTGGATTCGCTGCGTCCTGTCATCCAATACAGAGACGGTTTGCTCGAGCAGGAGGGTGAGAGAGAAGGTTGGGCTGTGGGGGACAGAAGGGAGAAAAAGGTGAGGTGAGGGGGACTGGGGGAGAGCGCCCCTAGTGCAGGGGGGAACTAAGGGGGAGGGAGACAAGAGGGAGGCTAGAGCCCTCCCCACCCTATAGGGGAGGACGGCTGAGCAGCCGGGCTGCCACCCCCCGCCGGGGTGGGGGAGGGGAGCCCGGAGCGCGCAACGTGAGAGGGTGTGAGCGATAAAGGGAAGAGAGATGCTCTCCCCCTCCTTTGCAAGGCTGTGGGAGTAGGAACCCTCCTGCGTGCATGGGAGGGGCAGAACTCCGTGAGGGGGAGTGGGGTGGGGGCTAAAGTCGGCAGAGGGAGAAGGGGACGTGCCCCTGGGCAGAACAGCCCGGTAGGGAAAGGAGGGGGGAACAGGCCCCAAGGCCGGGTGGGGGTGGGGGTTGCATCTGGGGATGTGGCTTCGGATCCTTGCCACAAATGAATGAGCCTCGAGCGTCGGGGGGGGCTCTTCGTTGCAGGAGAAGCGAGAGGGCTTGTCTTTGAAAGTGAGGTACGAGGTAGCCCATGCTAACTGTAAAGGCGTGGAGGTGAAGGGACGTGTGAGCTGGGATTTCCGCTTCATGCTGTAGTTTAAGAATCGAAGGAGGAGTGGAATTCCTTGATTCTGAAGGGTGGGTCAGAAGCTCTGGCCTGAGGTGGATGAATGATCTGCAACCTTCTCTGCTGTCTTCTTTGTAGTCTTTTAAACTCAAGTTTTCAGAAAGGATCTTCTGCTACGAAACGAGGTGCATGTTGCTGAAAGAGGCCAGACTGGATGAGTTTCTAGGGCCACAAGTCCTTCTTGGGCTGCTCATTGACCTTAGGCCTGGAAGGTATGTGAGAGAAACTAGATAAACTGTATTGGTTAGACCATATTTGGAGCATTGGGTATGCTACTGGGCACTGTTCTTTAAAAGAACATTGAGAAGCTGAAGGGGGTGCCAGAGGATTGCTGTCAAGTTGATAAGAGCCTGGAAACCAACAGTTAAAAGAGTCGGGTTGTTTAGTTTGCTAAAGGAAGATGACATAGTGGTGTATGGTTATTTTAAAGGATGTAATGTGCAAGGGGGAACAGGCTTGTTCTCTGTTGAAACTAAGAATAGGAGAAAGACCAAGGGGTTGAAATGAGATTCAGGCTGAATATTAGAGGTAATTTCTGGTTGTAAGAATTGCTAAGAAGTAGAAAAGTTAGTCTAGAACAGTGATAGATGCCTCCTTGTTAGCAGTTGTCAAATGTGGACTGGGTTGCCACCTGCCTTGGTTGATTTAATAAATTCCTGCTCGGATCAGGAGGCTGGGCTGAATAACCTGTACGGTCTCTTCAGCATATAATATTATGATTCCTGAGGCTAGAGAAAATAAAGTTGTGTCTTCAGACAGCTGGTTGGAAGAAGAGAAACTTGTGGGTTTTTAAATGATTCCATTGTAGTATTAAAAAGAGTTTTCTGTCATTAAAATAACTTGGTGTTAAAATAAAATCTGAAAACAATGCATACAAAGTCTGCAGTTATAATCTGTTAAAAATAAATTGCTGATAGCCCTGCCCTGAAATTCATTTACTAACTTAGAAATTTCCTTTTGGAGCTTTTTGCAGTCCCTCCATGAGTTTTTATCATCCTGAATAATTTAGTATA
Organism: Liasis olivaceus; assembly: GCA_030867105.1. Classification (NCBI taxonomy): domain Eukaryota; kingdom Metazoa; phylum Chordata; class Lepidosauria; order Squamata; family Pythonidae; genus Liasis; species Liasis olivaceus. Next base: position 20,862,428 of record CM061360.1, read on the forward strand.
AAATTGAAATGGGATTGGCATTCAGATTGATCACCTAATTATTGTTGGGGGACAATCCCAAATTAAGGAGCAGTAGTATGTTTAATGAGACGTAGAGACAGTGTCAGTCTCAATAAACAATATTGGATATGGCAGACAAATAACCTGAACAGGAATCAAATAATGTTCTCTCTTTTCTTTATTGCATTGTTACACTTTCTGGAAGTCTGTGTTACAAGGAAGTGACATCTTTAATATTTTATTTTTCATATCCTGAAACAGTAACACATGGAAGTAAGCCTTCCAAACTAACCAGATAAACCAAACAACCCTTTCAAATAAACCAAGTGATAATTAATGGTTTTCCCTTTTAACCAACTGCAGCCCATAGTTGACTGATGAAGACTGGAATTCTATACCCTTACTTGAGAGTAAACTCCAGTGGGACGGTCCATATTGGACAGTGCTGCTTGCAGTTTTTGCTCTTACAGCTCAAGCTTCTTGCTGGGGAATTTGTCAATGACCTTTACACTGTCTGTTTCATAATACATATAATCTTGGTCATTAATTGAATGGAGGAAGGTTTCTTTTTTTGTTTAAAGATGACAGATTCATTTATCACAGCAGTTTGCAATTTTGTGCGAAAGAGAAGAATGCTTTTGAGTAGCTTCCTGCCACCCGTGGATTTGAAAGTACTTGTGTTACAAATGGTCGTTTTAAAAGTCTGCATGACTGAGAGCACTTTTAAAATAATTTAATCATTCTCATCAATCAACCAGATGTTTCAAGCACAGTCTCAACCAATCAGCTCCCTAATTTTTTCTCTCTCTCTTCCCAGCACACTGGGAGCCATCTTTCATGATGGCCGAATCAGCCGAAGAAACTCTGTTGTATGTAGAGCACCGTTATGTCTGCTCAGAGTGCAGTCAGCAGTTTAGTTCCTTAGAGGATGCACTGGTGCATCAGCAGAGCCACATGTGCTCCCAAGAGCAGCAGTATGAAGTAGTGGGGTTGGCAGAAGCTGGGCTGATGGCAAGTGGCGAGGCTGGTCTCTATCAAACAGTGACTGTGCAGGAAAGCCAGTACCAGTGTTTGGAGTGTGGACAGATCCTCATGTCTCCAAGTCAGTTGCTTGAACACCAGGAGATGCACTTGAAGATGGTTACTCATGAACCAGAACCTTTGGTCAAACCTCTGAGTTCCAGTCAGATCCACTATGAGTGCACAGAATGCAAAGCACTGTTTACCAGTCAGGATGTGTGGCTTGCCCACCGCCAGAGCCACCGCAAGCCACCAGGACCAGCAGCCCCTCCTCCTCAGAGTCAGGCGCTTGTAAACCTGGAGCATTCATACCGTAAGCCAGAGGATGGAGGAGATTCCTGTGGAACTGTGCAGTTATTGCTCTACGAGTGTGGTGAGTGCTTCCAGCTGTTTCAGTCAACCACAGACTTCTTAGAGCACCAGGCCTCACATCAAGTAATACAGCCAACCCCAGGGACACAAATGAGAGAGTTGCCTGTATCTTCCCCTGCAGAGCCAAAGGAGTTGTTGCCACCAAGCTTAATGGGTGTACAAAACGGTGCTGTGCCAGCACAAATCCAGACTAGTGTCACAGCTACGGATCACAGTTATGAACTTAAAAACAACCCTGGGGAGCAGCCACTCCGCAAAATGAAGCAGGCCACTAAAGAATATTTGTGCACTGAGTGTGACCAGCTGTTTCCATCAGCCCATAAGCTCCAGCTGCATATGAGGAGTCATCGGCAGGGTGCCTTCAAATGCCCACTTTGTAGTAAGGTGCTGCCATCTCCAGCTGCCCTTGAGAAACATCGAGAGGAGCACAGTGGGGAGTCGCGCTTCCTCTGTGTGGACTGTGGCTTGGGCTTTGGCACTGAGGCAGTGCTGTTGTCCCATCGACGCACTCATTCTTCAAACCCCCTGTACCGCTGCACTTGTGGCAAGACTTTCATCAACATGACAAAGTTCCTCTATCATCGGCGCTCCCACAGTGCCAATTCAACACAGACCCATGAATTGCCTTCATCTCCTCCTGAGGACCAGCCACTTGAGGAAGAGCCACCAGAAGCCTCAGAGCAATCAGAAGAAAAGCAAGAAGTGGTCCCTTTGGCCCTCATTTGTTCCGTGGACAACACTGTCACATCAATTGATGGCAGTGCTCAGGAGCAGAAGTCTGAAGAGTTCCAGTGCCAGATGTGTAGCAAGGCCTTTCCCAAACAGACACAGCTGTCGCGCCATCAGCGCTTTGCCCACAAGATGGAGCGCCGCCACAAGTGTTTGACATGCGGCAAGATGTTTAAGAAGAAGTCCCACATGCGCAACCATCTCTTGACTCATACTGGGGAAAGGCCATACCACTGCAAGGAGTGTGGCAAGAGCTTCAATTCACCGGCCAATCTGCAGCGCCACCGTCTGACACACACGGGTGAGCGTCCCTACCGCTGTGACATCTGCCAGAAGTGCTTCACACAATCTTCCACACTGCAGCAGCATCTCCTGGTGCATAGTCGCCACTATCCTTACAAATGTCAGGAGTGTGGCAGTGTCTTCCACCGGCCCTACCGCCTGCTTATGCACCGCTATCATCACACCGGGGAGTATCCCTACAAGTGCCAGACCTGTGGTCGTTCTTTTTTGCTTCGCCGTTTGCTGGAGGTTCACCAGCTGAGCCATACCGGCCAACAGCCGCATCGCTGTACCTCTGGCTGTGGAGCTGCCTTCGTCACTGCTGAGCAGCTGAAGGAGCATAAATGTGGCAAGATGAGTCGCCACTTTGAGTGTTCCGTGTGTGGCAAGAAGGTTGGCTCGACGGTGCAACTGAGAGCCCATGAACGGCTGCACGGGGACATCCAAATCCCTGAAGGGGTAGAAGAAGAGCCGCCAGTGCTTGAACCCCCCCCACCCCGTCCCCGCCGCCCCACCTGCCCGAAGGCGTTTGAATGCAGCGACTGCAAGAAATTGTTCAGTACAGAGACGTCGCTGCAGGTCCACCGTCGCATCCATACTGGTGAGCGCCCCTACCCTTGCCCGGATTGCGGGAAGGCCTTCCGACAGTCCACCCACCTCAAGGATCATCGGCGCTTGCATACTGGGGAGAAGCCCTTTAAATGTGACGAATGTGGGAAGGCGTTTACTATTGCTGTACGGTTGGCTGAGCACAAGCGGATTCACACTGGAGAACGCCCGTACCATTGTGATGCTTGTGGCAAGGCGTACCGTTCTTTCTCCAATCTCTGGAAGCATCGTAAAATGCATCAGCAGCAGCGCCTGCAGCATGAGCAGGAAGTCATGGCAGAGGCTGTTGCTGCAGCAGCAGCTGCAGCTGCAGCAGCTGCTGCAACAGCAACATCCTCTGCCTCGGCGGCATCGAGCGAACCAGTCTATGGCAACACTGTTACCATTATGGAGACCATCCCTGTTGTGGAGACCATTGAAATCTACCCAACGGATGGAGGTGTTCACTTTGAGAATATCCAAGTGGAAAATGTCCAGATTGGGGGAGTTTGAGTTGGGCTGGGGGGAGTAAGGAGGGGCAGCTGGTCTCGTGATGTGGACTGGGAGCTGCTGCTCTTTGGCTCCCCCTCCCCAGGCTTTGGTGTAGCTGCCACAACTCCTGCTCTCAGCCTTTGATCCATACTCCTGCTGCTCTCTGCATTCCTGGAATGGGGTCGCATCCTTTATTTTTCACCAGTTCTGTAGATGAGCTGGTGTCGCTTTCTCCCACACACTTTCCACGCAATTTCCTGAGATAGCCGTGCTGTTGGCTTGGGCACTCCATGCCATTGTGTGGTCTGATGCTTCCCTTCCCTTCTGGTTGGTGTTGGGCAGTTCTTTCCCACTCAGCAGAATGGAACATTTTCTCTTACAACTTGGGCAACCCTTAGCCCTAGCAATGCCCATGGCAACCTTCTCCACAGTTGCATCCCTCTAATGCTAATTTTTTTTGTGTGGGGGGGGTGGGAGGGTTGTTGTTGTTGGTTCCCTTCCTACTTGGGATCAAGCTGGGTTGTAAATACCTCTTGACTGAGTCTGCTCTGTTCACTGTGGGGTTCTCTCCTTGTTTGCTGTTGGTCTCCATCTCTCAGATATCATTCATGATCCATGATAGCTTCTTTTATTTTGTTTCTTGCTAACTGGGCTCATTCCCATGGCTGTGGGAGTGTTTTGTTATTTCATATTAAAATAAAATAGAAATTAAAGTACTTGTGATTTTTTTTAATTGAGTGTAGCTTTTCTTTCTATTTTGGGAAGGAGGAAACCCCAGTGTGAGTGAAATGTGGTAATGGAGATTGAGTAAGGTTGAGTATAAAAAGAGGCTATCAACCTATTAGTGTATTTTGTAATCATCTGTGTTAATTGATCAGTGAAGTTTTTTAAGACAAATATGTTTATTTAATTAGTTATTATGGTGATGAGAAATGTTTGATCAATTAGGAAAGTGTCCCTGATTAACTGGAAAGCAGTTAATTATTTTAATTACCATTTTAAAAAGGACGTTCCCCCATCTTGCTCTTGAAAGAGGGAAACTTATTGCAAGGTAGTGCCTGTCATAACATTTATTTATACATGAAGAAATCTTGATTGAGATTAAATATTCCCAGCTGCAGAATTTTCATTTAACCCTAAATATAAAGTGTCTTTTTGAGAGTAAAAAAATAAGCAAAAGCTGTCATTCATTTTTGGAAAGAAATCACTTCCTCATGAGATGGGCGGTGTCTAAATTCGAAATATAAATAAGTAAATAAATAATAGATTCAGTATTTCCTTTTTAGAGTTTAAGATAACACTAAAATGTGCCATTAAACTTTGAATGAAACAATCTGTGCCCTCCTTCCTGATATAATCGAATGTATAAAATGTATAAATAATCAGCTGAAGTATTAGTTAGAAAGTCTTGGCTTTAATGGAAAGTAAAGAGGTGTGACAAACATAAGGGTTTGTCTACATATTGTGAGGGCTTTTTGACTGGCAAAGAATTTGCTGTGAGAAAACATCTTGTAGGCCCTTCTCTATTTATTTGGGGAGGAGGGCAGTTTGACATAATGTCCACTAGGTGGGCCTGTGCACCAGAATTGTCCTGTTGAATTTTGCTAAGAAATTGTTTGGCCCAGCAATCTACTTCCAGCATTAGTTAGTCATGTACCCCAGAAGAGATCAGAAGCAGGACGGGCATTCCATGGAGTCTTCTCCCATTTGTGTGAGCTTTGAATATGGGGATTTCATTTTATTTATAATTACTGTTCATGCTTTTTGTTGTCACACTGATAATTTCAACACATGGCCATTCCTAAAAAAACTGGTAAAAGGGCTGAGTTAGAGGTGGGGTACAGAGATAAAGTTTGAATCAGAATTGCCCAGCCCTACTTTAAGTATGATGAGCCAGTGAAATTGAGGGGCTAAGTAAAAGTGCAAAGTGGCAATACAGCCAGAAACCTGTTTCCTTTACAACCCAAATTAAATGTTTTTAGGATCAGAAGAGTTGTTCTAGGTTGCAAAGCACAATTTCTCTTATTTATTCAATTTATATGCCGCCCATCTCCCCCAGAGGCAGTTCCTTTCTCAGACCGATTGTGGCCTTTGGAGCAGATGTTTTTCCTCTCCTACCCTTCCTTCCCATTTCCATACCCAAGATGAATGGGTGTAGGTGGGAGGAGAAGGGTCCCTGAATCTTGGATGTCAAGAATGGTAGAAAAAGCTTCATGCCATGGGGTGCCCTAAGGTGGAGTTCTTAACATTTTCCTCTTCAGTGGTTTGGCTAGTTAAGGAGCTGGCCATGGTGCTGAGGACACCAGACAGGAAGGCTCAGTCATGTAAATATGGATTGGATCAAAGAACGTTTGCCTTTGGGTTTGCATATAACAAGTATTCCATTCTCCTGGGGTTGCAGAGCAGTTCCTCTTGTGCTTTTTTGATGATATGCTTTCAGTTTTGTCACAGTGGCTAGAGGAAGGATTCCCTTCTGGTCATTTTTCTCATTCCTGCTGTTGCTCCCTTACCTTATGCCTCTATACATTTCCACATGTCAGTGTACCTTCCAGTTCACTGGAACACATTAAAGATTTATGGAAGGAATGCTTTGGAGCAGATGTTACTAAGCATGGAAGGAAGGACTATGTTCTCCAATATTTAGAAGCTTTTTTTTTTGTAAAAAAAAAGGGATGTGCACAAGCATATACATGTTTTTATCTGTAAACACACATGAAGGAATATGCATGCACACATAGACTATTTTTCATCCCCCCAAAGGATACTGTAGTAGTGTACACAATAACTGAGTATCTAATACAGAGAAATATCCTAACATTGGGACAGATTTTAGGGCATTACCCCAGAGAAGGTGGGGTGATGGATGAGTTTACAGAAGAAATAGACATGCTTTAGAAGTAGTCACTGAAGCAAAGTTTTCAATGAATATGTACAGTGCCTGTGGGAGAAATTCATCTTTTTCACTTCAGGAAAGGTGGCAGCTCTTATACAGCTTGTTCAGCCTTGGCAGTTAAGGGTTAAGGAAGTTAAATATTTTTTTAAAAAACTATATTCCAAACACTTAGAATTGATATATCTGAAGTCCTTCATAGCCTTAAGGACTTAAAGTGTCTTAAAGTCCTTAAGGCTATGAAGGACTTCAGATATATCAAGATTGAACTGTTGTGAAAAAGGTGGTTTATGGTCTCCTGGCAGAATGCAGGTGTTCCAGATTTTAAAAGTTGGCTTCACAAAATTTGTCAACTCTCAGAGGCCTTTGAATTCATTTGACTGAATGTGATACAAAACTGGACAATATGAATCCATTTGGTCTGGGTTCAGTGCATTGTCTAAAAGTTAAATTATGTTGAAATTGAAGTTACTTAATTTTAATAGTGATAGAATTTGTTTTTAAATAGTTTTTTTCCCTACATATATTTAGAATTAGATTTAATTTTTATTTTGAGGTTTTACTTTTGTTTAGTTCTTTGGTGTTTTCTTTATTTAAGGTTTTTTGTTTGTTTTCTGGGGACTTTTCTTTTTTTCTCATATAGTTCTCTTTATATAATACATTAGATTTCTTTTCCCCTATATGTGTGTATATTAATTACACTCACACATACAGACAGTATATTGTGTTTTCCTTTCAATCACATAATTAAGAACATGAGAGGAATGGGTCCTTGGATGTTTCATCCAGCTGTGATTTCTAAACATCTCGCTGAGGTACTTTTTCTTCATTCCTCAAAATGAGGCAATATGCTTTGTAGCTTAGAGGGTCATTGAATGTAGCATTGAAAGGATTTTGGAGATAATCCAGTCCAGTGTTTTTCAACCTTGGCAGCTTGAAGACGTGTGGACTTTAACTCCCAGAATTCCCCAGCCAGCATGGGAGTTGAAGTCCACACGTCTTCAAGTTGCCAAAGCTGAGAAACACTGATCTAGTCCACCTTACCTGGGCAAAAGTCTGTTGTTACAACAATTCTGCCATCTTGTTTCTTTAGTAGGAACAGAAAATCTCTATCTGCATTTCTGTAATATGTTTTGATCTAGTCATGCCCTCTGAGTTGGAGGGAGGTAAGCCTACAGCATTGTATTAATGAAGAGAGACTATTGTGTTTCAGTTTGCTGGGAATGAATCCTGCAATGGCTCCTGATGCCCATTTAAGATAGGAATCTCGCCTCAAACAAAAGCAAGTAGGAAGAAGGCAGGGACAAAACATTACTGTTCAGAGCACTGCTGCAAATGGGTTCTTTGGGTTTCCATACAGCTCAGCATTAATGGCTATTGAAAGACCTACAGTGAAGTGATAGCTCTGGACTTAATGAGGTATCCCAGGTGGCCTCTCCTTGCTCAGGTCAGAGATACTATACAACATGGACTTCAGCCTTTCTGCAATCAGGACTGGCTCTAATTACCCAAATCAATGAAGGGCAGAATTCATAATATGACATGCCACTTTTTTTTTTTTTTTGCAGGCAAACTGATTTTCCTGTTATTCTGTCAGTTTAGGCGGGAATAGGCCTACATGCTTTGCCATGCTGAATGGCTTTGGGGGGAGAGAGGGCTGCAATGGGCAAAGTGAGGATGCAAAATTGGTATGGCAATGCCATACAAGTGGATTTGGAAGCAAGTTTGGGGAGGTCTCTACTAACTATTTTAGGATTTACACTTCAGTTTTCATGTATTTCCTGCCTCAGAATAGCAGGAAACCGTGCCATTGATTTAGAGCAACCGTGGATGGGCTTCCTCACCTCAGGTTGCCTGTCAAAGATTTAGTTACACTACAGAAGAATGGGGAGTGAGGCCTAACTACATCCTTACTGAACTATAGCTCCCCCAAATTTTGTGGGCTAGGCATAACAAAACTGCATAAACACAACCCAGTTTCCTCAAACTGCCTTCTCCAGATGTAATGGCTATGGGTGATGAGAGTTGTCTTTATATCTGAAGGCCACCACATCGAGAAAGGCTGATCAATTTTTTTTTTAATCTCCCCAACCTCTCTGCCTTTGTATTTCCTATTAGATTAATGATGCTAATGAAATGGCACAGGTTAACTGCACCAGCTGTAAACCACTTGATGGTAAATGTTACACATACAGATTTTAATCAGGACGTGTACTGTTCTTAACTCTTCCTTGGAAAGATTTCATTTTGCACTCTATTAAACGTTATGACTCTAGTTTTGAAGGACAATGTACAAAATTTAAAGATGAAAAGTAAAACTCTGTTTCTGCTGGACCAGACAGTTGGTCAGAAGGGCTATACAGGCCATGGAATTTAATTAGATTTGAGCCTCGTTGGAAGATAACACCAAGTTTGTCACATGAAAAATACTACTGTAACCTTAGGTAACAATCCAGTTTTTCCCCACTTCCACTTAACCAATGTTAAAGAGCCTTATTTAGGACCAACTGTGGATGACCATGCATATATTTACATTGACCACCAAGAAGCAGGCGCCATGTGACTGGTTTCATCCTATTTGGGACTCATCAGACATAGGTAACCAAGATGTTATTCTATGGGATTCCAGTCCTCTCCCAGGAATTGAATCTACGGACTTTTGTACTTTAGATCAGTGTTTCTTAACCTCAGCGACTTTAAGATGGGTAGACTTCAACTCCCAGAATTCCCCAGCCAACATGCTGGCTGGGGAATTCTAGGAGTTGAAGTCTATGCATCTTAAAGTTGCTGAGTTTGAAAAACACTGGTATATACAGTCCATCTTTCAGTTCTGTATATACCATTCTGACAGAATGTGCATATACTTTTTTTTTAATCCATCCAGTTGTGTCCGATTCTCGCAGACTGCCTGGACAAGTCCCTGCAGTTTTTTTGGCAAGATTTTTGAGAAGTGGTTTGCCATTGCTTCCTTCCTAGGGCTGAGAGAAAGTGACTGGCCCAAGGTCACCCAGCTGGCTTTGTGCCTAGGCGGGACTAGAACTCATGGTCTCCCAGTTTCTAGCCTGATGCTTTAACCACTACGCCAGACTGGCTCTCATAAAATTAAGACCTTACAAATGTGCAATTAAATGATTGCATGTATTAACTTTTGTATCCTATTAGCCTTATAATTTCCCCACCAAAACATAAACTAACAAAGGTTTTTTACCACTCTGCCAGGCTCTGGTAGAGAAGGGGGTATAATCATCTGCCCTTTTTCCAATAGCCGAACTGGTTCTACATGGGCTCTGAGGAAACACTGGGAATGTAATTCCTTGCCATTTGCTAGCCTGAAATATCTCGTCTCTAAGGCTATCTGGCTGCTGTTGAAGTAAAAATGCCGTTCCAGAAAGCTCAGTGTGGCTGTGGGTTTCTCAGCCAAACATTGTATACGTCCAACTAGTTAGCCTAGACTTTTTCTTAGAAATACTGCTCTTGCGTCGGTTCATTTGTTACCTACCTTTTCAGCAACCTGGCTAATTAATCCTCCAAAGCCATGTTTTGCTAACATTTGGACTAGCTTATTTCCTTACCTGGTCCCCCTGTGGCATACAAAAGCCTTGAAAAGGGAAGGAAGAGGGAAGAGAAGCGTTTTCAAATTACTTTGAGTCAACTATTTGTTCTATTAGTCATCTGGTTAAATAGCGCACTTACGATTAAACACGCCATCCTCTTGACAAGGACGGCTCTGGGGTCCCCTGATTTATTTATTTACCCTCCACCTTCATCTCGAGGAGTCTAGGCGCCAGAGCCAATGCAACCTCCCATAAAACCAAAGCATAACTTTATGTAGTAGTAATAATAACATTCATACCTGGCACCAACAACGATAAAACAAGCAACTCCCAGAAGCCTCCCGGACAGCCATTTTTACGAGCTTCTGGAAGCCATGAGAGTGGGGCAGGAAGGAGGGGAAGGTACCTTTGCCTTTGCAGGGAAGTTGTTACAAAGGAGGGTTACAACAGAATGCCTGTTTTGGACCCTGCTCCTGTTTTACTTCTCGGTAAACGGACTTCCAACAGGCGTTCAGTGTTTGCTTGCATTGCGTGGGCAGAATCTCTCCAGCACAGGCAGTCTGATATCAGCACCTTGAATTGCACTGAACTGGTGGATAATCTCTCCCAGCTGTTTCATGCAGACATTAAACAGGAAAAGAGGACCAACCTCTGGGGCATCCCATAAAGCAATGCCCAAGAGCCAGACTTCTTTCCTCCAGCAACCACCGATGGGGTTGGCCCACACAGGAAGGAGCAGAACCGGCATAACACAGCACCATTCGCTCTCCACCCTCAAAGGTGGCTCAGAAGGATACTGTGGCTGACAGCCTCAAGGGCCACTGAGAGATCCAGGAGCACAGCGATGTATTTATTTATTTTATTTATCTATCAGATTTATATAGCCACCCAACTCACACAAGGTGAGGTGGCTATCTAAATGGCTGTGTTCCTTCCAAGTCCCACCTAAGATCATCCATGAGGCAATTGCAGTTATAGAGCCAGGGCTGGTCCTGAAACCTGATTGCAATAGGTCCAGATAGTCTGCTTCTCTTGTTTCAATGATCACCCTATCACTTCTTTTGCCACAACATTCCTCATAAAGAGAAGGTAAGAGATAGGATGGTAGCTAGCCAGGAATAGTAGATTAGGATGGGCCTTCAGGATGGCATAGACCCATCTCCCTGCTTGCTACCCAGGAGGGACAGGGGTCAAGTCCACCAATGGCTGATCTAAGATCACAAAGAACTCTGGCCACTTCCTTGAGATTTTCAGGGTCAAAACATCCCAGATACCATTATAAAACACTTATCTCTGTCATCTCATCAGATCCAGTTGTCCAGCCAACTTCCAGCTCAGAGCAAATATGAACAATTTTGTCCAGTAAACGACCAGCCAGATGGTCACAGTTTGCAGCCACTGGCTCTTATTTATTTTATAGCCTGCCTAGCTCAAAAGACTCTGGGCAAGTTATAACAGGTTAAAATTGTAACAGAGACCCTAGAAATAAATACAAATCATAAAAACAACAGTCAACGTTGGCTAGATTCCCTCTCTGGCCGCCTCTACCTGAATCCCTTTCTCTTGATGTTTAAACCCGTAGCTCCCGTAATATGTAGTTGGATTCTGTATTGTGCTATTGGTTGTTCAGAGACAATCTTGATCACTCTCATTATGATTAGCCAAGTAGTTATTTATAAAGCAGACACGCAGAAAGCATAGACAGAGTCCTGCTGGGATCAGGCCCCAGAGCCACCAAATTCAATGTCTTTTCTAATAGTACATCATCAGGTGCCCTGCAGCATAAAGGTGGTAGAGCTTGCTATTTTCCACCCCCCGAGGGACATTCAATTGCATACTTATTTTGGACCATTGAGTTAGCATAACTGGTGTAACCTATCCGCTAAAAAGCTTCATACTGAACCTGAACATTCCTGGTTTGGATTTGAATAGACAAGATATTCTCTCTCAACCATTACACTGCAACCAGGGCCATAATAACATTGACTTTACAGGGTGGTTGTAAGGATCACAACTAGGGTGAATTGAAGCACCTTAAAGCAGTCTTTCTCAACCTCAGTGGCTTTAAGATGTGTGGACTTCAACTCCCAGAATTCCCCAGCCAGCATACTTTAAGAAGTGTGGACTTCAACTCCCAGAATTCCCCAGGGGAATTCTGGGAGTTGAAGTCCACACATCTTAAAGTTGCTAAGGCTTGAGAAACACTGCTTTAAAGCATGATAGAAATGTCAAGTGTTACTATGGCTAATTGTTCTGGACTTGCAGCATCAGAGCTATCTTCCCACATCAGGCTGAAGTACATTCAGCACAGCATTGGTTTCCTACAGTGTCAAAACCCAGATGTGTGCTTTGACTAGTTGATTATTAAAACAGCAGCCTTCCACTCCAGTTGTTGAATGGAAAACAGTTTCTGAGCATGGAGTTTCCATTGGATGTGTTACTGTAGTATTTTATTTGTTATACATTCATATCTAAGTGCAGGACATGATCTGTTCCCCCCCATCACCACCATAACAATCCTGTGAAGCAGGTTAGGCTGAGAGGGAGCAACTGGTCCAAATTCTCTCCCATGGCTGAGGGTGGACTAGAACCTGGATCTCCCCACTCCTTAACCACTACACGATACTGCCTCTCTTATGATCAGTGATGCCTAATAGCCATTGGTATTTCCTCCACACATTCCCTTTAACCGTAAAGGCATTGGCCATCACTACATCCTACAGCAGTGAATCCCACAGATTAAATGTATGTTGGATTAAATGGTGAACATTTACAAAAATATACAGCCAAGCGGGTCAAAACAGAGCAAGACCAATCCCAAATGTGAAAGCCTTTTTAGCAGTGTGTGGATTTTAGAAATGGCAGTGCTTAACATATCCTGTCTGAAGCTTTTTTCTCAGGGTAGAACTATCTGTGCCTTCACCTTCTTCTGACATGCTCTGCATACTAAACTAGTTATCATCTTTGCTTGCCTACATGCTCTTTCTCTCTTGCCTCTCAATCTTCTCCTCTTATATATACATGCTTAGTTTCATGAGGGAAATGAAAGAAGTGACTCTCTTAGGTGGTATTTCTCTCTTCTGAGAAATTCTGCATTGAAATATTGGACCACGAGGTCTACCTTCATAAGCCTAGATCATGTAGGTTATGCTTGTATTTCTTAAAAATAATTTCTGATAACCTACACAAAGTTATAGATGACATACCATTATAAAAGCACATGCTGCAGAGAATACAACTGTTAAAAAAGGAACACATAGTCACACTGACATTTGTCAAATAAACCAGCAGAGCCACGCAAGCTGAAATTCAGATACTGTGTGCGGAAGATCCATCCCTCAAAGAATGACAAATACAGTGCAATCAGTTTGTGTTACCTAGAAGACAAAGATTCAGAAGGAGTTGGATTTCACTGGGCAGGCTTGGGAAGACCAGCCCTTTGGACAATCTCTGGTTATCAAAAGACAGATGAACAAGAGTAAGTGATGGGGTGAGCAATGGGGCCAACAGAAGATGGAGCAGGCGATGGAGACAGCGGGCGAGAGGAGAGGTGGTAGAATGGAGGCAGCAGGTGATGAGCAGGGGAGCCGTGCGAGCAACAGAGGTAGCGGGTGATAAAGTGGAAGATGAAATAAGCCAGCAAAGGAGAGAAATTGAGTCAGTTGAGAGAGCATGCGAGGGTGAGAAAATCTGAGCTATAGAAACGACGTTTGGTGCAGCACTTAAGGTACCAGGCTAGAAACCAGGACACCCTGAGTTCTAGTCCCGCCTAGGCACGAAGCCAGCTGGGGGACCCCGGGCCAGTCCCTCTCTCTCAGCCCTAGGAAGGAGGCGGCAAGGGCAAAGCACTTCCAAAATCTTGCCAAGAAAACTGCAGGGACTTGTCCAGGCAGTCGCCAGGAGTCAGCAATGACTTGAAGGCACACACATGTGCACACACACTCGCACACATATTGTTCACTTAGCTTACAATTCTATGTATTGTCCAACACACACACACCCGGATTAATTCCATAACCAATGTAAGATTGTTGTGTGAACCCAGCTGAAGGCCTATTTCAGCAGAGGCAGGAGAGAACCTCAGTATCGTGTGTAAATTTGCTGGGCGTGTTTTATTTTGCCATGGGTACAGAGAGCAGTTTGGTGTAGTGGTTAAAGCACTGGGCTAGAATCTGGGAGACCGTGAGTTCTAGTCTTGCCTTAGGCACGAAGCCAGCTGGGGGACCCTGGGCCAGTCCCTCCCTCTCAGCCCTGGGAAGGAAGCAATGGCAAACCAGTTCGGAAAAACCTTGCTAAGAAAACTGCAGGGACTTGTCCAGGCAGTCGCCAGGAGTCAACAATGACTCAAAGGGACCAAAAAAAAAAAAGATGGAAAGATGAAAGAGACAGGATGAGAGGGCAAGCAAGAGAGAAAAACATGGATCATTGGGGGGGGGGTGACTCCTGGTTCTGACATAGGTCTAACCATGGTCTAGCCAGCTGTCAAAACTCACCTCCTACCCACCCCACATTAGGGAGACTGATACCTGGATGTTTTGCTGCCCTCCGGAAACCCAGCCATCACTTTCGTTAACTCAGTGTTGTCCAAACTTGGCCACTTTAAGATGAGTGGACTTAAAGCATGCTGGCTGGGGAATTCTGGGAGTTGAAGTCCACTCATCTTAGTGGCCAAGTTTGGACAACACTGCCTTAACTGGTCTTGCGTTAAAGCTGCCAGGACCGCACGGCTCGCCAGCCTTGTAACCAAGGCAGAATAAACATCAGGGATCAGGACTAAGCAAATGGTGCTGGCGCGGACAGGAGGGCAGCATGTGGCACTGGCTGTCTAGACGTGCCCTCAACCTCTAGGGAGAAAGAAAAGGGGATGTGATTCAACAACTGTAGATAGGAGCCTACGAGGGACATCTGTGACGGTTGTGATAAGGAAAAAAAAACATGGTGTAAATCACATGTGTTTTGGCACCATCTTGACCTTTCTGACCACCGCCCAGAGGATACCCTACACCCTACACTGCTTATCCTTTTTTGCTTCTCTTAAATTAATAATAGATGTTGTGAAAGAGGGAAATGAAATGGGGGGAAATGCCTTCCCCTCCTGACTGTATTTTTTAGTTAAAATCCCTTTCATGTTTTCTATTTTTCTCATCTTTTTTCTAAACCAAATAGCCCCGCCCCACCCCTTTTTTTGAAATGTTTTCCACAAAGAAGAGTTGTTCCAGCCAGAGGATTATCCAGTTCCTCAAAACTGGATGCCCACATTCCTTTTGCACGGCTGTTTTATGTTTTGTCCTCGTTCTGTTTCTAAATATCGCAAGCCACTTTGGATGCAATTTTTGTGGAAAGGGACGTTCAGAATGAGATGATAATCAATGTATACAAAGGATTTTGAATTGCTGACACGTCGCACATATAAAGACAGGCTGTGGCCGTTTGCTAATGAGAGAAAAGAATTTTACACATGCTGGGAGACCTCATGTTTATTATTCTTTTCTTTCCATTTTCCGGAAGCTCGCTCTGCTATTGAAAACATAATTCAGAACAGAGCTCTGGGAATTTGGATTCTGAGCTTAATTGCTGAAATGCTGGCATTGGACGGGGTCATCGTCCCCCTGAAGGAGCAGGTTCGTGGCTTGGGCGGGGAGTCTCCTGGCCTCTCTGCTCCTGCCTTGCTGGCTTAACAGGTTGTGGCTCTTTCTACTTGGGGCACCTCTGGAGAGTGATTCACGCCTTCCTCACCATGTGTTCAGACTACTGTAAAATGCTGTCCGTGGGGCTGCCTCCGAAGGTGACTTGGAAACCACAGTTGGCCCAAACCGGAGCAGCCCGGCTGCTAATGGGAACGGACCCTTTTAGCAGCAGAACACCAGTGGTGCTATCACTGCGTCGGCGGCTAAAAGATTTCTGAGTCCAGTTCAAAGCACTGGTTTTAACCTATAAAGCCCAGGCTTAGTTTCTGGATGCCAAAGGTGTTGGACTAGGAGACCCAGGTGTTAGTTCACCCTCCGTCATGGAAGCTCTCTGGTTGACTTTTGGCCAGCTGTTCTCGCTTCATCCCAGCCTACCTCACAGGGATGTTGTTGTGGGGAAAACAGAAGAGAGTGCTCTCTCTGTCGCCATGGGCTCTCGAATGAAAGGTTGGGATAGAAATCTAACAAGTGAATGATAATCTCTCCCAAACTGATTCTACCCACCTGGAGCGGTCACCCAGAGGAGATCCTTAGGCTTCCAACTGCTTGAGAGGCACAAGAGTCAGAACTAGGAAGCGGATGTTTTCAGTTGGGGCCCTTCTCCTCCCCTGAAGTAAGACAGGCTCTCATATACTGAGGCTGGGTGACGTTAATTGTTTCTGCAGGTTTTCAGATGTTTTGGTTTGGTAGCTAAACTGGGGAGCGGCTGCTCACTCACCTACCTGGAGGTTTTTGTGCTTGGTGTTCTGTATTGTAACCTGGCTTGGCTCTACGGAGTAGGTGGGTACGATATACAAGGTAGAACATACCTTAAAATAAAGATACTTTGGGCACAAATGTCTCCATTCTCAAATATCTTATTGTAGAAGAGGTGGGTGGGGTTGGAGTGAGAGATGCAAGTGGAAATTTGGGGGCAAAAGTGCGGGATCACTTACACCAGCGTTTCTCAACCTCAGCAACTTTCAGGTGTGTGGACTTCAACTCCCAGAATTCCCCAGCCAGCATGCTGGCTGGGGAATTCTGGGAGTTGAAGTCCACACATCTGAAAGCCACCGAGATGGAGAAACGCTAGCTTAGACCATCAGCGTGAGGAAGAGTTCCCGGCGTCCCTCACCATTGGTCATACTGGCTGGGGCTGTCGGGAGCTGTAGTCCAGCAGCATTTGGAGGGCCACCGACTTTCCCACTCCCGGGGAATCCTAGTCTCTTTCTATACGGCCACCGGCCTGTTTTCATCCGCAGGTATTCCACTTGGCCTGCGAACACAAGTCTGCAACGCAGTGGTTGGAAGCTTTGCACATGCTCAGAGGCACGCTCCTGTTTCACCCTTTCACCCTCCCCAGAAATGGCTACACTTTTATCCCGGGGGCGGGGAACGCAACCAACAGGTGGCCGCTGGACACCAGCCAAGCCCCCCTTGGATTCCCGCCGGAGTGAGTCCGGATTGCAGCGTGCCGGCGCCTCATCAGGATTCTGTGCGCGCCGGCGAAGCGCCGCAGCGCATGCTAATGCGCTCCTCTCCGCTCCCTCCCTCCCTCTCTCCCTCCCTCCCTCCCTCCCTCCGGCCGCCGCCGCGCTCCCCCCTTCGCCCCCGCCCCGGCAGCGGGAGCCGGATGAAAAAGAGAAGGCTGCCGCCGGCCAACGCCTCTCCCAACCCCGGCCCCCCAGGCAGGGACCCTCCCTTAGCGCCGCCGCCGCCGCCCGCGCGCACCGCCCGCCGTCCCTCTCTCTCCCCGGGGCCGCAGCTGGCCGGGGATGGTCGCGGGGAGGCGGAAGACGCGGAGCGCTCCGGCTGCTGCGGTTTTGGCAGCCCCCCCTCGCAGCCTCCGTCCTCCCCCGCCTGGCTTTGAGATGGGGGGGTAGGACCAGGGAGGGGAGGGGCGACCGGAGCAAGATCGGTTCCCGTCCTTTCCTCTCCATCGAGCCCTTCCCGCCACCCGCTCCGGGCGATCCCGACGTGGACCCGCGGATTACAGCTTCGCCATCAACTCGACCTGCCGCCGCCGCCGCCGCGGCGGAATCGGGAAGACTCGCCGCCGGAGCGTAGGAAAAGAGAGAAGGAAGGAAGCGAGGAGGGAGGGGGAGCAGGGAGGGGGGGCGCTGCGTCGCTCCCCACCCAATTCGCAGAAGATCAACATTTGCTTTCGCCGGCAGGAGGAGAAGGGGAAAAAAGGCGACCGCGTTCAATTCGGGGCAGGGGAAGAGGAGGGGGG
This sequence comes from Liasis olivaceus, assembly GCA_030867105.1. Classification (NCBI taxonomy): domain Eukaryota; kingdom Metazoa; phylum Chordata; class Lepidosauria; order Squamata; family Pythonidae; genus Liasis; species Liasis olivaceus. The sequence continues at coordinate 20,880,254 of CM061360.1, forward strand.
CTCCTAGCCCCCCAGGAAAGGGGGGATGCAGCATCCTGGAGCGTCGGACATGGGGAGTTTCCTTTTTTACGGACAGTTCTCCCCCCCTGGACTGAAGGGGGCCTGTGGCGCTTTGACTCCTGAGACATCTGATTAGCCCCCTTCCCCGCCCCCCGAACTCGCTGTGCCCCACAGTTTGGCCGTAAGAGGCAGGGGGAAGAAACGAGACCCGCCGGGACCGCTCCGGTCTCCCTCCCCCGCCATCCTTCACCCCCTTTCCAGCCTTGCGGCGCTGGGGGTTCCCAGATGGAGACGCCAGCCGGGAGTTCTTCGTGGATTCTCCATTGAAGAGGAATTGCACGGAAGTCTGTTTGTTTGTGTCTGTGTCTGTGTGTGTGTGTGTGTGTGTGTGTGCGCGCGAGTGTGTGTGTGTGTGTGTGCCGGCTGGGGGGCTGTTACGGCTTTCTTTTCCAGAGAAAGAGCGAAAGGGGGCGAAAGACTGGCAAGAGGAATTTTGGCTTCTCCCCAACAATAAGATTGTGAAGGAAAGTGAGCTCCCTGCCACCCTCCCCCCCCCCCCAAAGAAAGGAGTTGCAAGGAGAAGGAGGCTGGGGGGCGCAGTTCACGGATTCCGTAAGTCTGAAATACTTTGCTGTTATCCTGGGAGGGGGGCTCTCCAGTTTTATTGAGCCTGGTTGCTCTAAGCCTTGGGGTGGCCTCGGTCTGAAGGCCTGTACAGGTGCATATGAGAACAAGGGAGGTTTGCCTGTAGGGATGGGGGGCATGGAAAGAAAGTAAGGGTTGACTTCCTCCTGGGGGGGCAGATTTAGGAAGGGGGTTCCTTGATTTTGGATGAGGGAGAAACCCCTAGCAGCTCACATGGATTGGATGGAGTGGTGGCACCGGGCAAAATGATTTCTTGCAGGGGGAAAATATGCCGGGTGGAGGGGCAGCTTGGCAGATGTCTTTTTGTCTCTCCACCCTCCTGCACCATCCGTGCCTCTGTTTCCCCGTCCCCTTCTCATCTTGCCTGCCTGGCTGGCCCATGGGCACAGCTAGGAAGGATTACAATTGAGCCGTAGGCTCACCAGCCTTTGGAAGAGGCCAGCTCACAGCAACCTTCTACCCCAGGACTCTTTCTGTTTCTCCCCTCGCATCCCCTGGCCTTCCCCCTCCTCCCTCAAGGCCGGAGAGCCATTCACTCGTCCCAGTTGGCCTAAGCTCTTGCAGGCTGTCTGCTGGGGCCTCTGTGCCACCCAGCGTCAGCACAACTGGGCCTCCCATCCTCTGGCTGGCCTACCTGGGTTGTTGGAAAGGCTGCAGACTCCAACTGGGACTCCAGCTGAGATGGTGATATTAATAGGACTTCCATTGCAGTAGCCTGAACATTCAGGAGGGATTCTTGAAAAGGGTTGCTGGTGAGGGTAGAGAAAAAGGTTTTAAGACCTTCCCAGGCTTTTAGGCCTAAAGTTTAGTGCTTAATAGACTCCTTGCTGGAGTAGTCCTGATTGGAATATCTCTCCCATCTCTAAAATCTACTTTTTGCCACCTTCATCATGAGGGAGGTCTTGGATCCTTTGCATCTCTTAGATCCTTATCTCCTTTATTGCAGTTTTTTCAACCTCTCCCATAGCTCTGCTTACTGTTCTTCAGTGGTGGAAATAAATCAGCACAAGTTACTAGCTGCATTTGGGGGAAAAGGGGTGTTGTTTACGGCTTCACTGGATCGCCTCTCCCTTTGCCAGTCCTTAATATATATCGAAAGCTTTAGGAAGAAAAGAAAGAGCTAATTCATATTCCAAAACTTCTGTTCCAAAGCACTGGGGGCCTTTTTTTCTTGGCACCCTGATTGTGGTCCGTATATCCACCCTTCCCTTATCCATAACTTTTTGTGCCTCTTGGGAATCCTTATGGATGGCCTGATTCGTACATCCCATTAAGGCTTTCAGTGGTTTGTTTGATGTTGGCTTAGTATGTTGCAGGAATCCAATTTGTGTGATTCTAAACCAGAATATATGACTCTGTATTGTTTTGAATGCAGCTGGTTCTGGTTTATTTGATAAATCATGATTAAATATACTGAGTAGAAAGCCCGAAGCCAGTCTCTGTGTTAACAAATTCATCAAAGAGTTGTTCAGGGGCCGAAGCAACTTTTTTGCTTAGAAAAGTTGTTATTATTTGTCATGTGTGTAAGGAAGAGGAGATATGATAAAGTCGTGTACAATTATGCGTGAAGAAAGTGGATACAGAAAAGATTTTTTCCGTTGTTCATAATGTTAAAAAATGGGATAATCCAGTGAATCTAAATGATGGGGATTCAAGTTAATTAATGAAAGGGAAGTATTTGATGGCACGTTGATTACATAAACCATGGAATTTACTTCCATGAATAGAGATACCCAATACTAACCATGATGTCACATCATGACGTGCCCATGATGTCATATGATACCATCACACAAATGATACAAATTACAGAATCTGTGTCATGTGCACAATGAAGTTGTGACGTACGTGATGTCACTTGCCCCTTCTCCCACCAATGTCCATGTAAACAAGATGGTGGGATGGCCACCAACTTGGCTAGCTTAATAAAAAAAAGCAGGCCACTGCTGGATCCTTCCAGACAGAATGTGCCTGGCAATACCAGCCCAAAAGCATTGTGTTGCTCTATGAATGGGGCCCGATAAACACCTTATCTGGAAGCACCCATTGATACTAGCTATACTGTGTATTGGAGACCAACAGGGTGTGGCATCCTGCTTATAGACTTCAAAAATTATCTGGTGGACACATTTTTGGATAAAGAAGGTGGGGTTCAGAGGCCCAGATTTGGTAGGACTCTTTTTTAGGTCCTGAGAACCTTTCTAACAATATTCCGTAGGTGCAATTTATGTTATTTTTGACAATCTTCACAGCCACGCTATAAGGCAGTGTTTCTCAACCTGAGAAACTTCAAGAGGTGTGGACTTCAATTCCCAGAATTTCCCAGTCCATTCTGCTATAAGGGAATCATTGCTTTACTCACAGTAGTACAGTAATAGCATTTCTACATCAGTACGTCTAGAAATAAACTTTGGATATGTTTCCTGTTTTCAGCTAGCTCCTTTGCCCGTTCTTTGCTTCCTTTTTTTTTCCTCTTAAAGCTAAAACCCTTTTTCCTCCTTTCTCTTTGCTTCCAGCATTTTTGGTTGAACAACCACGGGAACTGTTGCTTTACAGTTCCACTTTCTGCCCCAGAGGGAACATGCACAGACACGCGCACGCACACACACACTTTCACTCCATCTCCAAACACTAGAGGTACAACCTGTTGCTCTCTTCAATCTCCCATTAAAGTAAACGACAGTGGACAGTGATGAAAGGGATATCTCCCTCTCTGAATTTTGCACACACAAACCACTCGGATGCTTCTGAAACATCAGAGTTGGCCCAGCCACCGGAGCAGATTACCTGCCTGTGAAATTGGCAGGTTCTCTACCATAGTTGGCTTAGGAAATACTGAGGCTCTTGGGACAAAATCTTCCCCATCATGTGCTACCTGATCCTCTTTCAACTGGAGATCCTGGCTTTCAGCCTGGAATTTCCCACCAGCCAATTTGTGCTCTAATCCTGAATCATTGTCCCAGTCTTAGTACGGTATGCCTGTCAGAGAAATCTCCTATCTTTACAAATCTGTCTGAAGCAACCAGTTCTCCAGGCTGAGGTTTTGGATGAAGAGTAGATATCTGGAAGAGGACACGTGAGTGGCTGCTGCTTTTCTATCACCTGTTTTCTTATAGGACAACAGGACAAATTCTCTCTCTGCAGCATTGTTAAAGACACAGCAGAGGCCATGTCCTGTTCTACCTCTGGTTATCCTGCAGGGCTGTCATCACAATGTACACCTCTGTTGAACTGTGAATAATTGGATAATAATCTTGGATAAAAATTGGATAATAATTGGATAATAATCTTTTCCTGCCTTCATGGACCTTTTCTCCCAGTACTGATGCTTGCTTATTTTCCTACTACCTCTTCCAACTACGACTCTGTTCTTAATCACCCTAACTCCATCTCCCTGGCTCTTAGCCAGATCCAACTGGGGACTTCCTTGCTGTGAACCAACCCTTGTGCCATCTTGTCCATCTCCTTCTCCACAGATCCCCGTGGGGGAGGTCACCACCTTCTCAATGTGATGTCTGTCACATTTGCTCCATGATAGGCACTTTCTGATTTGCTTCCCTGTTTGGGATATGGTGGTGGTCTTCCTGTGGGGTTAAGCCACCTCTGCAAGCCTACTTTCTTTGTTCCTTTCACCTACCAGAGCCAGCTATTTTTAGCTAGTGTAAAACAGCAGATTAAGGGCTATTAGCGGACTAAAGAAAATGATGGGTAATTTAAAGGTTCTGTAGTGGGTGGAAGTGAAGATTCCCTACTTCCTTCAGCCGGCATGGGGCTTTTCTCTTGCATTTTGTTTTTCTTCCCATATCCCACACCATTCCCTCTTCTTGGTTTAATTGGAAGGTTGTCTTGTTACGTATTATGTCCAGCCAGCTCCCTCCTCATCAGGACTTGCCAAATTGTGTCCCTTCCCTTTTGAACACAGCACCCCACAGCATCCAGCTGAGCAGTTGTTGGGGCTACCAGTAGTAGGATGGAGGAGGAGAAGTTAGAGTTCTGTTCTTGCCAGTTTGGATTAGTTTCTCTCCATCCCCCTGGAGAGGGCATCAGGCTCCATGAAGAAGACAGGGATGGATCCAAGTCAACAACTCAATTGGTGTGACAGTTAGAGCAGATTGGCCAAGGCCTTGGTGTCAGTTTTCCTGGGGCTCCAAGAGAGCGCAACTGGAGTGGAAAAGGGTGTGCTGCTCCAATCCTTTGGGCTGTGGGGTGTTCTTGTTGTTTATTGTCTGTGTGGTGAAATGGCAAAGGAAGATGTGTATGCCTGGCTGTCAGGAAATTAAAGGGCCATCTATCTACACTTCTAAAAGGTGTCATTTAGCTCAGAGGCTCATTTTTAAGCCAGGTTCACACCATTTGGGGCCTGATACCAAGCTAGTTAAAGTTCATTTGCAGCAGTAGATAGGTTTTCTGCCATTTTGACTTCACCAGCTCCTGAAGCTGGAGTAGTTTGCAGCAAGATGTAAAAGTCCCCTTTTGTGCAAGGAGTATCTCTATACACAGCATTTTATGAGAGTCAAGGCGACATGGGCTGTGATTTCAAAGAAATCAGTAGTAGAAGGCCAGAATAGTGTATGTGTACAGACAGGAGTGATTGTGAGGAAGTGGGGATGCTTGATAAATAAATGTTTAGTGAAATAATGAGGAAGTTAAATTTTTGTGTGCTGGGTCCTCTAATTTTGCACTGCTACTCAGAGGAGCTTGTGCGTCAGTTGGGAGGTTGTAGGAAGGTACTTTGGAGGGAGATGCGTTTCCTTTTCAACATTCTGTGTGTTCAGACTCTTTATTTTTTTTAAATAAAAACCTCCTCAAGGAAGAAGCAAAGTACAAAGAACTCTATCGGTCCAAAGAGGAAAAGGTTTCAGAAACAAAAGATTTCCATTCATCTAAGGAAAATAATTGGACAAAGACATGAACATTTTACAACATGCACCTGATTTTGGTATTGGGGAGGGGAAATAAGTATTGCACACTTCCGTTTCCACGTTACCTATGAATTGTAGATAAATAATAGAAGATTAAAAGAGCATATTTGCTTCATACAATGTGTTTTGGTGGAAAGGCAGCCTGTTGTATAGTATCGTACTTTGTTTTAGGATAGTCCTCCTATTGTGAAAAAAAATCAGGGGTTCTGTTTGTGTTGTGAAGAAGGAGAATGTTGTCATAGGATGGTACTTTATCCTGGAAATATAGTCTGGTGTGGAGTAGAAGAAGCATTGACTTTGACTAGATGTAGCAGAGATTGGGAATCTGAAACTCACCAGATGTTGGTACAACTCCCAGGAGCTCCAGCCAACATTGCCAATACAGAGGGATGCTGGGAACTGTAGGGAGTGATTTCTAGAAGGCCACAAATCTCCATCCTGAGTGTTGCAGTAGAACTGGGAGGAGACCCAAGTTCCAATCCCCATTCTTTGAAGTTCACCAGTTGACGGGTGTGTTACTATCTCTTGGTATAACCTGACTCTCACGGTTGATCTGAAGGTACAGTTGAGTTCTTGGTGGAAAGCCGGGATCTGAATAATACATGCAAGTCAATCTCTACTTTGAAGAACTAAGAAAAGAAAGACTTCAGGGATAATGAGATGTACCAAATGTTTTCCGCAATATTTTTATTCTCCCTCAACCATCAATCAGAATGTAATAAAGTCTTGTGTAGCACAGATTAAATGTTTGTTCTTCTTTATCACTGGTTTGTTCCTGTTAACTAGATTTTCTGGAATTTTCCCTGTGGCACCATTCAGAAATAGGCTTATATCTGTAGGACAGTTGAGCTACAAATGGTCCGTCATCTCAAGGGGTTTTTTTGTTCAGGGGTGTCAGGAGAGCTTTGGCTATTGAAAAGAACAGAAGTTTTGGGCAACATGGCTTGCTAAGTTCTGACCACTTTGCATGACATCAGCTGCTGTGCTAGAACAGGAGTGAAGGAGAACAGCATTGGCAAAGTGGTCCTAGATATGCTTCAGTAGTTGTTGAACCCCAAGATTGAGGAAGATCTCATTCACCATAAGTTAACATGCTATTACGGTTAAGTTTTATGCATCTGTGTTGCTCGGCCAAGGTATGTGTTCGATCCGGAAAAGCATACGGCAGCTGGCATAACCAGCATCTTGGTAAGCTGATTATCTCAGCAACCCTCCCCGTGCTGGCATTGTAGCTCTGCAGGCAGGAGCTCTTTGATCCCATTAAACTCTTAGTAAGGCTTTGCCTGCGGCTAATCAGGGTTTCCTACTAAGAACGGCTGTCCTAACATATGACAGGAGAAATAATCCAGGTTCCCAATCAATGAGGCAGGCAGTGGTTGCTCCATGGAGTGGCAAAAGATTGAGCTGCGCATAATAGTGAGTTTGCCCATCCTCAAGCAGATCTGCCATGGTTTGAGTCTGCCAGGTACCATCGTAAGTTACTGGTATTTTTCTTCTGCAGCTGCCGCATCCAGATGCGGTTGAAGGTTCTGCAACCATGTGGGAGCTTAGTCCAGTTCCGTATAGAAAAACATTTTTATAGCAAGAGGGTACAAGCTGAAGTACTAGAACTGTGTCCCTCCTGAGCCTTGGGTATGGCTCCCAGTGAATGAGTTGCCATGAATCGAAGTGTTCAATGAGATTGAGCAAGAAGATTATTCAATAGATGTAAAGTAATCCTAGCAATTGTGTTTAATTTTACATTTTATATTGGTCTTGGTCTCGCTCACTTCTTTGTCCTGATGCTGCCTACTTTTTAGAGCGTGGGTCTTGTCACGCCTCTCAAAAGCAAAGTGGGGCTGTCAGGCTCCCAAAAGGTGCATGGCTGTTTTTTACTGCTTCCGTCCACCAAAGGAAATGAAAAATTGAGCAAAAGGCTCCTTTTTATTTCAGTGGAATGGCAAAGGAAGCTCTGGAAGAGCTCACATCGTACAGTCTGAACCTTAGATAGATAGACCACAAGGGCCCTCATGTTTGGTTCATAATACATGTTTAGCCAGGTCAGTTAAACACCTAGTGGCTATATTTGTGCAACATGTTAAGCTTAGATAGCTGTTTTTGCAGGCCCTGCCTGATGGGTTACTTTATGAGTTAGGGCATTGTATAAGCCCAGGAAACAGGTTGAATCAGTACTTCAACAAAGCATGTTGGGCTAACCATGACTCCATAAAAATTGTCTAGAATGTATAAAGGTACTTCAAATTTATGTTGGAAATGTGGACAATGTGAAGGGTCATTTTATCATGCCTGGTGGACTTGTAAAAAATCCAGAAATTTCTGGGTTCAAATACATATAATGATACAAAGAATTTTAAAGATCAACATTCAACTGAAACCAGACCTTTTCTTGCTGAGATTAATGGACGGTCAATTAGAAAAGAGGCATGGAAGATTATTTTTATATATGATTACTGCTGTGAGATTATTATATGTGCAAAAATGGAAAGATTCTTAAATACCCACAAAGGAGGAATGGTTGGTGATGATGACAGAACTAGCAGAGATGGCAAAATTAACTTGTTTGATTAGAGAAAGATCAACAACTACATTTATCAGTGACTGGAAATCCCTTATGGACTTTTTACTGAAAACAGAAAAAAATGAACTTGTGATATATGGGTTTGATTATTAGAAAGGGTAGCTTATGGAAAGAAGGAAATGATGATGTAACCTTAGAGTGGATAAAATATAAATGCATTTATAACTGCTGTCAAAATCAGAAGCTGCTCCTTTATCATCTTTTCTTTCTTTTTCCTTTTCCTTGCTTATTCTTTTGCCTTTCTTACTTATTCACTATTCTTCCTTATTTCCTTTGTTTCTTTTCTCATATTGGTATTGTTTTTCTCTTGTTAAACCTTTCTTCAATAAAAAGTGTATTAAAAACATAAAAGCGTGTTGGGCTAACCCTGCCAGGGTGAACCCAAGAAAGTCTCTTTTGGGGTTCCTTGTTGAGAGAGCAGAATCCGTTGTGTGGCCAAGGCATAAGCGAGGTGCCCCCTCGAAGCTCTGTTGGCACCCTCCGTTGCTTGCTTACCCGTGTACCAAAATTTAGTGGTTGGACATGGGCCATCAGCTCATTGTACAGGGAAAAACAAATTTAAGGAGCCCTTTGCCCTGTTTCTGAAGGTCTCTTGATTAAATCAGCTATTTTGGTTTTGGCTCCTTCAAAATGTTCTCCTTGGGGAAACTTGCCAGACACCTAGCAGATAAAGACCTTTCTAGGCTCCCAGGATACTTGGGAAGAGGTGGGGGGGCTAATCTGCTATGCTTTATTATCTTTTCATTCCCATTTTTTTTTCCTGCTGTGTATTGATTCCAGAGAAGCTTAGCGGGCTGTTCCGTTTTCTAATTGTGTCTTGCCCAGGAAACATTTGATATGCTGAAAGTACGGTTAATACAGTCGAACCATCAAATAAATACAGAGACCTGGAAGGTTTGGTGGAGGCAAGGAGGTGAACCACAAAGAGCGCATTATAAATAGAAAACAAACATGTCAAAGAATGTTAATTCATTCCCACCTACTCACGATAATAGCAGCTCCTCGCTTTCTTTATTTTTAATTTTTTGCTCGGTTTCACTGTCTTTCTCAACGGAGGGTTGTTACTTGTATGACCGCCGTCCTTAATTAAGCTGCAAGCAAGGCCTGAGTTAAATGTGTGTGGTTGGGGTGTATTCATGCGTCATATCTGTAGGCTCTGTTATATTTTTTTTCCGGTAGTAAAGTGTAGCGCGCATTGCATTGTTTCACTCTCCGTTTGGGGGGGGGGGTTGCACATGTGATTATCCCCCTCTTGAGTGGGAAGAAGATCGCTAAAGACATTAAATGGAATCCTTTGATTTGACACACTTCTTTTTTAAAGGTGGGTAGATTTTGTTTTGAAAAGATGGGCGAACGTTCAGCTGTTCAGGCTTTTCTCTGCCATTTGCATTGGTGCGGTTTAATCTGGGAGCCCCTTCACCAGTGTTCCTCAACTTTGGCAACTTGAAGACGTGTGGACTTCAACTCCCAGAATTCCCCAGCCAGCCCTGCTGGCTGGGGAATTCTGGGAGTTGAAGTCCACACGTCTTCAAGTTGCCAAGGTTGAGAAACACTGCTCTTCGCTCTTTGCTGAATGTGTAAATTGGACCTAAAAGATGGAGAGGGCTGAATTCCATATATAGCTGCGGAGTCCTTCTGTTTCAGGAGCCTACGTAAGGGGGAATAATAATGGATTTGTAAGGTTGTGTGAGGACAACGTATTAGCCAATGTTTTCTGCACTTTTGGGGAGGGCTGTGGAAACGTTGCATCAGAAAGCTGGAGATATGGATGGTCTTGTGGGAGAAGCCGGAAGGGGAAACATTTCATATTTTCAACTTCCAGGAAAAATGGGGGTGGGGGCTATACTCCCCCACCCCAGCCTTATTTGTATGTCACAGCATTGTGTTCAAAACATGGCGGCAGGGGGAGTACACAGACATAGAGTTGCAGTTGTCTTTTTGATGCCCAATGGAGTTGTTGTCTTTTCCCCTGGCAGAATTCTTCTATATTTTAATACCTGTAGACTGGCAAAGAGTTACATCTAACACTTTACTCATCATGGCAGTTTCCTGCTGGTACAAAGAACACCTGTTGATTTATTTATTTTATTTTTGCTACACAGCTTCTAAAGACCTAGCAGGCCTGCTGGAAAAGAAATTGCAATCTTCCCTTCACTTCTGCTCTTCCTTCTAGGCAGCTAATAAAGTCCTGGCTGGATATAGGTAGCCCTTGTCTTTCATATAACCTCGTTCTGAGATTCTCATGGAGAGCCTTCATAGGAAGTTTTTGAAACGGCAAACTTTTCCCCTCTTAAAAAATGCATTATGGAGAAAATTGCACAAATCAAGAAAATGAACAATTGAATGTACTCCTTTAGGTCTGTCTTATCCCAGTGCTGCCTATACTGGTCAGTAATGGCTACATGGTTTGAGTAGATACCCTTCTCAACCCTACTTGGAGCTACTGGGACTAAATCTAGAATTGTCTGTGTGGAGGATCATATATTGTATCAAGCTAGAGTCTAGAACAGTGTTTCTCAAACTTGGCAACTTTAAGATGTGTGGACTTCAATTCCCAGAAGTCCCCAGCCAGCATGCTGGCTGGGGAATTCTGGGAGTTGAAGTCCATTCATGCTGGCTGGGGAATTCTGGGGATTTATTTATTTATTTATTTATCACATTTGTATAGCTGTCCATCTCACATAGTGACTTTGAGTGGCGTGCATAAGAAGAAGACCCCAAAAAACCCATTAAAAACCACAAATTAAATTAAGTAAAAACAAGGTAAAGACAAAGAGTTGCCCACACATATTAAAGTCGTCAAGTCTGAAAAAAAGACCGATCTAGAATTTATGTGGTTTTGTTTTGGCTTAGGGTGCTGGTGAACCCAACCACCATGGTTTGTAAAACGCCGCTTCAACTTAACATGTTGCACGAATCCATTTCGTGATGTGGCTTGTTTAATACTCGTGGTTAAAAAAGCATGTGTTAGCATGATCCAGAGAGCCGTTCAAAGTGTGCCTTTATTGAGTCTTTTGGGAACAAGGTGCAGAGAGAAATATTCCGAAATTGGAAAGTTAGGGTATTGAGATGTGCTCGATAATAATAATTATTTTTTATCGGTTTGGTGGTCCTGTTTATGTGCACTTAAAAAAACATTCAGGGTTGTTAACCTGCCTATGGCAGAGCGTATGATGTGGGTGCGGGAAAGGAAGTGGAATCGGTCTATTGCTGTTTGAACTTTGATGCAAATATTCTTTTTCAAATGTGCTGTGAATATGAATGGTGCTCATGCAAGTCAATGAGGGAGAGCTTGGCATTTAAATATTCTGTTAAGCAGCACCTGAAAACGGAGTCCAAAATTTCCAAGCTGTTGGCAAAGGCTGGCCTGAGGCAGTGTATGCAGGGGAGAAGGCTCTTGAGCCTTTAAGAGGAAAGAAAAACTTGCACAGTCTAGGCTGGCTGGGGAATTCTGGGAGTTGAAGTCCACCCATCTTCAAGTCGCCAAGGTTGAGAAACCCTGGTCTAGTCCACTATAAAAAGGTCACGGGAATACAGAATTACCACCCATAAGTTAAAAAAAAAAATAACCATGGGGGCGGAGAAGAGTGCTCACTGAATAGGATAAAAGAAGAAAGCTGTAATGGGGTTGTTGGACCTGCACAACATCTTTGCCCTCTTCCTCGCCCTTTCATTGTGAGATGTGGCTTAGTTGCACAGAAAGAGAGAATGTTGCTTCTTTTTCCACACAAAGGATCTTTTTATTCATTATCCCGGGGGTATGAGCTGCATGGGTCACATTGCAAACACAGAAGAGAGTCTGGCAGCACCTTGAAGCGGGTGTGCAAATGGGGGCTTGGGGGTCCTATGGCTCCCAATAAACTTTAGCTCCAGAGCTACCTGTAGAGTTTGGGCCAAATTGGAAAGCGTAAGGACTAGCTGATGTCTTATGTACCAGACAATGTAGCTCTGAAATTTCTAGAATGGGTCAGGATTCCTCAAGGGGGTTATTGGATTCCTTTCCAGGAGCATCTGGCAAAGAGAAGATGGGAGGTGTTCCATAGATGGGATGGGAAGGCTGGGACTAGAAAGGTGACAATATGCAAGATATATTTGCATGTGACACTCTTGGTGGAAACGCAAGACATGACCAATGAGAAAAAAGAGTCACACTTAAAGTTCTTCTCCCCATCACTCCCCACCAGTGCCCCTTGGTGGCCCAGGGGGTGGGAAGGCCAAGGAGAAAGGGGAGTAGCGACATTGCGTTCTTGTTCCAACCTTGTGGTGGAGCCCAGTTCCCGTTCTTTGAAGATACTCTCTCCCCTTGGAGGGGAGAAGGGGCAACTCAGTTGGGAAGGGCAGCGGCACTGCAGATGGCTTTGCCTAGCAACCATGGCATCCTTGTTAGCAGCTTCTTGTTGCCTGGCAACAGTTGTCACATGGTGCAAAGATGCTGTTTTCCTCATTAGTCGAACCAGGCTGGAGAACTTGCCCACAGCAGTTCCTACTTGATTGCCTTGGTATAAAGCTTGGTCCTTGATAATGCTAAGATGGGCTATGCGCCTGGCCTCTTTGGTGCCTGGGGCATCCGTGTCTCCTCTTCCTAGATTTTGGGGCACCAGCAAAGTGATTAAAAGGCACTCTGCACATGCTCACTTATAGCAAGGCCAGTGAGACCCCACCAACCAGGAAATATCCCAGCTTTCAGATGTTTCAGATGTTTGGGACAAGGGCAACCATGGGGGGTGGGGGTGTCAAAAAAAGTTAAGATGATGTCCCTAGTTGTATGACTAAAACCCCGCAATTGAAGGCTGCGAAATTAAAGGGCTAAGGCTTCAGTCAAGCAATAACAGCTGCCATTTTGACTTTGCTGACTCGTAGCGTGGACACCTCACAGAGCTCACCTTCCATCATCCTGAAGATACCACTTTGGGAAGACCTGCTTGTGGGGATGGAAGGGAGTGTTGTAGGCAGAATTTGGGCCAAGAATTCACTGGGGACGAAGACAATCTGGTAGTTTTAAATATATGGGATCTGCAAATGCTGTTAGCATGGCTGGATGTGCTTCACTCAAGAGGCCAGGTGAATAGGCCTCAAAAACAGAGAGAAGAGCAGTGGGGCTGGGAGGGGCTGGGAAATTTATGGAGGGCTCCTGCTGAGCGATGCATCTTGGCAAATGCCCAGTGCCAACTGCTGATGCTACGAGCTTAGCCAGAGGCTCATGTTCTTCGTTCAGCATGCAAATGTAAGAAATCATTTTTTAAAAAAAGGCTTGGTGTGAAAACTCCTGGAAGTTGGTTCTGGAATTCAGTTTGCAGGCTTTTGCTAAATGAATCTCTAATTAATTTTCGAGGTGCGTTTTCAAAGGACTGGTTTATTGAACAGCACAAATGCCTGCTGGGAGGCACAGTCCTTAATTGGAGCCAGTGCTTGATGGTCGGAAGATGGACTATTCTGCAAAGTGCTGAGAGACTGAAATGGAATATTGGATTCCAAAGAGTTGCTATCATTTCCTGTTACTGGTCTCTAGTTTGGTCTGCTGTTAAACATCAGCCCTGTGGGCCTAGACCAGTGTTTCTCAACCTTGGCAGCTTGAAGATGTGTGGACTTCAACTCCCAGAATTCCCCAGCCAGCATATGGGGGAATTGAAGTTCACACATCTTAAAGTTGCCAAGGTTGAGAAACACTGGTCTAGGCCCACAGGGTTGATGGGGAACATTGAAGAAGACACAAAAGTCTTCTTATCTTTTGTGGGACAAGTTAGCTTGGATATGCAGGTTCCATAATTCCTTTCTAGCCCCCATTTTTCTGTTACAGAATGTGGGGAGGGGCTCTCCATGACTGCAGCATGGGGAAGGGACTTGTCTGGGACCATTTTCCTGGCCAAAATGGCAGTGCCTGCATCTTTCATTTGGGGCAGTGGAGAAAAGAGAAATTTGGCAATAATGACAGGAAGGAAAGGAGGGCTACCAGAATCTGAGCTGTAAAAATCCATATGACAGCAAAATGAGACAGAATACCCTGGTTCTTGGTGCCAGCTATCGGAAAAAGCGACACCCCTTCCACCCTTGGGTCCCAATCCTGATCTGGTTTCCCCTCTTCTCCACAGCCTGGTTGTCTTCTTTAAATGGGAAAAGGCAACCGAGAGATTCCCACCTCATCTTTAATTTGAGCCAAAGGTTGGATGTGCAAATGTCAACATCCCTCTTTGTTTGCAGATCCTTTCATGCTGGTGTCCTATAACATTCAGAGTTGCACCCAGGGGAGAGAATTCGCTGCTGCTTCTGGTTTTTGCCCTCACGGTGTTACGGTGGTAGAAAAGCCACGTTTAAGTCCTGGGGAAAGGGTGTCTGTCTCGGGCTCGCTGGCTCCGGCCACGGCACTTCAGATGAGAAGGTTAGAGCGGCCTTTTTCCCCCCACTAGCAAATGGCCTGATGCCCTCAGGAATCCCAGAAGTGGGGCCTTCAGGCCGAAGCCCTTTCTCTCCGTTGTTTGCCTCCAGCGACCGGTATTCAGAGACATTATGCCTTGAAGCATGCATCATGCCTGTCCTTTCAGAACATCTCACTGGTTTATCTGAGGTTTTCCTTTTTTAATTCTTTTCTGGCTGGGCTAACCTATCGTCTGTAGGACTTTTCCTCCCCCCAAATAAGATTTCAGAGTATACAGCCTGCTTTTTAGCTTTGACCCTTCTTCCTCGCCTCCTCTCGACCAAAGGAGTGGGGAGCAGGGAGGCCAACATCAATATCCCCCCTCCTTCCTGTTTGCTGGTGATGGATGGAAAATAAACAGTAATGCTCAAGGTGAACACACAGCGCTAGGACAATGGAGTGTTGCTGACTCAGCACAAAGCAGGACAGGTGTCATGTACAACCGGGAGGGTGCCGGTCCTTTTGCAGCATCAGCGGTTGGAAAGATGCCTAGAGCTTAGGGAAGGCCGGAGTTAGTGGCCACAAGGAGGCACTGTGCTGCAAGATGGCACTTGGGCATTGAACCCCCCCCCTTTTTTTCTGGCTGGAGGCAAAGGATGTTGTTGTTGTTCAGTCGTTAAGTCGTGTCCGACTCTTCGTGACCCCATGAACCATATTGCGCCAGGCCTTCCTGTCCTTCACTGCCTCCCTGAGTTTGCTCAATTTCATGCTCATTGCTTCAGTGATGCTATCTAGCCATCTCATCCTCTGCCGTCCTCTTCTCCTTTTGCCTTCCATCTTTCCCAGCATCAGGGTCTTTTCCAAAGAGTCCTCTCTTCGCATTAGGTGACCAAAGTATCTGAGCTTGAGCTTCATTTGCAGCTAAAGGAGGAATCTGCGGAAGTGAAAGGCAAAGAGTGTCAAATGGGTAGCAGAGTGCGCAATGGCCTGTAGGGGGAGCTCTGTGAAGCTGGCAGAAAGGGGGGGCCCTTGGCAGAAGACACTGCAGGAAGGGGCATGCAAAGTGTGTATTGGAGGCCTCTTCTAGATCGGGTTTATCACCACGGACAGATGACGAGTCCTCATTTATTTTAGAAACTATTGATTGTTTTTTTTTTGTTCTTCTACCCACATTATTTTTTTTAAAAAAAACCTGATCTATTACTACTCCAGTCACTTTGAAAGGTGGTTAATGAAAAAAATGCCAGTGGAAGGGGAAGAACTACCCATAGCATTCCCGTAGGCAACTCTGCAAACGATGGAGGGCTGTGATGGCCCCCTCCCCTCCGTCAAGCATTATTTCCAAGGAAATGTCAAAGATGTCTGCGTCTTCGAAGGAAGCAGTCACAATAATCCAGTAGTTTGGGGGCGAACCAGGAGAGACCTTTGCCCACTCCTAATCAAGGGATGCAACTTTGACTCCCCAGATACACCAAGGATTGTCAGGATCCATGCAACTCTAGCCTTCCCTGAACAGAGTCCACGGACAGGTCCCCAACCCTGGGCAGGTAATGCTGAGAGACCGCTGACCCATTTGACAGAACATTGGGGTGCAAATTAAGTAGCTTACTCTGCCCTTGATGGCCAGGCTCGAAACTAAAACTTTGTGTCTCTGCCAGTATGGCACAAGGCAGTTGATAGAGGAGAGTGCGGGAAGCAGTGTGCAAAATGGGGGGCAAGAAAACCAGTGTTTTGCAGGCCATGCTTTTATCTATCAATAAGGCAGTAATGTAGTGATGCTACAGGACAGTGTTTCTCAAGCTTGGCAGCTTTAAGATGGGTGGACTTCAACTCCCAGAATTCCCCAGCCAGCCCTGCTGGCTGGGGAATTCTGGGAGTTGAAGTCCACCCATCTTAAAGCTGCCAAGCTTGAGAAACACTGCTATAGGAGACAGTGGGCAAGATTTCTGAGAGATCTTTTATTTTACTTTGTCGGGTGTGCTACATGTTCCAGATGCATTTCTAGGTGAGTTAGGCTTATAAACATGCCCTTAAGTCAATCCTGTTTCTATGCTTTTTATGTGTGAGCCGCCTAGAGTCGCTTGCATAGTGAAATGGGTGGCGTATAAATCTGTTTGATAAATAAATAAATAAATAAATAAATAAATAACATAACATAACATAACATAACATAACTGCATCCATTGCATTTTCTTGGCAGGAATACAGGAGTAGCTTGCCCCTGCCTTCTGGGATTCATTTTCCACTTCCCAATTCTAGCTACCAGCCCTGGAATTCCCATGAAGTCTCCCATCCAAGTTCTAAACTGATCTGGCCCTCCTTAGCTTCTTTTGAGGCTTGACTCAACCGTTTCTCCGGTTTTTCTTGTTTTATTTCCGGCCAAAAATCAAGAGGAAATCATGGCAAATGTTATGTCATTGCTCTGGATAGTTTTCAGTGGCTGGGGGGCCATACGCGACTTGTGGACAATGGTTGCCAATTGTGCTACTAGAGAGCCCTATTGTTAGATCAGGATATGGAATAGCAGACAGCACTCCACTGGAGCAGAAAATTGGTGTGATGAAATGCCAGGATGGCATAGTAATTAAAGAGTGGTGCCGTATGAATCAAGAAGACCCCTTCCAGCCCTCCTGCCTTCAATCACGCTTATGATCTTCTAGCTAGTCTCCCTTGCAGAGTTGTTGTGAGAATAAAACAACTGATGGTCTGGAGAACCATATCTATTTGCCTGGGTTAATTAAAAATGTAGTGAACCGATAAAATGGTGGGGAGAAATTAAGGATGGGCAGCTTTATGAATGCACGGGAAACCAGTGAAGCACAAACCTGCAGTTTAAGGCCGACTTGCAGCAAGACGTTGCATTGTTGCTTCAACATTGCAGTTCTTGACCTCCTTTGATTCAGCTAAATTTGCAGATGAGGGGTTGTATTGCCCCTAGCAAACCCTTTAAAAACATCTATAAACCCAAGTATCTGCTTGATCTTACTGCTTGCTGGCACAATTGGCAGATTGTCTGCTTTTACCTGCTTTCAAATACATCAAGAAGAACCGAATTACAACTACTATGATCCTCTTCCTCCTGTGCTTTCATCCACCTGCTGCTGCCATTTACGGAGCAGTGCTGGCTGGATGATTGATGGAGAACCAGGGTGTAAGCTGACTTAGTGCATGTAAGAATTTAGTTGGGCAACCTATGAACCTCCAGATGCTGCTGGCTTTGGCCTCCTATCGTCCTCACCCATCATGACCAAAGATGACAGTAGAATGGTTAGTTCCACATCTATCTATCCGTGCTGTTCCCTTGGCAACGGTACCGAAGAGGGTTTGATGCAATCCAACCTAGAATTCTGGGATCTTATGATGGTCTCTTATCCCAGTATCAGACTAAACCTTGCTTGGCTTCCAAACCTGGACAAAGTTGGCCAGACACCCTCATCTGCTGAGACCTGTTCCATGTACTCATGAGAGGGGGACATTTTTCTGTCCTGCCTGCAGGTGGCAGCGCAGAGGCCACGGCCGAACTTTCTCCATGAGGAGGGGTAGAAGATGCCGGCTTTGCCCGCGCTGCTGCTGCTGCTGATACTCGGCTTCGCCCACGAGAGCCTGGAGATGTTGTCGTCTCTGCGCATGGGTAAGTAGAAGGCTTCTGCTGAAGGGATGCACTTCAAGACTGCTGAGGGGGGTTGAAGCTGAGAGAAGGTAGCACAAGCCAGGGCAGAGAGCCAGGGACTCAGGGTAGCCTGACCTTGGGCATGACAATGGCTGCGGAAGGTGTGACAGTCGTGGTTCAGCAGCTCATTGTCATCCCCCCATCCAGATGGCTCCAGGAAAAATGGCAGAACCTGTTTTTTTTGCCATGATTTGCTCCTTGGAAGGACTTACACCGCTTGAAGATTCTCTACTCTCCAAGCTAGAGAGCCTCAGAGTTTGCCCAGGCCTGATGTTCGATTATGGTTGTAGACAAAGGACAAGAGTCAGGGAATCTGCAAGGATACAAAAGAAGACAATTAAAAAAGAAAGATGAAGAAGATCAGACCAGGCATGTTTGGACCACACTGATCTGACGTCCTCCAGATGGATTGGAGTAACAGTTCCCAGCATTCCTAGTTGTTCATTGTGCTGGCCAGGAATTCTGGGAGCTGTCAACTCAGCACATTTGGAGACTTTGACAGTCATCTTGTGTAGGTGGGTGAGAAAGTCAACTTCTGTGCTCCCAAGAGTCTTAACATCAGGGAACAGTGCAGAAGAAAGCTGCTTTTGCAGGGATCAAAGCAAATGGTGATGGGCTTCTTTCTCTCTCTTTTTGTACCCATCATCTGTTCTTGTCCCATGACCAGCTGCCATTTTGGATGACCAGACAGTGTGTGGCCGCGGGGAGCGACTAGCCTTAGCTTTGGCTCGTGAACACATCAATAGCATCATCGAAGTGCCCGCCAAAGCCCGGGTGGAGGTGGAGATCTTTGAACTGCAGCGGGACAGCCAGTACGAGACCACCGACACCAGTACGTTGGGTGCCCTAAAGCAGGGCATGAATAGTCTTCCCAACTCATGAGACCAGGAAGACGAGAAGGTGGAGTTCTTGAAGCTAAGGAGTGACCGCTGCAAGGAGGGATCAATTATAATATGTTGAGCTGGTTCTATCCGTCTATCAAAGTGGGCTTAACTGTACAAAACCCACATCAGGATGCAACTGCATGTTGCATTGAACCTGTCAGTTTGGAAAGTCCTGCTTGTAACAACAGCATCCTTATCTCTGGAGTTTGTGGGTGGGGACTTGTTTCTGCTCTGGGTTCTTCTTTGCATGACAAGCCCTACAAAATCTTTGGTAATGAGAAGGAGCAATGTCAAAAACTAGAGGGCTTTCCCCCTGCCACAGCTTCCATGCACAAATATGCAAGTATGTGCTGAGCTTATGGGTCCTGAGCAGGCGTGGTCCTCAGGGACCTTTCATAAAAAAGCCTCTGGAAGCTGATGTCAAGGTTTGAAGCCTTGGAAGGCCAGTATAGGTTATTTGATCAAGGTCAGAGGTAGGTAGACTGGGACAAGGCCATAACACCTAACAAGCTTCTAGACCAGCTGCTGAATTCCAGTTTTTTGTACTTATGGAATGATTGGCAGATAGTAAAAAGAGAAGCCGCCCAATAGAAGTTTACAAAGGCTATGATTTTGCTTGAACTGTCTAGGTGCACCAAGCTTGGACTGTGCAAGGAGAAGTTTGCGTAATCTTCATCCCACCCTCTCTTTTTCATAGTGTGTCAGATTCTGCCAAAAGGTGTAGTTTCAGTTCTGGGTCCGGCATCCAGCCCAGCCTCTGCTTCCATCGTCAGCCACATTTGTGGAGAAAAAGAGGTGAGTGATCGCTTGATCATCCTTATTCATTACAACCTTGATACTCTTTGATGATACGATCCCACTTTTCTACAAAAAATGATGGGACTGAGTTCTAACCTTTCTTTCAGAAAGGTATGTAGCAATAGAGGACATGCACTGTAGTCTTAAAAGTGCCAGACTTGTGTTTGCTTCAAAGGTGGGGGTTGATTTCTCTCTGGAGGCAATGGTTTAGGCCAGTGTTTCTCAACCTTGGCAACTTGAAGATGGGTGGACTTCAACTCCCAGAATTCCCCAGCCAGCAAGGCTGGCTGGGGAATTCTGGGAGTTGAAGTCTACCCATCTTCAAGTTGCCAAGGTTGAGAAACACTGATTTAGGCAGTTGCATGGCTGGGATCATCTGATTCCTCCTGTTAGATCTCCAGAATGCCAGCTTTCTCCCTTTCTTTGGAAAACCACAAGGATACTTCTAGATCTCATGATTGCATAATTTTGCTCACCATTTTAAAAACTGCTGCAGGACCGTGAAGAGTTTTGCAAATTCAGCATGCTAAATGTAGATCGTGAATATAGGCAGGATTATTACTACAAAATGTTGACCCGTGGGAGCATTCCTGTTGACCCTGCTTTCGTAGTCCCCCGCGTAGAAAAGCCTTATTGTCAAGAAACACAAACAACGTCTTTCTCCCCTCTAGATCCCCCACGTTAAGGTGGGTCCCGAGGAAACACCCAAATTGCAGTACTTGCGTTTTGCTTCAGTCAGCCTCTACCCCAGCAACGAGGACGTCAGCCTGGCGGTGTCTTGTATCCTGAAGTCCTTCAACTACCCCTCAGCGAGCCTCATCTGTGCCAAGGCTGAGTGTAAGGAACACAATTGTGCTGTTTGGCAAGGAACAGAGGATTGGGATGCTTGGCATAGGGTGGGAGGAGTGCTCCATATATGTTCGGTTTATTGCAAAAATGGAGCCAGAATTACATCGGCCTGAAAGTCATGCCCTTTTGACAGAATCTTGCTGAGAACTCCAGTAAGTTGCTGCATGGTGCAGAGGGTAGAGAAAGCTCTCATTTTAAGGCAGTGTTTCTCAACCTCGACAACTTTAAGATGTGTGGACTTCAACTCCCAGAATTCCCCAGCCAGCCATAATCTTGGCTAACCCTTGGGGTCCTGAAACAAAGCATCTGATCAAGTACAAGTGTACTCTGTTTGCCAAAGCTAGCATAAAACCTGACTCTGATGACTCTGGTGTTGACTTGATGTAGTCAGTACTGGAACTAGAAGAAAAATTGCTGGGGAGGGGAGCGGAAGAAAGCAGAAAGTAAATTTGAAACAAGCGTGTAGGTTCTGACTTTTCTCTCTGAGTGATTTTAAAGTAAGGGGGTAAGGACTGAATGGAGAGGAAATTAACTCCCCCCCCCCATTAGTTCCCAGAAAACTAGCTGGATGAGACCCTCTTTTTCCTTTGAGTTCAGGTGGAGTATCAGACAGGGTAAGCTGCTTTCAGAGGTAGTCACCAATTTGGCCTTTGCAATTGATGGGAATTGTAATCTGAAGAGTACCAGTTTGGGAAGGTTGAGGTAATTAAATCTGCATTAGAAATCAAACTAGATAAATTAACAAGCTGCACATAAAAACATGCAAATAATGATGGCTGGTGATGTAGGGGTGAGCAAAGATTATGTCTATTAAAATTATAGCAGGCAGGAGAATGGTGTTAATAATACCAGTCCTTCAGATAAAATTGGAGCAATTTTATTCAGGACTGCAGTAGTGAAAATTGTATCTCTCCTATCAGCCTGCTGGGCTCCTGATAATTATCAACACCTCCCTGTGGCTGTAATTTTGGATTTTGAAAAAAGCAGACATGTTAAATGCAAAAATCAATTTAGTATTACGTCTAGTTGTCTCTAGTCTAGGGTGAGCAGATGCAAAAAAAAAAAAAAAATGTTTCTTCCCTCAAAGTTGACTCTTGGCAGACGGGGACAGGGAAACCCCCTTGTGAGGTTCAAGCCACCACCATGTTTTGATATCCACAGTCTTCCAAAAAGCAGAAGGCAAAGAACATCTTGGACTCAACTAATAGACTCAAAGTTATTCAACAAGAGAAGTGTTTATTTCAGTGCAAAAGCTTTTATGTTCTGATTGAATGACTCCAGGGCCAAGTTGCAAACCTTGAAGCCAGACCACAGGACTGGAGTCTGGCTTGAAGACAACGTTGGCGTAACCTCCTGTTCCTTTTCTACCCATCAGGCCTGTTGAGACTGGAGGAATTAGTGCGCCAGTTCCTCATCTCCAAGGAAACCCTGTCGATCCGGATGTTGGATGACACCAACGATCCCACGCCGCTGCTCAAGGAGATCCGAGACGACAAGATTTCAACCATTATTATTGATGCCAATGCTTCCATCTCTTACCTCATCCTGAAGAAGGTGAGAGAGGCTGGCAGGGCCAAACTGTGGCAGAGACACAAAGTATTAGTTTCTAGCCTGGCCATCAAGGGCAGAGAAAGCAACTTAATTTGCACCATGATGTTCTGTCAGATGGGTCAGAAGTCTCTCAGTATTACCAGCCTAGTGTTGCTGGACCTGTACATGGACTCTGTTCTGGGAAGGCTAGAGTTCCATGGATCCGGACAATCCTTTGTGTATTTGGGGAGTCATAACTGCATCCCTTGATTAGGAATGGGTGAAGGTCTCTCTTGGTTTGCCCCCAAACTATTGGACTATTGTGACTGCCTCTTTGGAATACGCTCACATCTTTGACATTTCCTTGGAAATACAGGTAGTCCTCGACTTACAACCATTCATTTAACGACCATTCAAAGTTATGATGGCCCTGAAAAAAAATGACTTACAACCAATCCTTGCACTTAGGACCATTGCAGCATACCTGTGATCACATGATCAAAATTTGGGCACTTGGCAACTGGCATGTATTTATGATGGTTGCAGCATTCCGGGGTCACATGATTGCCATTTGCGACCTTCCCAGGGGGCTTCCAACAAGCAAAGTCAATGGGGAAAGCCAGATCTGCTTAATGACTGCGGCAAAAAAAGTCATAAAATGGGGTGTGACTCACTCAATGACTGCTGCTTAGCAACGGAAGTTCCGATCCCAATTGTGGTCATAAGTCGAGGACTACCTATAATGCTTGATGGGTGGGAGGGGGCCATCACAGCCCTCCATTGTTTGCAGAGTTGCCTATGGGAAAGCTATGGGTGGTTTTTCCCCTTCCACTGGCATTTTTTCATTAATCACCTTTCAAAGTAATTGGTATAGTAATAGATAAGTTTAAAAAAAATAATAATGTGGGCGGAAGAACAAAAAACCCTCCAATTGTTTCCAGCATAAATTGGGACTAGTCATCTGTTCATAGTTATAAGCCTAATACAGGTAGTCCTCGCTAAGCGACCACAATTGGGACCAGCAACTTGGTTGCTAAGCACCACAGTCGCTAAGCAAAAAATCATGTGACTATGATTTACGATTTTACTTCCGCCTCCTCTAGTAACTCTGCTTGTCACGAGCCGGTTGCGAAACACGCAGATGGCAATCACATAACCGTGGGACCCTGTGACAGTCATAAATGTGAGGATTGATCGCAAAGTTATTGTTTTGCACTGTTGTAACTCTGAACGGCTGCTAAACAAGGCAGTCAATAAGTATAAACAAATCAGCATGGGGATTTTAACAAATATATACAACGTAGCTCCACTCTGAAATCCAGAGGGTTATCAAAAATGGAAGTAAATCAACCTTAGTAAATTTGCTGCTGGGATCATATACAGGTAAACTGGAGCTTTTTCCTCTTGCTAAACTACCCAAGTTGAAGTATCCAGTGGCGTCTTTGGTAGGGGGAGGGTCAGAATTGGAAAGCGCAAGGCTGGAGCATTGTGAGGCAAGCCCTGCCCCATTTGTGGTTTGACATCACAAGCACATCCAAAAGGTGGTGTGTGTGTATGCATACTTCCTGATTATGGCCACTGGAAATATCATCTGTTACAAGGCTGGTATTGTTTAGGAGGACTAAGGTATAAACACTTTCGTACCTATATGGCATTAGCCTGAAATACATAACAATTTTACTCACCCGGTTATTTTTAAAAAAGCTGGAAATGAGTGTAAGTCAGGCCAGACCAGTCCAACAACTTGTGACCTGGCCAGTTTTAGAACCCACCCATCATCCTTGTCAAACTTCTCAAAGGCTCAGCACATTTTCTGGTGTTCTTGTTGGCCAGGCATTGCAAGTTTGTCAGGCAATTGAGACCCTCCCGTTGATGATTCTTGTGAATTGCCTTTCTTCCAGGCTTCAGAGTTGGGGATGACGTCTGCCTTCTACAAGTACATCCTGACTACCATGGTTAGTATTGTGACAAAGTTGAGCTTGTGGAAGGAGTCTCTGTTTGTGTATATGCAACCCTGTATTGATCCCCTCTTTGACACTGAGGAGGAGCTAGGATTCATGGTTTCTATGCAGAAGAGCCCTGGCTGGTCTGATCTCACTATTAAATAAAGTGAAGTATTCTTAGATGGGAGGTGTTGAGATGCAACAAGGCATTAGAGGAGATGGCTGTATATCAAACAGCCTATCACCTAAGGGAACATGGCGCTCTCCCATAGGATGTAGGACTTGGCCCATCATCAGGATTGACAAAAAAAATCAACTGCTGATCTACTTTGCTTCTGGACCCATATTAACATCTTCTTTGCTAAGGGCAGCAATATGTCCTTGGCTAACCCTGACTCCAGGTTCAACAACAGCCCTTTTAGTTCCATGGCTAAGAATTGCCATAGTCTAGCAGCTGAAGAATTGCCATAGATGCTTTCATTGCTTAGTGTAGAAAGAACTAGATAGATGCACCAGTATATTGCAGCATGGTACATGGCGTGGTGTTGTTTCCTATTCAGTTTCATCTTCCCTCTTCCCACTTCAATACTAGACTATCTCCTATGGTATAGAGTCCCTTAAACAGATACTTGATTGATGGTTACTTTTCACTGCTCCCTCAGTATTCAGTCTGTGCGGTGCCCACGTTAAATTTCGAGAGTGCGTAGGTTGTACCTGTTGGCAGCTCCTTAAAGCAGCTGCCTCTTTTCATAGGATCTTCCCAGGAAAAGAGGCAGTTGCTTTAAGGAGTTACAGACAGATGCTGTGTTCGTGCCCTGTGTGTTCCTAAGCATCTTTGGGGATTGCATCCGAAGTGCTTCACAGCTCTACTTAGCATTGCAAAAGAGACAACTCTAGAAGACTTTCCAAGACTCATCGCTCCGGGCAGTATGTCAGAGGAGAATATATAAGTTATGGGTGACTTGGAGCTAAGGTTGCCCGCATTGTTAAGTAGATGAAAGCAACCAGCAAGAATTATGATGTGTGGACAAACGCACAGTTGCTTGGTGCAGTGTAGGAGGGATGCTGTACTGTTTAAATAAGTTCCAATTTATTTAAATAAAACCTGATTTCTGATCTAATCAGCAATGCAGAGAAATGTAAAGTCTGATTTTTTTTTAAATCGAAGCTTCATTTATTCTGTTTTCTTTCCTATGTGTTTCAGATTATCCCTTTTCCAAAGAAAGCTTTAAAAAAAACCTGAAAAGCAAAATCATATGACCTTGTAACCTTTTACATTTATCTTATAAATGTTATATTTCAGGGGTAGGGATTGGGTTTTATTTTTTAATCTGCATTGACAAATAGTAATAGTATCTTAATAGAATTAAATTATATTTATGCCCTTATATGGTTGTATTAGTTTCTCTGTCTCTCTGTGTCTCTCTCCCTCTCTGTGTATGTATCTAACTTTATGTTTGGAAATACAGTTAACACTTTTTGATGAAAGTAAGTGGATGAAAGTGAGAGATTACAAGTCATGCTATTCCGACCTTGCAATGTCTTTATAGCTGATTCGGTCCTCTGCTTCTCTTTGAGATGCAGAGTGGGCCAAAGCTACAATGGCAGCCCTTATCTCTTTAATATGCTTTATGACTAATTAATTAATTAATTAATTAACAGGGAGCAAAGATGATCCATCACAGCAGGTCAACAGTGATTAGCCTGGAGTCTCATGGGGGATCCACCCTTGAGAAAGGAGGGGGGCAGGTTGAAGAAATGTGTGGGGCAGTGACAGATAGCCTGATTTAACTCATGCTTCTATTTAAACCTAATTACAGTTAAATCAAATATAGCTATTATAATTACTCCCACGCTCGAAGAATGTGATCTTTAGTATTTATCTCCTTAAGCCTGGAGAACCCCAACTAAAAGTAGGTAACGTTTCCTTATGTCCCATCAAAAACGCGGTTCAGCCTTTCACAGCAATGGGATGTGCAGCCCCGGCTTTCCAAATGTTCGTGCCCCTTTTTAATTTTTTCCCTTTTTTCATCCGAAGGTGAAAGTGGTGGGGGGTTGACTAGAAGCACAAGGAGCAGATCTTTTGATACATGCTTCTGTCCAGTTTCTGGGAACTCTTGCCAAATTTTAATCAAGATCTGGCTCAAAAAATAAGACTGCTGATTAGGCAGTACCTGTCAGCCTTACCAGGGAGACCGGACAGAAAACATGACCAGATGAGCTAACTCTACTTTGTGGTATTAACAGAATCTCGCAAGTCTGAAAGTACACATCTCTCCCTGTCTGCTTTTCAGCTCGAGAAACTAGGGAGGGACCCTTCTGAGCTTCTTGCCCCACCCACTGTCCAGCTGTGGGCTATGCCGTCTCTTATCTGACCATTCCCTTTGCAGCATCTCTTGGCCCCGTCTCCCAAGGTCATTCCCACGTACCATTACAATCTCCTTATGCTTGCAAATACAGACCCTTTATTATTTGGGTTGCAGCCATCGATTTGGATGCGAAATTTGGTTCTGCTCACGAGTGTGGGCAGTGCTTTAAATTCTCCTTCCTTCTTTCCCTTCCTGCCTCAGGATTTATTGTCTACCACTTCTTCTAGTGCAGAAAAAAAGCAACATTAAAAAAAACCCACCTTTAAAATATTCTTTTGTGGCTTCCTGGCTGGTGAAGCAGCCGAAAGGGATGGTGGAGACTCCTTTTCTTAGGTGTTCAGTTTTTGAGATTTGCTTCTTATTTCAGCAAATGTTCCAGGCGGCTTACCACAACAAAAGCATGCAAACTAACCTGTAGAACTGATGCAGTTATAATCAAGAGCCCAAATTAAAATCGGTATTGTAAAAATGGGGAGGCTCCCATCAGTTGCTTGGGAGCCTAAATAATTTGAATCCTGAGCAAGATGATTCTTTCATTTATTAATTAAACATTCCACTGTTGCAAAGTGACTTCCCCTCCCCCAAAAAAGTCTCTCGTACATCTTCAGCTTTCTTTCTCCGTTGCCCTTCACCATGCGGAGACAACCCACTTCTTTCTCTTCCAGCGTAGAACTGCTTCACAGAAAGCCTATATGATGGTATCTTGTCCCCTCCCTCCTGTCCTGTTAGCCCTGCGAGGTAGTTCAGGCCAGAAGCATAACCTAGTACTAGCTCTATCTTTATTGTAAAATTACAGTAACAGAATCTTGCAAGGCTGAAAGTATTCCTCCCCTCCTTTCCTTTTACTCTCCGGAAACCTGGGGCGGGTCCCTTTTGAAACATTTCCCATGCCTTCCCTCCTTCTGTGGGCTGAGATATCTTTTACCTGCTGGGTGCCAAGCCTGCAGCTCTCCCTCCTGTCTCACAAGGTCATTCCCACAGACCATTGCAAGTTCCTCCTCCTGTATTTTTTTCTCATGAAGCTTTTTGCACACCTCTTTCAAGCCCTTATGGGCAAATCACAGGCTGCCTGCATTTTGGGGGGTGGCCCTTAGAGGCCTCCATGAATGTATTACCAACATTTAGGTGTACCATGTTTCGGCAAGAGGACCACCCCCTCCCATGATTTTTAAAAGGGCCCAACAATCCATGTTTTGATTCCACCATATGGGGCTGGAGATGGAATGCGCCCACCTAGGGGCAATTCAAAATCACAGCCTATAAGAAAATAACAGTTTGGGATGTAATCAGACCTGACCCTCCAGCTGCTATATCTGACTTGAGATGGTCTCATCCAGGCAACTCCCCAGATGTTTCTCAGTGTAAATCAGCTCCATTTGGTGGGAGCAACCAGCTAAGTTTGCCTTCTCCCTACAGACAGTTGTTTCTCAACCGTGGCAACTTGAAGATGTGTGGACTTCAACTCCCAGAATTCCCCACCCAGCATGGCTGGCTGGGGAATTCTGGGAGTTGAAGTCCACACATCTTCAAGTTGCCAAGATTGGAAAAAACTGGCCTAGCCAATTACTTTTATTTGACCTCTGAAGATCTTACCAAATTCATGCCATAGAGTGAAAAAGTATTTTATGTTTTCATTTGTTGGGGAATAAAATATTTTTAGCTGTAAGCAATGGAGATATTCAACATCTGAAGTTGTAATGTCACTTGAGGATGATTTGGCCTTTCAGAGGGCTTAAAATCCTACCATCTCTCTGATGTCCTTTATTGGAGTTTATTTTATTTTTTGCAGGTTTATTTTTATCATTTTTATTATGGCAACCGATTATGAAATGACACAAAGATATAGAACTGCTGTAACCTACTGATATATTAAAAGAAATTATGCAGCATTCATAGTACTGTTTTTTCATCTTATTGCCCAGAATAGTACCTAACTAAACTACCGTAGTTATTAAAGCTAACCTAGATAAAGGATGATAGGCTTATTGATGATAAATGCACAAATATTAATAGGTGTGAAGAAGAAGAGGAAAACTATGTAAGCATCAACTGTTATACAGAAATCCCACTGATGTAAATGATGTTTACACCCAGGTAAGCAGGAATGGGATAGTAGCAGGGCAGAGTGAAGCTGGTTTCCTGGAATAGGTGTCCAAGGATGGGATCGAATGAGATGGAAGTACCCTCTCGCTGGCATTTCCCTAACCCCATTTAGAATTGCTCTAAACCTAAAATCTGGGTCCAAACCATTTTGAATGCCATCCATTTTTAACCAACATTCTCCCATGATTCAGTTTCCTCTAGCAAATGTATTGTATGTATCTTCATAATGGTTTCAAGTGTAAAAATAAATCAAGTAAAGACAAAGGCCTTTTTTCTCTCCAGTTGTCTTCAAGTTGCCAAGGTTGAGAAACACTGGGATAGGCCAACAACTGTCTGTAGGGAGAAGGCAAACTTAGCTGGTTGCTCCCACCAAATGGAGCTGATTTACACTGAGAAACATCTGGGGAGTTGCCTGGATGAGACCATCTCAAGTCAGAAATAGCAGATGGAGGGTCAGGTCTGATTACATCCCAAACTGTTATTTTCTTATAGGCTGTGATTTTGAATTGCCCCTAGGTGGGGGCAATCCATCTCCAGCCTCATCTGGTGGAATCAAAACATGGATTGTTGGGCCCTTTTAAAAATGAAATGAATTTCATTTGGAAGCTGTAAGCAGATTGCCAACCATTTTTATATCACTGTTATCTAGTCATCCTTTCACATGTTGGAACAAAATTCTCAGAGGATCATCTTGGACTTCACACCTTACTGTGATTTGGTCAATATAAAGTAACATGGAGCATCCATTTATTTTAATTTTCAGGTATTCCCAGAATGCATATGTCAGGATGGGGTTGTCTGAAACACTTCCACTTACCAGGTGTTAAATTATAGATCAATTAAATGTTATATCAGGTCTAGATATCATTGGTGTAATTTAAAACTAACGTTTTCCATTTATTCTGATTACATTTTCACCAGTATTCTTACCCATTAAGATAAGGGGACACTTATTTATATTTATTTTATTTATGGAATATCTCCACCTTAATCTGGAGGGACTCCAAGCGGTTTATTTGTTTGATTGTTTTGCAATTGTTTCCCTTTTCTGTTCCTGCGTTGACATCACTTTCCTTCCTGGAGTGATCCTGATGAATCAGGAATCGTGTAATAATCAGAATGACATCATGGTGCTGATCTTGATCTCCAGGTTCTTCCATGCTTCCTCTGCCTATTCTTTGGGGGTCTCTCTTCTATAGCCTTTTCCCAGGTTGACGTCAGTTGCACCTTTTCGAATGTGTGCTAAAGAGGAAGGATCCACTAATACGTTCACAATCCTTCCAGGATTTTCCAATCTTGCACTTGGATGGGATCGTGGATGAGCATTCCAATGTCCTGGGCTTCTCCATGTTTAACACCAGCCACCCTTTCTACATGGAATTTGTCCGTAGCCTCAACATGTCTTGGCGGGAGAACTGTGAACTCAATCCTTACCCAGGACCGGCGGTAAGTGGGGCAACCCAGTGCAAGGAAGGAGAGATTGCTATAGGGGTGCATGTGTGGGAGGGGTGATCCAGATAAATAACGACAACAGGATTTTAAAAGGTGGTGCATCTCTTCTTGCAGATGGAGCTACAGGATAGCAATCACAGAGAGTTACAATAGTCTTTTCGGGTTCTTCCACATATTTGTCATGTTTAGGGGTAAATGAATATCCACCATCACATATCTTTGGGGAATTGTGACCTTCAGGAGCTTTAGAAAGGAATGTTTGCAGATCTGCAATGGGTCTGTCCCCTTCCTTGCCACTTGCTGGTGACAATACCACTATTTATTTTGACAGAAAAGAACCCGCTTTTCTAAATGTCTGTTTGGGAGCCTAACATCAATTCTGCCCAAAGGACAATAGGATCGTTTGCCTCAAACCTCCCTAACTCTGTTTCAGGGCAGGCAGCCTCTTCATATATTGAGATCAATTGAGCCTATAATATTGTTTAATGAGCTTGGTAGGCAGATTAAAAAGCCTGCAAAAAATTAAAAAGCCTCTGTTTTGCATTGAACTGAGGTTTGAGTGAGCTTTGCTCTATCCATCATATGTCATAATTTATAGTTCATTAACAGGGCGAGAAGGGAAGGGAGAACAAACAATTCTAGATTGGCAAAACCGTGCCTGCTTTCCTGACGATGGAGGTTAATATGACATAGTAAATAACCAAGGGCTTATTTGCAGAGACATTCACTGGAAGAGTCGTCCCCACCTTATGCCTTTCAGATGTGTGTGGTCTTCATTTCTGATATTGGCTGGCAATTCTAACAGTTGGAAGGAATGTTGTCTGGCAGTTTTAACATCTGAAGGACGTTGGGTTGACGAAGGCAGCTGAAGACAATTGAGAAGGCGTAGATTCCTAACCCCTTCCCTAGTAAAATTATTTCTGTTAAGCTGGGCTTCAGGATAAGCACTCCCCCCAATGTTGAGAGTGTTTGAGATTGTGTTGATTTCAGCCTTGTGGCGCATATTCACACTCACTATCTGACTCAGCCGACCCGCCTCCTGTTCTGCAACTGCACAGATGTTTCAGTGTGGTAGCAAAAACAAGAATAGCTCTGGAGGAGCAGGATAGCAAGGGGGTGCCCCGTCCGTGCCCCCCGCAGCCGAATGCCAGAATTAGCAGCAGTGGAATTATTTTTGTTCCCCTCCAGCTGTCAGCAGCACTCATGTTTGACGCGGTACACGTGGTCGTGAGTGCAGTGCGGGAGCTGAACCGTAGCCAGGAGATTGGGGTTAAACCCCTGGCTTGCACATCAGCTAACATCTGGCAGCATGGGACCAGCCTCATGAACTACTTGCGCATGGTGAGACCTGGCTTCTCCTAGAATGAGCCCCCCCCTTTTAAAAAATTAACAAAACATGCAAATGTTTCGCATGATTGGGTGAGTGTTCTGACTACTGTCGATGCCTGTGCTTGTTAGATTTGCCCTAACAAAGGTCAGATGTTCTCAGTTGGAGCAAATATGAAAATTGCCTCCAGGTTCCCTAAGAGAAATGTGGCCCCTGAATTTTTTGATCTTGTAACACTATATTTACAAATTTACAAAACGAACTGGATTTGTACAACTCAGTCACCAAAGTTAAAACTATCCAAATTTAGCATCTTGGGTGAATCTAGCTACTGATTCTGTTAGCTGTGTTATGCAAACACAGCCAAAACACAGATTGCCAACCTCTAAAGATTATCAACCAAGTATCTGCATTTTCACCATCCATTATTATAATCTGGGTACAGCACAGAGATAGCATTGATTGTGCTTGTGAATGACCTTTGGTGGGACCAAAATAGGGGTGGTCTGACCCTCCTGGTCCTGTCAGGTCTCTTGGTGGTCAGTATCATCAATCATGGCATCTTTCTGAAGCGTCTCTGGGTGTTGATAGTCAGGGGCATTGTTTTGTAGTAGTTCTTCTCCATCTTTGGGACCTGTTCAGTGAGTATTGATAGGTGGGAAGCGATCCAGCCCAAGACCCAGACTTCTTCAGGTCCCACAGGACCCAGTGCTCTCCCTACTTTTATTTAAAATCTACAGGGTAAGGTCATCTGCCGGCATGGGTTCAGGTATCTCACTCTGTGGATGATGCCCAGCTTTATACATCAATCTGGGCCAACAAGTGATGCTGTAGAGGTTCTGTCCTGGTGCCTGGAGGTCATAAGGATTTGGATGGGAAGGAACAAGGTTAGACTCAATCCTGGCAAGACTAAGTTTCAAGGACCTGCCAGTTTCAAGGACCTTCTTAAATTGAAGCACTTAACCATCTTCAGTTCCCAACAGAATGGGACTGCCCCAGGTAGAACTGGTACATAACTTGGGCTCCTCCAGACTCTCAGCTCCTGCTTAACAAGCAGGTGTCAGCCATGGCAAGGAGGGCCTTTGCACAGTTCCATCTTGTGCACCAATTGCATCCATTCCTGGATCAGAAGGCCCATCTCACAGTCATATCCTAGTCACCTCCAGTTTGTAATGTGCTCTACATGGGGCTATCATTGAAGATGACTTGGAAGCTACAACTGGTCCAGAATTCAGCTGCATAAGTAGCTTTCCCATAAAGCACCACTGCTGTATGGGCTGCACTGGTGACTGGTGAGCTTCCAGGAGCAATTCAAGATGTTGGTCATCACTGATGACACCCTTCACGGGTAGGCTCCTGCTTACCTATGGGACCGTCTTTCCCTTGTTTCTGTCTGACGAATAAGAATGGGAATGTTTGCTCACATTCTGTGACATTATTACAATCTTAGCCAGTGAATAAGGAGAGAAAGTCTATTTTAATAAGCTGAACTATTCAGTCAGTATGGCGGGCAAACTCCTTATACTTGGGAGTTTAAAATTGAAAATGGGACGGTGCCTCTCAGAGCGTCCCCCCCATTTCCCATTTTTGGGGAGAAAAAAGCCCCCTCAAAGGCCCCACTGAAAATGGCTATTTTATTAACCCATTTCCATAGCACAACATTGGGTAGTCCCATCCCTAATTTGGGAGATGCAGAGATCCAGAGTTCCCCTCTCAAGCTGATTACAACTTGTACTCCAATTTGGGCCATGCCTCACTCTCATTCTCCTGTGTTCTTCTCTCTGTCTTGTTTGATTTCCATCCCATTCATCTGTCTCTCCATCCCTGGCTAGGTAGAGTATGATGGGCTGACGGGACATGTGGAATTCAACAGCAAGGGTCAAAGAACCAATTATACCTTGAGAATCCTGGAAAAAGCGCGACATGGACATCGGGAGGTAAGGAGTCTGTAGCCTGAGCTACGGACATCCCATTTATGCAAAGAAGATTATGCCCATGTGGCTCTTTAGACCAGTGTTTCTCAACCTTGGGAAGTTTAAAATGGGTGGACTTCAACTCCCAGAATTCCCCAACCATCATGGCTGGCTGGGGAATTCTGGGAGTTGAAGTCCACTCATCTTAAACTTCCCAAGGTTGAGGAACACTGCTTTAAACCCTGCTTAATAATGTCCTAAAATATAATGGCTCAGCCTTGTGGAGTGGAAAGTTTTGTGTCTGCTAATAAGTAAGGACCATTGTTTTCAATGAGATTTATGTCCGAGTAAGACTTTAAATATTTTCAGGTTAGCTTTTATGCTGCAGTGGAACTTCTTAATTTTATTTCTGTTGTTTCTTTCTGCTTATGATAGCTTAAATGCATGTACTTTAGCTCTCTTTTTAGTTGAAAATTTATGACTTTAAAATAATTGTCAGCTATCCTGGGAAAATACTGCTTTGAGGAATGGGAATAAAAAGTTAGTAAACCAATAAATAAATGCACTAAGAGCTATTACGCAGAGAAATATCTGTTTATCTGTTTATGAAATGTATACAGTGCCTCTGTTTCAGTAATTAAGCTTTCTGCAGGCAAAATGATGTTCCAGAATGAACCCACTCCATTCCAAAATAAGGAGTTTCTGTTTACCCAATTGGGAACAGTCATTGTCTTTCTTCTTATGCGCTCACATATACAGGATAAATCTAGCAAGAACCTATAACCCAGGCTTCCTTCTCTATAGATTGGGGTATGGTACTCCAACAGAACCCTTGCAATGAATGCCACAACTCTGGACATCAATGTCTCAGAGAGCCTTGCCAACAAGACTCTGGTGGTCACCACCATCTTGGTAAGTGCACCCCTTGCCTTATTCTTGGTGGTTTCTCCCCGTCTCTTTAAAAGCAGGATTTAAATAGTTGCTTGGGTGACTACGTTCAAGTCAACTAAGGATGGAAAGGATGACTGGGCCTCTAGAGATGTGGAGACAAGGGAGTTCCTCCTACAGCTGAAATTTCCTCTTTTCTCCTCAGTCTGCTTAGGCATCATAAATTCCTAAACTTTAGCCCACCTGCCTTCAATGTTGCCAGATTCAACCCTTGTCAGCCCTTTGAGGAGGCCCGGTCAAGAAACAGGCATGGCAGCGATTCCAGGAATGTTCTTTATTGTAATAAGGTAGAGAAACAGAATCTTGAAAGGCTGTTCAAGTTCCTCTCTGTCCCATCTTATATCAAACAAAATCAAGGTGGGGTTCTTTTGAGTTTCCTTCTTAGCCTTCCTCTTTCTCAAGACCATTGTGGACTACTGAAGAAGGAACAGATGATTTTTACAAAAACTCTTAATTGGTTCCTTGCAGAGGGCTTTTGAAGTTTGACCAAAGGTATGGGTTGCTGGTCTCCTACCCCTATTCTACCATCTTTATTTCTCTTCTTTCAGTATTTTAAAACACATTCCATCTCTTTTTCTTGTCACAGCAAGAAAGAGAAAAAGCTTGAGTTGGCAGTTGGTCAGTCTTTTCTTGGAGAAATCACTGGAGCAGGCTCTGTCTTGCGAGATATCAAGCCATTCCCGTGCTTTCTGGGCAAAGAGAAAAAGGATGTCTAGAGAGGTTGAGATGTAATGGGGGTGTTTTTGGTTGTTTGTTTCTGCTTTTATTTTTGTAAAGAAAGATGATCATGGAAGGTGAATGCTTCCTCCAGTTTGGAATAGTCCTTCACTTCCAAGAAATGGCTGAAATGGCTGCTTGAAATGGAGAAACTCTTCTGGATCATCTTAGGTTGAAGATGGGGGGCTGGTAAACAGTAATTTATATATGGCATGTGCTTCCCCACAATGGTCTGATGACAAGCTTGCTCCAGTTGAGGAGGGAAAAAAGAATGGGGCAAATTAGTGAAGAGCCGTGATTGCAACTGTGATTTTCATGCACAAAAGAGATGGCTGCCCTTCTAAATATGAGTGGGTACAGAGAAACAAAAGGGGAAGATTGTTGTGTTGTGATGATGTGCTGTTCTTGAACTTCTGGAGGGATATGGCTGGGTCCTCTAAGAAACCTTCATCAGAATAATGAGGACAGAATAGAGGCAGGAACTAGTAGCCCTTGAGCTAATTTCAGAAGTCCTCTGCAAGTGGTCAGTGCAGATTTCTGGGCAAAACCATTGATACTTCCTCTAGTAGGCTGTTGAATGGGAAGGGGAATTGAGAGAGAGAGAGTGAGAGAGAGAAGGGATGGTAGAAAGCAAGGGAAACCCCACTCACTTTCTGCTGCAACTCCACCCGTTGCCTCTGACCTATAGCCCCAGACCCCTAACAATGAAAAAGATTTCCTACTTTTTGACTGACGTAGTCATTGGTATTATGCGGAGGTGAGAAACCTATAGCCTCCACTGCTTGGAAGAAGCTTCCTCCAACCACCCCATGGGAATGCTGCTAATCAGCTTCACATTTCCCATCTTTTTGAAGTGGAAAAACACAATGCAATTGTCGTGTTTTGTGGTTAAAAAAAAGGGACAAATAAAAATCCCAGCTTCGTCTTTATGTGGTGTGCTCTCACCACTTTGCACCATCATCCACCCCAGTGCAACCCTTGATGCCATCTTGGAGACATTAAATGCAGCCTCTGACACCCCAAAGTTCCCTTGGTATTTCTTATGCCTTTTGGGGGGATTTCTCCTGTCAAAAACATATCAGGCCTTAATGACAGTTCCCTGTTATCTGCTGGCCCTTCCTTGTACAGTCAAGAACCCTACAGATAGTCCTTGCTTACCGACCACAATTGGGGCTGGGAACTTCATCGCTAAGGGCAGCGGTCACTACCTGAAAAATCACGTGACCATGCTGGACTTATGATGAGGCTTCCGTTGTTAAGCAAATCACTGTGGTTGTTAAGTGAGACATCATGTGACTGTGACTTGTGATTTCACTTCCACATTCTCCATTAATTCTGCCTGTTGGAAGCCATTGTGAAGTGCCCAAATGGTGATCATATAACCACAAGACGCTACGATGGACGTAAATGCGAGGATTGGTCACAAAGCTGTTTTTGTTTTCAACCGTTGTAACTTTGAATGGTTGCTAAACAAGGCAATCAGTAAGCGAGGACTACCTCATATTATACCCTGGCTTTAATTCTTACAGGAGAACCCCTATGTGATGCGTCGGGCAAACTTCCAGGAACTGTCTGGCCCTGCCCAGTATGAAGGCTTCTGCGTGGATATGCTTCATGAGCTTGCCGACATCCTAAAGTTCCGTTTCCAGATCAAACTGGTGGATGATGGGCTCTATGGGGCCCCTGAACCTAACGGATCTTGGACTGGCATGGTGGGAGAACTCATCAATAGGGTAGGGCTGTTAGGAAAAGCCCCCCCAGCCTTTTTTGTTGTTTTTTTCCTACAGAAAAGTCCACTAACCAGACAGTTCTTACTTGGAAATTGTGTGCGGAAGGCTTCTGCGAGTTGGTTTTAGAAACCAGCGTTAGAATCCTATCAGAAGATGTGCAGGTTGGGGCAGATCAATATATCACAGCATGCGCACCAGCAGCTAAGTGGACATGGCCATTCTGCATTCTCATTCAATTCTGGTCTTTTCAGAAAGCTTAGGGCTTAGTGCTTTTTTCCCCTTCCCCTGAAGAAAAATCATCTCTGTGCAGGCAGCAGAAAACGGTAAATAAGTACATAGTAGAACAGAGACAGCGGGTCAGATAGGATAACAGCTCCCTGCAGGTAGAAAGCTATTTGCTAGCAGGCTTAGCTAGAGTATTTTCCCAATGATGCTTTTTCTTGCACAGCAGATTTTGGCTTGTTTTTGCTTTTTATCACAGAAGAGAGTTTGAAAAAATGGCATCTCTGCTTCTAGAATCTGGATCGGCAGACCTGGCTTCGCACAACTGAACAGTTTCTTTGTAGGCACATTTGGCCAGCAGAGGATAGAGCATAAGGCGGTCTACAAAAAGGCTCACCCTTATTCAGTACTAGTTAAACCAGATTTGGGCTCAAACGTTCAGACGACCACTAGAAAACAGCAAAGAGAGTTTTCTGTATCTCTCTGCCACTTTTCTAGTGGTTTTTGAGATTTCTGCAGCCAAGATCTGGTAGCTCAAATCACTGCAATTAAAATAATCAAAAGACTTATTAATTGGTAAAAAGGGCTCCCTTCGTCTGGAGCTCTGGATGCCTTAACCCAGGGTTTCTCAACCTTGGCCACTTGAAGATGTGTGGACTTCAACTCCCAGAATTCCCCAGCCAGCACAGCTGGGTGGGGAATTCTGGGAGTTGAAGTCCACACATCTTCAAGTGGCCAAGGTTGAGGAACCCTGCTTTAACCAGAGAATGCAACCAAGAATTCTGGTTGTCAGCTGAGTACTTGTCTTTTCCAGCCCATCATATGCAGATGAAGAACAAGAGCGAAGGGGGGAAATTGATCAGGGCGCCTCCCCCTCCCACCCAGGAGTCTTTCAGATATTAAATATGGGTGATGGACAAAGCTTTAAAATATTTAATCATTCTAATTTTCGGGGGTATAAGTATGGCCAGAAGGTCCTTCATCCAGATTTATCTGGTGCGCCAGTTGCACTCCTACCTGGACTGGGAGTCTCTTCTCACAGTCACTTATGGCTTAACCACCTCATGTTTGGACTCCTGCAATGCAGTCTACATGGGCTGCCTTGAAGACCGCTCAGAAGTGCAACTGGCCCAGAATGTGGCTATGTGGGCAGTTATGGATGTGCTCTGGTATGCCCATATGGCATCTCTGCCACACAAGCTTCCAGGTACAATTCAAGGTGCTGGTTGTGACCTGTAAAGCCCTTCATGTTGTAGGGCCTGGTTACCTGCCTTTCTCCCACAGTTTCTGCCTGCCCCATAAGATCCAGCAGAATAGACATAATCTGGGTCCCATCCTTGGAACAATGCCATCTAATGGGTCCCAGGAAACATGCCTTTTTGGTCCCGGTGCCTACACTCTGGAACAACTCCCTCCCTCCCTCCCTACATTCCCAGAGGTTCACCCTGATTCTGCTGTCCATTAAGCGAGTCTGGAATACCTACCTTTTCCCAGAATATTTTGGTTTTATTCATTTTCTCAGATCATACTGTCTTGTTGGGGATTTTTTGATTGGCTGTTGTTGTTGTCAGTCACCCCACAGACAATTGGATAGGGCAGGTCCATAAATCTGATAAATATCTAAACTGATTGGAGGTTCTCCATCCCAAACTTGGCTGATGACTTCAGAGGAATCTGGTGCCCCATCTGTGATACTGCACCCAGTAGAGCTCCTGAACTCACTTCCTTCTCTTCCTGCTTGCAAGGCTTCTGCCCTGAGCGGACA
This sequence comes from Liasis olivaceus, assembly GCA_030867105.1. Lineage (NCBI taxonomy): Eukaryota > Metazoa > Chordata > Lepidosauria > Squamata > Pythonidae > Liasis > Liasis olivaceus. The sequence goes on from CM061360.1 coordinate 20,918,971, forward strand.
CTTTTTTGGTTAACTATCTATGATTGACCCCATTCCCTTTGAAAGATAGCGGTGCTTCTTTGCTTTGGTTCCAACCAGCCAAAGGCAACATAGAGAGCAGCAAAGTTGGGAAGTGCCCTTTTGTGTGTGTGATGGTTGGCATTCACTGTGCCTTGCTCCCCAGAAAGCTGATCTGGCGGTGGCTGCCTTTACCATCACAGCTGAACGAGAGAAGGTCATCGACTTCTCCAAGCCCTTCATGACTTTGGGGATCAGCATCCTGTACCGTGTACACATGGTAGGTATAACTCTGTCTTAAAGCAGAGGGAGGAAGACGGGGAGATTAGCTGATCATCTGGGAAGAGCAGTGTGGTGATCTCTTATGTTATGCCATCCATTAGTTCTACTGAGACAAGAACTTGGGGACAAAGTTGCAGAGAGTAATGCTATATTTAATGCAGTGTTTCTCAATCTGGCAACTTCCAGATGTATGGACTTCAGCTCCAAGAATTCCCCAGTCATAATGGCCATTGCTGAGAATTCAGCAACTTTAAGTCCACCCATAGAGAACCAGTTTGGTGTAGTGGTTAAAGATACTGGACTAGAAACTAAGGGTCTGGGAGTTCTAGTCTCACCTTGGGCATGAAGCCAGCCGAGTGTGGCTTTGGGCCAGTCACTCTCTCAGCCCTAGGAAGAAGAAGGCCAGGGCAAACCATTTCCAAAAAAAAGTTGCCAGGAAAATTGCATGGACTTGTCCATGTAGCTGCCAAGGGACATGAATGATTTGGAGGTATGCACACATACACCTAGAAGTTGGTAAGGTTTGGAAAAACTAATTTAATGCAATACATTCTTTGGAACCATGCTTGATAATGGGAAACTCAGAAATTCTTCAGTGAACCTCTCTTATCTTTTCTTTTTTAACAGGGACGCAAACCGGGGTATTTCTCCTTCCTTGACCCATTCTCCCCAGCTGTTTGGCTTTTCATGCTTCTTGCCTATCTTGCAGTCAGCTGTGTCCTCTTTCTAGCTGCCCGGTAAGTCCTCCCTATGAGAGATTTATCCTAGACTGGCTTCCATGTTACTTTACGTGTCATCTCAAGCATGAGTGGGTTCCTTAGATACTTGTTCTCAGAATGCTATTCAATCCATTGTCAGTAGGTAGGAACAGACTGAGTTTAATAACGTTCTAATAAAGTCATTGGCTTCTACCAGGGAGTAATTCCAAGGCATGAACCATAGGTGGTTAGAACTGGATCACCTGCAAATCTGCCCCTTTGACATTTTACATAGAAACAGTAAGCTCGCATTCAGGGATGTAAAATTTTATACAACTGAAACCCCTTTTCTCCCTTGCCCTTATTAGAGAGATTATGGGTAAAAGCTTTTCATCATTCCCTGATTAAAATTTGAAAGACCAGCCAGGGGCCAGATAAAATTGCTTTGAGCATTTCATGGAAATCACAGGCTGCCAGTGGTTCAGCTCTGCTTCATAAGATAGTAACATGTATCTTGCTTAGTGCTAATCTGTTATTCTTGAAGAAGGGACCATAAGAGGTCTCACTCATTGGTAAAATAATAGTCATTGTGTGCAAATTGTGCAGGTTTGATTCCCGGCATCTTTAGTGACTGATGGCATAGGTAGAAGTGATGCAAAAGTGTCTGTCTAAAGCCGTGGATCAGTTGGAGTAAACAGTCTGACGTAGGTAGTTGTCCTACTTCAAAAAGGATATTATGGAACTAGAAAAGGTGTAGGAATAGGCAAGCAACTCTTTATATTTAGAAAGGTTTAGATATATAGGAATCTTTATCTTAGAAAAGATAGTAAGGGAAGGCATGATGGAGGAATTTGAAAAAAGGCATGGTGTAGAGAAAGTCCTTCAGGTAGTTCAGTGTTGAAATTTATGACCATAAGATGTAGCAACAGCCTCCAACTTGGACAGATTTCAGAGGAGATTAGACAAATTCAGGCTGAAGTGGGAATCAGCGGTGGAACATTGTTTCTCCCATCCTTAGCTGAAACACAGATACTCAAATTTAACTCTTGGGGGCAGTGGACTTTATATGTTCTATGCACTCTTTTTAATGATGTGGTGTAATAGTATGTGGAAATGACCTTGGGAGACAGGAGGAAGAGCCACAGCCAGAGGTCAGATTAGGGGCAGCTGAGCCCACAGAAGGAATGGGGGCACGGCAAACATCTTAGAAGGGACCCTCCCTGTCAGGCCCAGCCCAAGAACAATGATGAAACAGTCCAATTGAGTATAGTTCCTTTATCTGCTTGCTCCTTATAGACAGAATCTTGCCCAACTCAATCTATACTACAGCAACTAGTGGATATACCCTGGGAGATTCTAGGGAGTGGCTACCCTGAACCTCTTTCACTTTCTACGCTCCCCCTGCGGACCGTGTTGTCTCTTGTCTCCTTTCCCCTCCTGGAATCCCCCCCCCTCCTGATGGCCTCGATCTCCCACATCAACTTCCTCCTTGTAGATACATTCCCTCACATCCCCTAATTTCTTCGGCTGTAAAGGTGACAGGGGAGAAATATACTTTCAGACTTGCAAGATTCTGTTAATGTAACCTTAAACCTTAAGTAAAATCAGTTCATCTGGGCGTGCTTCCTGTCTGGGCTACTTCGCAAGGCTGATATCAGTCTTACAAGTCTGAAAGTACATTTCTCCCCCGTCAAATTTACAGTCCAAGAAACTAAGGAGGGTCCCTTCTGAGACACTTCCCACGCCCCCATTCCTTCTGCAGTCTCAGCTGCCTCTAATCCGACCGTTCCCCTGGCTGTGGGTCTTCCCCCTGTCTCCCAAGGTCCTTCCCACTTGCCGTTACACACGGTATTGTTTTATTATTGCATCATATAAAAAAATATAATTTAGAATTGTTTAATATTTTTAGTACCACTGTCGGTCATCCAGAAAACCTCTCCTTTTAGGCAAGCTAGAAGTAATCAGCAAAGAAGTCTGACATGCTTCTTCCTTTCACAGGCTGAGCCCTTATGAGTGGTACAACCCTCATCCTTGTCTCCGGGAGCGTCATAACATCCTGGAGAACCAGTACACGCTAGGCAACAGCCTCTGGTTCCCAGTCGGAGGCTTCATGCAACAGGGATCAGAAATCATGCCCCGAGCTCTTTCTACCCGCTGTGTCAGCGGGGTCTGGTAAGCAACTGTGTGGCTGACAACCAAGCGGGCTGAAGGAGAGAGATGATGGAGAGGAGGAATCACTCAAGCAAACTCTCCCCCACTCCCCACCAAAAAGGCTGCATTGGCTATTTAATTTGTGACAGGTTTGGAAAAATCATAAGCACCTCAGCTTCCACCTACCTTGAAATATGTAATGTCTAGGTCATTTTTTCCCCTAGCCCGGAACAGAGTCACCTCCTAAATACACGATGCCAGCACCTACGAATTTCAAAGTTTTTTAAGGAATACTAATGAGGATTGCAACCCTTAATTGGTAGCTTAATTGGCACTAAAACATTAGTTGATTAATCAGTGGGGAGCCTTTTTAATTGGTGAGAACAACACTTCATCTGTGGGATTGTACATTAACATGCCATATTGGTTTTGGCATGTTTATGCAATAGGGAATAATTTTTAAAAATGATGTCTTTTTTAGGAATTGCTGTTTACTGGAATGTAGGTTGTCATCTTTCCTTCAAAATCTCAGAAACGTTTTTTGATTTATAATTAGGTTTTAGCGATGTCCAACTTTATTCAGTGCACTGAGTTATCAGTTAAGAGCAGAATACTGATGAAGAATTCTTGACGCAAGTGTCAGCTCGACCATGAATTTATTATTATTGTTTTATATCTCTGGCTCTTTTTTAGCTGCCTAGAGTCACTGATCCTGAGATGGGCGGTGTATAAATTTGATTTATAAATGAATAAATAGTATCCTTTCCAGAAGCTGTAAACTCTTATTTTCCAAGTAGCACAATTTATATCAGGCTTCATTGGGAAAATGTAAAGAAACCCTCAATGTGACTAAGACATATTTCTAACTATGTAGTAATAAGTAAATGAAGAGACTAGCTTTCCTCAAAGATTAGAGCTGAAATTATTATTTTTTAACCAATACCATTCAAGATTTAAATGAGCATTGGTGCGTTTTATGACTCATAGTTACCAGTTACTACACATGCTACAACTGCTTTAAGAACACTATCTGGGCAGCAGTTTACTTGCCCTGTTCTCAACCTGTTCTGATACAGATTTCACAAAAGTCTTCAGCTGCTAGAACCCTTTCTTCCAGAATATACTGACCCTGCAAACTTTATATTGCTTGGAGAAGTGAACTGCCAGAACAGCCATGGAAGTATTTTCAAGATAGAGGTTTTGCTTTATTTTTTCAGCTGGAATCTGTTAGTGCTAAGCTCTGGATTTTGCTATTAAAACTGACCCTGAGCCCTGAAACTGGACTGTCATTGAATAGAATAGGACAGATAGAGACAAATGTTTCTGAGGATGTATAGAGTGCCTTTTCCACTGCCTTTGTCTCAGGAGGCCTTAGGAGACAGGTGTCTAAAGAGATGCGTTTGCCAAGACTTGTAGATTAACTAAAGGTTGAATGTGAAATGTGGAGATTCTTCATCTCTCTGAAAATTAAATGGTGCAATTTGGGCTTCATTGTTGCTGTTGCAAAGGTGGGCTTTCACTCTGATCATCATCTCCTCCTACACGGCCAACCTTGCTGCCTTCCTCACCGTACAGCGGATGGAGGTGCCTATTGAATCGGCGGATGACTTGGCTGACCAAACCAACATTGAATATGGCACCATCCACGCTGGCTCCACCATGACCTTTTTCCAGGTGAGTGTCATTTCTCTTTTCTTTGCACAGCTGGGCTGCTGAGGGCTGTCTTCTCTAAACTGTTGCAATTTTAGGTGATCTTAAGGCTACAGGGTGGTAGGGTATGGCAGAGTATTTGTAATTGCCCTGAAGATGTGAAAAATCTTGTGCTAACTAGTAGTTCTACATTGTCTGAGGTGCGTTCAGTTCTGAAGGCCACCATTTAAGAAGTACTTAGATAAGATGGAGCAGGTTCAAAGTAGGATAGCGAGGTTGATCAGCGGATGAAAGCTAAGCTTTTCGATGACCGACCAAGGAATCAAGTATGTAGCCTTGAGAAGAGAAAACTTTTGGGAATGTGATAATAATCTTTAGGTACTTGAATGGTTGTTGTTTCACAGCCAAGACCTGGTTTCTGTCTTGGGATGACAGAAATTGGGATAAGAAATAATGGATTTAAGGCAGATTCTCATTGAGTGTTAGGACAAATTTCCTAGTGGTACAAGCAGAGAAATGGTCTTGATGGTGTTCAAGCTAAGGCAAGCTAACCCTAACCTAATCGTTCTCCAACCTGATGCCCAGCAGATGCCTTCCATATTAGTTGGGAATTATGGGACTTCTGGGCATCTGGAGGGCATTAAGTTATATCAGCTGAGCAGGCAGGTAACACCATTCAAGGATTTCATTATAAATCTTAACCACCATTCAAGAGAATATTGTGTTGGAAGTTGCTGCCCAAACTCATGCTTAGCTTCAGAGTGCAGGATCAAAAAATGAAGCTGAAGGTGCGTCTCCCTCACTACCAAACAGCCCCCCCGCACTTGAAATTAGGGAGGGGGAAAGCTTCCCATTTTTATTCACTGACAGACTTCTGACCCTGTATCTATCGCTGAAAATATAACTAGCTGTGGAGGAGGGCGCCAAGAATCATTTTGATTGTGGCAGCATAGAAATGGATTTCATAAATAAATCAACCAATAAATATTATTACTTGATTTATTACCAGTACTATTAACTCCCTTTCATCCTTATTGATCCTGGATGGATTGGGACCAAACCAAGCCATGCAGAAAATACAAGACACCTTGAGTCTCTGGTTCCTGAAGGATGATCGAATGTGGGCTGGGGCCACGTTCCTCCTCCCTACAAAACCAGCTGCTCCGGTTTCCTTCTCTAATGCATCCACAGGGGGAGGGGGCTTGATCACACAGTCACGGCTGCTGCCTTGATGTTTTTGAACCCCCCCGGACACCCCTGCTAAAATCCTAAGGGATCTTTCATCTGAATAACGCTAGGCTAACAGCTGCCCCTTGGCTTCATACTGCTCCCCATAGATGCCCTCCCAGAAATTTTTGAGGGGCAGGTCAAGCTCCCCAAACCCACTGCCTGGACTTGACAGCTGGGGACCTTCCGTTTTCTCTCTGATCACCTTGCGTGTCATCCGTGGCTGGAAGCTTCGGCATCGAAACCAGTCTCCTGAATCTTCTTGCATGAAGAGTGAGGCCCTGGAGCCCTTCCTTCTGCTGCTCCTATCTCTGCACAGGGCTGAAGGTCTAATTTTCACAAAATAGACTGGAAATCTGCATCGTTCGGGACACGAGGCCTGACATATTGGCCTGAAAGGGGGTTCTCGCTGCTATTCATAATACGTTGATGATGGTGGGGTCAGGACTGGATGTTTCCATGGCAACAGAACCTGAACTGGCAATGGCCAGTCTGTTGTGAATTCTTCTCTTCTCTTCTCTTCTCTTCTCTTCTCTTCTCTTCTCTTCTCTTCTCTTCTCTTCTCTTCTCTTCTCTTCTCTTCTCTTCTCTTCTCTTCTCTCTCCCTCCCTCCCTCCCTTCCCTCCCTCTCCCCTTTTTTCCTTCCTTCCTTCCTTCCTCCCTTCCTCCCCCTTTTTTTCCTTCCTTCCTTCCTCCCTCCCTCCCCCTTTTTTTCCTTCCTTCCTCCCTCCCTCCCTCCCTCCCCCCTTTCCTTCCTTCCTCCCTCCCTCCCTCCCCCTTTTTCCTTCCTTCCTTCCTCACTCCCTCCCCCTTTTTTTTCCTTCCTTCCTTCCTCCTTCCCTCCCTCCCCCCTTCCCTCCCTCCCTCCCTCCCTCCCTCCCTCCCTTCCTTCCTTCCTTCCTTCCTTCCTTCCTTCCTTCCTTCCTTCCTTCCTTCCTTCCTTTGTTGTTCTGGCAACCTGTATCCATAGTAACAGCAGCCGTCTCTCCTCCAAGAGACGTTAATGAAGGGAAATCAATCATCAGACAAGGTGGCAGGCCCAGATGACAGAAAAGGAAAACCTACATCTGCCTTGTTCAGATCCTTGAAAATTGGTTTTTCATCCTGATCCAAAAAGCCCAGCTTGCAGCAGTCGGCAAGGCCACAGATATTTTTAACATGGAGACCAACTTGGCCTTGAGATGTTTAAGAAGCTTGGCTTGTATAATTCATTGTTTAAAACAGGGTTTCCTAAAGGCTGCCCTACTTCATGCTCTGCCACAAAAGAGCAATGGCTCATAATTTTAATGGTAAACTTTGTGGAAGCAAAACAGGACCACCTTGTGGGGAGAATGTCCCCAGTTTTAAGCAATGGTCATTTGTCAACTGGTGTCAAAAAGAAGTTGTAGAAACAACACTAACTCCTTGCAAGGATTGGTGGGGAGAATATAGAGGGGCCAGTGAGGAATGAATAAATGCTGTGGCCCGTTGAATCACTGGGGTTACAAGAGTAGTTAAAGGTCTAAAAACAACCCTCCCTGACCTGCCATCTGGATAAGTGGGACTACAGCTGCTATCATCCTTGGCCAGTACTGCATACCTCCAGGGTTCCTGGATGGCAATGGGTTGAGGAAGGGGGCTGGACAGCACTGAAATTTGGAATTGGGAGCCAACTCAAACTAGATGGTGAAGGTGCTGTTCCAGGTGGTCTAGATCAGTGTTTCTCAGCCTTGGCAACTTTAAGATGAGTGGACTTCAACTCTCAGAATTCCCCAGCCAGCCATGCTGGCTGGGGAATTCTGGCAGTTGAAGTCCACCCATCTTAAAGTTGGCAAGGTTGAGAAACCCAGGTCTAGATACTTGAGCAAAGGAATTTGTGTATAAGGGGGCGAGGATACATTTCAGCGTTGGTTTCATGTGGCATTTGCAGTAACTTCAAGGGTGCAACTAAGCTCTTCAGTCTTCCCAGATCGGTATTTCTCAACCTCAGCAATGTTAAGATAGGTGGACATCAACTCCCAGAATTCCCTAGCCAGCATGCTGACTGGGGAATTCTGGGAGTTGACGTCCACCTATCTTAAAGTTGCTGAGGTTAGGTAACAGTCCTAGACAAATATCCCACATGCATATTTTGAGTTTTACTTTTTGATCGTGTAACATATGTGTGAGTTGTTCTGGTGTACTGTTTAGACTCCTGCACTTGTATCGCACAAGACCCACGTTCAGATCTTATCTCTCCCTTGTACCTGTTTCCTGAGGTGGTTGGGCAGAGAAACTAGAGATGTTTCCTGAGGTGGTTGGGCAGAGAAACTAGAGATGGGGGAAGAAGTCTACATATCCATTAATTCCTGGGAAGAAGTTTGGGATACCAATTAGTAGACAAATAATAAAGACACAAGTCATTCTACTGCATACCTACAAACAGTGCCTAAAAACGGTAGCTCTACCACATTGCAGATCCTTACGCTTTGCTCTTCTCTCTTCCCTATCAGAATTCTCGATATCAGACTTATCAACGGATGTGGAATTACATGCATTCAAAGCAACCTAGCGTCTTCGTAAAAAGCACGGAAGAAGGAATTGCTCGGGTGCTGAATTCGAAATATGCCTTTCTGCTGGAGAGCACTATGAATGAATATCACCGGAGGCTCAACTGCAACCTTACCCAGATCGGGGGGCTACTAGATACCAAGGGCTATGGCATTGGGATGCCCCTGGGTGAGCAGCAGTAGGGGGCAGGTCAGCCTCTGGCTTGGATTTGAGGAGGAGGAGGAGGAGGAGGGTAGAAAAAAGCTGATTGGTGCAGGGATAAGTAAGTGTGGAAGCTTAATACATTATGCCAAATACAGGTAGTCCTTGGTTAACAACTGCCCTGTTTAGCGACCATTCAGAGTTATGACATTCAAAGCAACTTTACGACCAGCCCTCGAATTTACAACTGTTGCAGTGTCCCCATGGTCACATGATCGACATTCTGGCACTTTGCAACTGGCAGGCGTTTACAATGTCACAAGGTGCCACAATCATGTGATCACCATTTGCACGCTTCACAGCTGGCTTCCAACAAGCATAGTCAATGGAGAAGCCAGCAGTGAAATCACAAGTCGTGGTTATGTAACATCATGCTTACCGACCACACATGATTCACTTAACAACTGCAGTGGAAGTGATGTAAGTCCGGCGCGGTCATGTGATGTTTCGCTTAGTGAGAGTTGCCAGTCCCAGTTGTGGTTGTTAAGTGAAGACTACCTGTAATAAGAATTGCTTTCCTGCAGTGCTAGGAACTGCACCCAAAAAGGCAAGGCAGGTAGTGAAGGCTTGGGGTAAAATGACTTGGTGGTTGGGCCAGCTTAGGTCTGTGGTATGTGTGTGGGTGGGTGGTATGTGGGTGGGTGGTTAGAAGCAGGAAAATGAGGTTATGTTGGTTTGAAAGGATGGATGGTTGCCAAGTGCATTTGACGTTTCACTCTAGAATGTACATAAAGCACTTTTCTTGAGAACCGCAACCCATCTTCAGTCGGCTGAGAGACTGGAGCACAGAAACAAAAAAATGCAGAGAATGCTTGCTTGGCTTTTCACATGGACACATATGCATGCCTATAGATGTATTGATTTATTGTTAGATGTATATCCCACCTTTATTTTTACCACTCAAGGTGGCATACCTAATACACCTGCCCCCTATTTTTCCCACAACAACAACCATGTGAGGTGGGTTGGGCTGAGAGAGAAGGACTGGCCCAAAGTCACCCACCTAGTTTTTACGCCTAAGGGAGGACGAGAGCTCGTGGTCTCCTGGTTTCCAGTCCAACACCTTAACTACTACACTGAACTGGTTTTCATATATACATCCATGCATAGTTATGTGAATATAGGCATGTAATGCACAGGAATATTCTTAGAAATATTGTTAATGCTGCTTTGATCAAGAGGGATCTTGGCTGTTTAGACACAGGTCACTTCTCACGCAGGATGAAATTTGACCAAAAAAGGTAATAAATTCCCAGAAGGTGTGTATGTACATTAGTGTGTAAGTATCACACTCTCTTGTCATGCTTATCTTAAATATTGACCAATTGTGATCAATCTAACTAAAAAAATCACCCTCCTCAGGGAATTCTTATCAAATGCTTTCTGAAATCTTCTGTAGAATGGACATTTCAGCCTCTGCTTTGAACCTTGTGATCTAAAGAGTGATCTAAAGTGGACACCCTTCAGTGACCTAAAGAGGAGTGATCTAAAGTGGAGACCCTTCAGTGCTCTAAAGTTGAGATCCTCCAATGATCTAAAGAGGGGTGATCTAAAGAGGAGAAGCCTTCTTAGTCTCATGGTTGCCTCCTTGACCTCCTGCAGGTTCTCCATTCCGGGATGAGATCACCCTGGCCATTCTGCAGCTTCAGGAAAACAACCGACTGGAAATCCTGAAACGCAAATGGTGGGAAGGAAGCAAGTGCCCGAAAGAGGAAGATCATCGGGCCAAAGGTCAGAGGTTAACAATTAGAAAATCGGAAGTGTTGGATGTTACCAACTGTGGTCTATAAGTACAAAATGACCAATCAATATGTGACTCACCTTTTCATGTCTACATCTCAGCAGGTGGCCATATTTGGCCAACCTCATCTAGGCTTGTAAGCTAAGTGGGGTCCAGCCTGATGGTTACTTAGATGGGAGGTTTCCAGGGGATACCAAGGCTTTAGGCTAGATTGAGAATTTGAAAAATATCTCAAAAGAAGTCAGGAGAAACCATTTCTATACAGTTGCCAAGAAAATAACATGCCTAGCCAGATAGTTACTAAGAATTAATCTTGTCTTGGAAAAGACTTACATTTACATTTATTTATATATGTTTGATTTGATTTGATTGGTGGCCCATTTCCCAAAAGTGATTCTGGGTGGCCTACAAGGGTTAAAACCATCACAACAATAGTTTAGTAAACCTGTTGCTCAAGGTCATAAGCACAATCAACTCATAAGAATAACCCAACCACGTGAATCATCAGGGCTCACCTAACCACATGGCCCAAATATCTGGGAGAACAACCAAGTCTTTAATGCCTTATGAAATTATGTCATACAGTTTTAAAAAGCAGAGTTGAAATAAGGAATCCAGCAGGTTATTAGAAGAGGATTGGCAGCCCAAGGTAAGCCCTCCAAGGGGTAGGTAGATTAAGGGTTGATTTCTGGAAGTTCTTTGAAGGCTTTGATTTCTGATGGATTGGCTTGCAATCTCAGATGTAAGTTTTGAGAAAGCGGCCTCTTGTGGCAACAGGCTAGATTGCAGGCAGGAAAGACTGCCAAGAGCATCTCTACACCAGAAACTTAAGGTCAAGTTTAGTAGTTGTTCCTTCTCTGCGGGGAACCCTGGGAAATGTAGTCTGGTTTGGTTTCTCAGACTGCACATGCTTAGTATTCTTAGCCAAATATAAATATCAGGATCCTTTGGAGGAAGGCATATTCCTCAAGCTGATCCAAAACAGTTGTACACACTCTACAGTTCCCCTTGCTCCTGTTGTACCTGAGAACATTGGGAAGACGGAAACACCTTCAGTCCTATTGCTGAGTAGCCAAATCTGAAGGAGGTGCCTCATTGTTAGCTCATTCCTTTTTTGGCATCTCCCAGGCTGGCTGGGGATCATGTTTTGCAGAAGATGAACTGAAAAATACCCGCATGGTAACAGAAAGGAGAGAGAAACTCAAGGCTGACAAACAGCCCTAAACAATTCTTAGGAACAGCTTTTATTTTCATGTCTTGTGGGAGCATTTTAAAACGGTATGAATGTTAAAAAATATTTGCAAATGAATACTCATTTGCTGCAGCGCGAGTCAGATACATGCTTTGGATGGTTCGGGAAGAATCTACTGGACTACGAAGCCATGCAAGGATTGCAGTGTGTGTGTCTGTGTGTGTAAGCGTGAACTCATCAGTTGTGAAAGTTTGTATACTCTCTACAGGAGGGACGTAAGCAGCCATGACCACGTGTCTCCTATCCCTGCCTAACAACTCGTATCATTCACACATCGTTCTTTACCCCAGGGTTGGGTATGGAGAACATTGGAGGCATCTTCGTGGTGCTGATCTGTGGACTCATCATTGCTGTCTTTGTGGCTGTCATGGAATTTGTATGGGCCACGCGCCGCTCAGCTGAGCACGAAGAGGTGAGTGAGGTTGGGGAGGAGTGCAGAGAGGGGGAAGGGAAGGGAGTAAAAGCCAAGGCTAGTAAAACTGAAGGAAGGCTTACAAGAAATTAACGGGCCTTCAACAGAGAAGGAGCTAAGCCACAGAATCTTGCAAAGCCGGAGGTAGAAATGCAAAAGGAGTGGATGCGTGCCTGTGCTTTTGGCCAATGACAAAGGAGGGAACAGTGAAATCAAAGGTTGGATTTTGTAGCCCTGCATAATATAGACCCGTGAATCTATTGTTGCCGTGTTTGAGGATTTTCTCATCAATTTATGAAAATGTGATCAAAATCCTTGCTGTGGAATGACACAGAACATCACTGATATTTTCATAATGGCACTAGTTTGGGTACAGGTAGTCCTCAATTAACAACAGTAATTGGGACCAGAATTTCTGGCACTTCTGGTTGCTGTCATTAAGCAAATCCTGTGCCATTGTTAAGCAAGGACATCACATTCAGCGCTGTCTTAAGTTTGAACAGTTGCTGAATGAGTGGGCGTTAAACGAGGACCACCTGCAGTGATGTCTGTTTCGTGACTTGGCCTACCTCACTGGGCTGCTGATCACTTATCTTCCCTGTAATTTTCTTCACGACATGTCTGGTGTCAGTTTAAGTCTTTTCAAAGATGATAATGCTTGAAATTTTTAAAGTATTCTGAAGATTTAAAAATACTACTCGTGCTCTTAGCTGTGTAGTGAGAATTCAAGTGAGCTACAGTTTCTGTTTCATTCAGTGCCTTCCAGATGTGATCTGTAATTGCTAAACTGCATGGCCTTTGGTTAAGAGATGACCAAAGTTGATCTAACACCTCTAGTGCATGAGGTTGCGGACGGTTGACCTAGCTTAGTGTTTCTCAACCTCAGCAACTCTAAGGTGTGTGGACTTCAACTCCCAGAATTCCCCAGCCCATGCACATTCAGTCTCACTCCTCTTCTCCTTCTCCTTTTCCTTCCTGTAGATCTCGGTTTGTCAAGAGATGCTGAGGGAGCTACGTCATGCGGTTTCTTGCCGCAAGCCGACCCGCTCCCGCCGGCGACGGCGCCACTACCCCACACGAGGAGCCCTGTCGCTGCGATCTGTCCGGGAGATGCGCCTTAGCAATGGCAAACTCTATTCGGGGACTTTAGTGACAGAGCCGGGCCCTCAGCGCCTCCTGGAAGATCCCCCCCGGCCTTGTACCCACGTCCGCATTTGCCACGAGTGCCGGCGCATCCAGACACTTCGGGGAGCCCCCCCACCGCCCCGGGGGCCCCCACCGCCTGAAGAAGGCACTCCACGAAGGGGAGTCCCCCGCGAACTCAGCGAGCAGGAGTGAGCGCTCCCACCCTTGCTTTTTGACCCCCCCCCCGTTGACCTTGCCTTCGCTCACCGGCGGAGGTGCCTCCTGTTAGAGATGTACGCTGTGCGTATGCCCTGAACTAGGGACCCAGGACTGGGAGGACCCACCCACCCCCACACAGGGACCCTTGCCCTCGGGGGCTGTGGAAATTCTTGCAGCTCTCCTTCCAAATGTTCTGGAGAAAGAAGCCCGCCACTCGTTCCAAAATACGGGGAGGGGGTCCCTTTTTTCGAGCCACCCTCCTTATATGGGACAGAGATACTCATGCCTCTCCTCCCCCTCCCTCCCCCACCCAAATTTCACCATTGGGTGGATGGATCCATGGCACCTGTCTGTGGCACTACAGGAAAAGAGCAGAGTCTTGCTGTGGGGAGCTGAGGGAGCAGAACTATTGCTCTCCATGTTCTTCTGGACCCCTGGCCTCCCTCCGGCTCATCCTGGCCCTCCCACGTTCTCTGCAAGGCAGCTTTGTGCTGACCCCCTTCCTTCCTCATCCGGAGGGAGTGCTCAGGCAGCTGTACCGGAGGGCAAAGAATCGTGTGGCTCAGGAGCACTGGGCTGTGGCCCTCCAGCCTTTGGCGGGGAGAGGGGTGGTGTGGTTTCCGTGCTTGGAATGCCCCCCACCCCACCCCACCAGAAAGCACACATAGCTATGAGTCACTCCCCACCTCAGTTAAGGCGAACAGGGTTTGGGGTTGTGTGGACAAAATAGGCATTGGGCGTTGAGGCTGAGCTCAGAAGCCACTAAACTGTCTTTGGGGGATTCAGGGGACCCAGTGGATTCCACGTGGAGATCACGGGGCCAAGATCTGAAGGGGCAGTTGAAAGAAAGAGCAGAAGTGACCAACATACCGAACCTTGGAAGGGGGAAATTAACAACATGGGACCCCCAAAGAGAAGATAGTGGGGTGTGAGGTCGGGTCTAGGGAGCCCCCTCCTCACAATATCTTGTCTGTCTTTTTTTAATTTTTGTTTCATTCTTTTAATTTTTTTTTCCTTTGGGATAAATTTCTATAGAAGCCAAAACAAAACAAAAACAAACAAACAAAAAAAAACCCCTGGAGACTTTAGTGGCAACCCCAAAAGACAAATAAATGTGAAAATACTTGATTCTTTTATGTGAGTGATGGGAGAGGATTTTTTATTTATGGTGATTGTGAGAGCTCCCTAACCTTGTGGTACAATCACAGGTGCATGCAGACACACACACCCCCCTCATTGCACAGTTTGCTGTTTTGTCTTTTTTACTTAACTATACAGGAATTCTTGAAAAGAAGGGTGTAAAAAAAGAACAACGGTTGAGCAAGCTTTGTGTGGGTGCATGAAGCTATTTTTTAAAAATGTCCCGATGTGTTCAAAAGTACATGTTCTTCCTTGGGAGAAAAACAAACAGTGTGCAGTGACTGAAAATCTGCATTGATTCATAGCCCCAGAAATTGAAGCGAAACTTTTCCTTCTGCTTTGATTCTCCAGTGCAGAAGGAAGGATAATTAAAATAAAGGGAAATGGAAGAGCTTTAATGCAGGAACATAATGCACATTTCAAAGACAGCGCTCCCCGCCTTTAGGCAGGCAGGATAAGGCAGGCTGTTCTCATGCAGCTGGTTTTAAGGTAATAAAAAGCAAATGTTCAAATTAGTTGAATGTATTACTGTATGTTTACAACATGCCAGTGAGGGCGACCATTTGAATATTCTTCCTTGGGCAACCACATTAGTTTAAGTTGTTGTGAGATTCTAGAAAAGAGCATGTTGACTTTCAGCTGTAGGGCTCAGTTTATATGGCCAAAAAGAAATTTAATCTTTTTGAAAAAGTGCTACTACCCGATGTAATGTATATCAATTCAATCATGGAGCATGGAATGAGGCAAAGAGCTAAAGGGATCAGCTTTCCCCAACCTGATGTCCTCCAAGATGGGGAAAGCTAATTCGAACGCACTGTCTGAAGTCCTAATATCTTCCTCAGCATCCATGATTGCTATGCTGCACATTTCCTTGTAGTCGCCACGTCCACACTCTGTTCTTCACTGAAGCAGCTGTTACTCAAATCTAACCTGATGCTGCTGAGATACTGAGGAGAACCTATGAAATTGTGCTCCTCTAGTGTTTCCTCTGAACTCTTTAATGCCAGCCTCAACTTGAACCTGGATTGAAGTATATCCAGATAATCTGTTTCTTCCCAAAGTGCCTGATGTTGGACTGCCCTGGAAGTGAGTATTGGCGGTAGGATGGTTGTTGTTATGTTCATTTAGGCCCAGGGAGGGCTTTGCTTCCTTCAAGGTGGTCCAGATCATTCTCTCTTGATGATCACTTTCCTGTCCAGCTTGAAATAAGCTAACATAGGCCAAGTTTGTAATTAAAGGTGGTTAATTAAAAGCTTCTAATAGAAAAGAATATGTGTAGCTCAGGGTTGAACTGTGGAGTCCCTGGAGTTCTCTGAGCTTGGCTGTTCTCTTGCAAATGTTTCATTACCCGGCTAGGTAAGATCTTCAATTTGCAAGAGGACAGCCAAGCTCAGAGAACTCCAGGGACTCCACATAAAAGCTTCTATGCAGCTGGTCCTTTCTCAGGCTGAAGTGGCTGAAATAGCCTGAGTAATCAGACCAGTCAGTGATCTGGGGAGTTCCACAGAAGCTATATCAATCAAGGAATGAAAACCAGTGGGAATGGTAAATTTGCCACAAGAGGTGTTGGAAGGTTCTAGTCAAGGTCTAGATGTAAGAGTTCCCTGGCATCAGATAGTTGTCCAAGGATACAATGGTGGTAAGAAAGTAAGATGGTTTCATTACTATCACGAAGTTGACACAATATGCTTTTGTGCCAAGTGGTGGTTGCTGCACAGAACTGCCTATGATGTTTAGCTGACTGAGGCAAACATGGGAACCCCTTTTGTGGTCCACAGGAGAAGCTGTGGTGGGAGAGAGGAGGTCTGCATCTCCTGCTTCTGAGCACCTCAGAGGCATCTCCTTGACCACTGGGAGAAACAGAATGGTGGACAAAGAGGAGATTTGGCCTGATCTGGCAGGACCGATCTTGTACTCTTAGCTGTTGAGTTGCATCCTTACATCCTTCAGCACTACTGAAGGAAGAATGTCCTTCAAATCTCTTGAAGATTGCAGACTGCTGGCATGCCCCAAAATGGGATAGGTTGGTGCAGAATTACTTTATCTTAACTTTCCCCTTGCCCAAGAAATATATTTTATGAAGAGATTGACTAGAATTTTGAATTAATGTGTATTTTGAGTGGCAAAGAGAACTGTGGAATTTTGGCAGTGCTTGATGAGTTGCCTGCAGGTTGCTCACCCGGCCCTCCCAGGATAAATCACGTTAAAAGCTTGTGTTAAAAGCCCACTGCTGATCAGATTTACAGTCAGTTTGGCAGACCTGTAATGCTCATAGTGGAGGGCTATTTCATGACAGGATGTCCAAAATTATGATTATAGAAAAAAATGACAATTTTCAGACATGACGTTCTGTCTAAGATTTCTACCAACAAGAAAACCTTCATTTAAACCATTGATTTTAGTCAACTTGCTGGTTCTCATTTATGTTCTTTACTACCAACAGGGACATTTTTATGGATTGACACTTATTATTGATCGGTGCAGCCATTAAAGCATGTTGATTTGCAATTAAAGAATACTTCTGTAAAAGATAGAGTACATTTCCCCATCCCCACTGACTTTGGAGGGCACATTGTAGCTAAATATATTATTTGGTCCCATAAAGAAATGAATTCAGTTTTTTTTTTAATTGCTTCTTTTTCATTTTTTTCTGCCTTCCATTTCTTTTGTAGACAAAAGGTAGGATTTTACCCCATTTTTAAAATGTTTCTTTTCAAATAAAATCTTGTGGATTCACCGTACTTCATTTACTTGAGGTTCGTGGGTTCAAATCTCAGTTCAGCTTCATTTATTTGCATATATATCCAGCCTTCCTTGTAGGAACTCAACCCCACATCCATGACTTGCCCCCCCACCTCATTTTATCCTTGTAACAACCCTGTGAGGAAGGGTAATTTGAGAGGCATAGTGGCCCAAAATAACAACCTTCATGGCTTTGTGGGAATTTGCTTCTGCCACTCCTGTGACTCTTTAATATGGAACTGATCATCCTGATTCATCCTGAAGGGGTTGCAGTCATGAGGTTGTAGGTCATGTAACCTCCAGAAATCTTCGGGTTGCAGTTCCCAGGATCACCAGCCAGCATATTGGCTGAATGTTTGAGAGCTGAAATTCAGAAATATCTGAAGAACCCCAGAGTGGGGAAGGTGATCCAGTTTCTGCCTTCCACTTCCACTAGAGGGGAACTGGGGTGAGATCAGACCCTGCATCTGTGGCCCTGGTGATCCCTGACAGCTGATTCTTAAAATAAACACAATTTTTTTAAAAAAAAATTGTTTGCTCTCATGGAGAAAATCTATGTGGTCGCTAGGAGTCAAAAATGACTTGATGGCACATACTCACTTGCGTTTGGTCTGTCACATAGACCTGGGTTGGTTCGCCCCATATTTTTCACCCTAAATCTGGGTTTGAAGAGCCCTAGTTGCTGTGTTCATGTAAAATGCCATGCTCAAACAATGCTGAGATAATGCCTAGGCATCCCATAACATTTCAACCTAGTTTAAAGTGTGGTGTGAACACAACCAAGACTTCCAATGCTTCCTTGCGCTGCCCATGTCTTAACACCAGATGGCAGAGTCTTCCTGAATTGGAATGGTTCCCCCTGAAGAGAAGCAGCATCTCCCCCCCCCCTCCAAAAAACCCTGAATCACATCTATTTAGTTCAACCGTACTTCAGGTTTCAGTATAGGACATGAGTATTCCTTCTCTCTCATCTCTCTGCTTTGAATGTATCTTTTTCCATTTTATCTTTAAAAGAAAAACTGGCCTCATCTGGCAAAAGCTTGCAGCAGAGAAGCCTCTAATATTCTGAGGACAGATTATCCACCAGCAGCCCTTTGCAAATCAAATTGTACTAATCTGGGGTTCAGAGGACACTCTAGATCAGGCTAATAGGGGATGGAAGAGTACATGAACCAGGCCACCATCTGCACCTAAAATGTGGTTATTTAATTTGGGCAAAGCATATCATGTGAATGAAGCCAGGGTGTTTTGGGAGCCCGGATTTAGTTTAAAATATGTTGTGTAAATGTGGGCCACAGGCTGAAAGTGAGAGCACTGCTCAAGAGGGTTGCAGAGGTGACTTAGAGAAGGAAGCCAACTCAATGTTTGATTTGCTTTAAACAGAATGATCTGATCTGATCTGGAGAAAAAAGTCTCTTGGGCCAGCTCAAGATTTGCAGATGCTTCTAGTTCAGTAGCTCTTCGCCCACACCCCACCAGCTGTCTTTAAGGGCATCAACTCAAGGGCATTCTGGCAAAGTATAATGGGCATTCCTAAACTTCCTAAAACAGATGCTGCTGTTTTAATTTCCCACAATGCCTCTAAGCAACATTATGTGAGAGGTATTCTGGGAAATTAAAATGGTGGCCCTGTTTACTACCCTGGGAAAAAGTGATTCCTATCAGTGTCTTGATTCTGTTAATAAACATGGATCTATTCAATACTGTAAAGGGACAAAGTTATTCTGTGTCTTCAACAGCAGAGCAGCAAAAACAGCTTCAGCTGATACGAGTAAGTAGAATTTGTTTGCTGTGTTTATTATTTTCTCTATATTTATATTCCACCTTTCCTGCAAGAAACAGTTGGGTTCAGCATCTTAAATCTGGGTTATGGTTACAGAGTATGCTGTGTCTGAACAAACCACATTGTCTTTTAAGGTGGTAGTGACCCAATTCACATAAAATGCTACTCCTCATGCTTTCAAGTTGTTCTATCATGCTTAGCAACCTCTCACGGTTGTGGTGCAGAATCAAACCAAAAATGTATTAAATAGTCTGTATTTCAGAGCTTCATCCCAAATCATTGTTGTCCAAACTTGGCCACTTTAAGATGAGTGGACTTCAACTCCCAGAATTCCCCAGCCAGACATGCTGGGAGTTGAAGTCCACTCATCTTAAAGTGGCCAAGTTTGGACAACACTGTCCTAAATGCAAAGTACATATTACTGTATTTACTGAAAGTGGGATTGACGGTAGCTGGACAGAGAGGAGTTCTGCTCTCATGGGGCAAGTTCATAGAACATGCTTGATTAGATTAAAATGGAAGTTTGTGTTTTAACTTATTGTGGGAACCCAATCGTTCCCTTGGCATGTTCTGGGAAACAGGCCATCAAGTGAGGACATAAGATGGATTTGATTGATGATGTGCCATCAAGTCAGTGTTGACTCGTAGCGACCACATAGCTAGATGTTTTCCAGGAACATCTGTCCCCTGGAAGGTCCTTCAGGTCTTCAAATGGTGCACCCATCACTGCTGTGATAGAGTCCATCCACTTTGCTGCTGGTCATCCTCTTCTTCTCTTTCCTTCTACCTTTCCCAGAATTATAGACTTCTACAAAGAGCTAGGGCTTTGCACGGTGTGTCCAAAATATGATCTTGAGTGGTCATTTGTGCCTCTGGGTTGATTTATTCAATGATACATTTGTTCATTTCCTTGGAATCTTCTCCCAACACTGAACCAGGTTCACTGTTGCATGAACCAGACTAGTATGAGTCTGGATCAAGGAGGATGGACAGAAGAAAGTCTTAGTTTCCACAAGCAGATGGATCAACTTATGGAAAGTGGCGTCCCAAGGTGTGATGGCCACCCACCTAGAGGATTTTGAAATGGGGTGGCAGACATTCATGGAGGAATAAAATTGCTACTGGATACTAGTCATGATAATGGTATCAGACCTACAGGACTGAGAGCAGAAGGTTCTATGGGAAAATTACCCAAGGGGGTGTTATCACCTTTATGTTTCCTTGAGGATTTTTCAAGTCCATTTGGTTGGCCACTGTAAAAAAAATAAAGGATATGATTCCAGTAGAAGAAAATCTCTGTAGCTCAGGGTTGAACTGTGGAGTCCTTGGTGGTCTCTGAGCTTGGTGGTTTGCTTGCAGACCTTTTGTTACCTGACTAGGTCACATCATCAGTGCTCTAATGATGTTACCTAGTCAGGTAATGAAACATCTGCAAGCAAGCCACCAAGCTCAGAGAGCATCAAGGACTCCACAAAAAGGACATGAGTTTGGAGAGGACTTTGGCCTGATCTAGCAGAAGTTTAATATTCTAATATATACACTGGGATGGCAAGCCCTTTTTTGATCGGTCAAATGGGGGCAGTAGTTGTATTTAAGTTCCTCTGGTAAGCAAATTATAACTGTATATTCTACGCTCTTGTAATGGAAAGACACTCAACCTTTCCCCTCTCTCTCTCTTTAATCTTAATGCTTTTTGAGGGCTACTAAATCTGGACAGCATAAATGCAGGCTGCAAAAAAGTTGGGAAATTCTGTATCTGCTGTTTTCTAGTAGTCATCCAGATGTCCTAGTTTCTTCTCTGAATGTCAAGTTTCGGCTTTGAAGGGAGCTGGGAAGGGGCCCACTAGAGCAGCAACTTTAAGACGTGTGGACTTTAACTCCCAGAATTCCCTAGCCAGCATGAGGCCATTTTTATTATTAACACATGGGTCAACCTCAAGTCCCTGTTTGGTCTTATTTTGTTCTCCAGTCATCAGGCTTTCAAGATGATTTTTTTTAAAGTCTTCAAGTCAAGCTCCACCTCTGGTGACTAGTCTAACAGGTCCAGAAGTGGTTTGCCATTGCCCTCTTTCAGCATACCATTTGGACTTCTCAATTTTAGCTCCAGTGTGGCTGTTTCTGGGAACTCTCCCATCCATATACTAACCAGCCCTGATCCTGCTTAGCTCCTGAGCTCAGGCAGGGTTAAGACAATGGAATGAAAGGGGTTAAAATTGCACAGGGATGGGAAGGAGAAATGAACACACCCACATCCACCCACCCCTTGTAATCGGAGGGTTTGGTATTAGTGGTGATGTAGATATGATAGGAGGATAAAAGATAGACCCCAAAGAGATTTCCCACTGCTTTCTTCCAAGATGTGGCTTCAATTTCCCAGTCTAGTGTAGCCCCCCTAGGACTTCCCTTCCAAACACTAACCAGATCTGACCCTATTTAGCTTTTTAAAGGTCCACTTGTGGTTGCTGAGGGCATAAGCACTGGAATCTATTAGAATACCTTTGAGGTCCGGGGGTTGCATCCAACCAACTGAGATCACGGGATGTGTTCGAGGTCCATTGGGAATATTGGGAAGAGGGGCAGATGGAGAGGGGAGCTGGAGAAGAGACCTTACCTATTTTCCTTTCCTTTCCTTTCCTTTCCTTTCCTTTCCTTTCCTTTCCTTTCCTTCCCTTCCCTTCCCTTCCCTTCCCTTCCCTTCCCTTCATTAAGTGGCAGGGTTAACAATTTGGACCAGCTGGATCAGAAGGATGTTTCCCACTGCAGAGCTGAACATTTCTGGGAGGAACCTGGCCTTGTCCTTGAGAAGGAAAGAAAAAGAGAGGAGAGGGAAAGGGAGAGGGAGAGGGAGAAGCAAGGATACCACCCCCACCATCTCGAATAAAGTGAGAACTGAAGGAGCATTCTTTCACCTATGGGGGGGAGACAGACAGCTGCAAGTTCATCCCTGTGGAATCTATGCAAGAGAGGCAAAGGGGGAGGCGTCGTTGCAGCTGCTCCTGCCCTGCCCCCTTCCACCAGTCTTTGATGCATGATTGACAGTTGTAAACAGTGCATGTGCCAGTGCAGACATGCAGCTGAAAGGGCGGGGGGGGGGGAGCTGAAAGTCATTGCCTTCCTCCAGAGATCAGCTGCCTGTCTGCAGCGGTCTCTCCCCACCCCCCACCACCCATGTGCCTGAGATCCTCCCATGACATGGAAGATCCCAGGCCTTGCAGACAACGGTTAGGTATTCCAGTTAGGTATTCCAAGAGCTCTCCACCAGCCAGCCTGGGCAAGACAGTGGAAGAGGCAGGCCGGGGGTCTGGGGATGGGGAGGGGGAGAGAGTCTGGAGGGGAGGACACAAGCAAAATAGAAGGTTGTGTCTTCCTCTGGGAAAGGGCATCTCGGTTTAAAATTTTCTAGCCACTCTAACCACTAGCGTTCATGCCCTTCTTACAGTTGGGATCCAGAAGTCCTGTTTCCCCCCATCCCAGGTGGCAAGGCACTTTGGGATAATAATGCAAACACCTTAGAAAGTTGGTCTGGTCAGAATTAACACCTGGATCCTCTTTCCACCATCCCTGGCTAGGAAGAGAGTAGCTGGGATGGCCAACTTACCCACCGACCACTGCAGCTGTGCTTTGAACACGTGCTTGACCTGAATGTCAGAGGAGCTGGCAGTGTCTTGCTCACCTTGGCTGTGCTCAGAAACAGCTAGTCCAGGTCAGGATCTGGTTAGGACATGCGGGGAGACCACAAGGAATTCTCCAGGCTGTGGGAGAGTCGGAAACGTTCAAAAGGTGACAAGCGATTGCAATGGGGAAGAAAGCCATGACGTCACTTTCATACTGCTGCCAAGAGAATTATAAGGATAAAATCCAAGGAGATTTTGTCTGTCTGTCTTTTTTTAAAGATGAACAAATACATTTCTTTCACGGCTGAGAAGCAGCATCCATTCTGTTTGTAGCTGCATAAACATCGTGTTCCTGCTGAAAACCCAGCAAAACTCTGGCCTGTATTTTTCTGGTTATTTGGCAATCCCAAATTCATTTTCATCATCCCAGAATTAGGTATCTTCCCAAACCTATCTCTAGCCTACTCTCTCCTGCCCCACATCCTTTTTGCTGATTCTCTCCCCTACCATCCCCACTGCCGTGCCAATATATAGGAGATGACAAGAACATGGATTCATATTTATGGAGCCAAAACATTATTCCTCAAATAAACTAATCCCTAACAGTACTTAATCAGCTAGCTGAGAGGGGGAAGTGGATCATTTTCAATGGGTTTTATTGCTTTTAAAAATGATTTTACGGCTTCTTCAAGTGTGCTTTTAATTGTCTTTTTAATTGTCTTATAATTGATTCTAGAGATGTTAGCCATTTCTACCACTCTTTTCAAGCTGTAAGGCCAATAAATGGCAAGGATGAGGATGATGGAGGATGGATCCCAAACATCGTTAGGGTAGAGGTGCGTGTAGAGGTGCGTTCATGTGCATGTGAAGATTTAGAGCAGTGTCTTTCAACCTTGGCAACGTTAAGATGTGTGGACTTCAACTCCCAGAATTCCCCAGCCAGCCATGCTGGCTGGGGAATTCTGGGAGTTGAAGTCCACACATCTTAACGTTGCCAAGGTTGAAAGACACTGGTTTAGAGGCAATTATCTGGATCCAAGCTGAAAGAAAAGCACTGTTGAAGTGGTGGGGTGAGGAACCAAAACTAGGGCAAAACTGGATAAAGCAGGATAATAGTGTTGAAAGACTGTACATGTGGATTTTCTGTCTGTCTCTCCGCATCAAACAACCCTCTCTCTGTCTCCAGAAATAGCCCACTGCCCACACCATCTGCTCCCTTCAGTCACCCAAGCAGCTCTCCTTCCACCCCGGAGGGGGTTTTCCCCGGCCCCCCTCTTTTTTCACAACCCTTGCCAAAAGAAAGGCAACAAGGCCCCCGCCCACCACCATAAGACCACCCACCATCGCCTCTTTGCAAGACCTCGCCATCTTTCCCCTTTCCCTGCCCTTCCTGTGCCTACGTCTCGCATTTTGCAAAGGAGAAGAATCAAGGAATTCAAGAGGAGGGGGTGGGGAGAAGAATCCCATAAGCCAGGATTAAGCCTGGATCACCCTCTCCCATCCCTGCCACCTTCATCCGCTTCCTCCCGTTCGTGACTTGCCTGGTGAGACAAGTCCTGTCATTCCCACCCCCTCCTCAGCTCAGTCTGTTGCATGCCATATGCTTGAATGGCCAAAAGACTCTGTGGATCAATGGCTGCCATAGAAACCGCCAATGACCTTCAGAGAGCAAGGGAACGAGGGCATGGAGCCTAGGATGGGTTGGGGAACCCCCCTAGATTGACTGTCCCCAAGGCCATCTCAACCCCACAGAGCTCAGAGTCAAGGTAATAGGCTTTTAAAGAGGAAATGAGATTAGGCAATGCTTCCCACAGGGAAACTCGAGAAGACGTGATACACTCCCATCAGACTTACGTGCTTGTCGCTAAGGATCTGCTTATTTATTTATTCCACAAAAGTTATATGCTGCCAAATATTTATTTATACACACACAGACACACACACGTATACACAGAGCATAGGCCCCCTCGACAAAGTCAAGCCCCACAGGCAATTCGTGATATCAGTGACATTAAACGTTTGAATGGGTTGCTGTTTTTCCCTAAACACTTCTTTACTTGTTTGATCCATGACCTTTCAAGGTTCCTGAGTATAGCGCTCGGAAAAAAAAATTAATAAAAAACGTGATTGGCGTATGGGGCCTGTCTTTTGGTATACTGTGTGTGTGTGTGTGTGCAAGCATAAAACCCCAAGATTGCGGGAGAACAAGAGTCACTTAACACCATACAGCCACCTTGCAGGTCTCACCATGGGATCTCCAAGGTTGATGGAAAAACCATGGTTTAAGGGCTATTGGATTTGGGCTATATAGTAAACAACAACAAGGGATAAACCGATCTCCAACCTTGAAAATAGTGTATTGATTTTTCTGAGTAATCATCAACACCAAACCAGGAGAGTGTGTTAGATGTTCCAGATTACTAAATCCAAACCAGTGGTAGGGATGGTATCAGTGCAGAATGCTTCACAAAATGAAGCTAAGTCTCCTTCTGGTTTCACTGCATGATTTGGGAAATATCATAAAGTTTATTATAGGGCTGGGTACTCATTTGTTAATCATCTCTCTCTACAGGCCATTATTGGTGTAAATCTGATGTGTGTTGCCAAACAAGTAGGGGTACCAAGTACAGTAAGGGGATCCTATTTAGGACGTCCAAAGCTTGCTTTGCTGAGCATCTCTCTGCTCCTTTTAATGATCAATATGCACCAAAGCAAGTTGAAGAAAACAGGAGCTTTATTCGGAAGGGATTGTTATAAAGCCCCAGAGACAAAAGCTGTGTGGATGAGGAACATTTATCTTACCATACACGTCCAGATAGACTTCGCTTGCTTGCCGAGGCGGCCTTGCAAGCCCACTTTTGAACTCTCAGCACCAAGTGGGAGAATAGTATTCAAGGTTAGCTCAAGACCATTGAAGGGGCTTGCTCGGCGGGTTATGGCTCAACTCTTTTGGAATATCCCAAGGGGACTGAAAGGTTGTAAATAAAAAGGCATTGATCTTTCCTGCCCAGGAAAATTCTGAGCCATGTGAAATCATTACAAGTACAGGCGGTAGTGGTAGTTGTTCCAGAATTACTACTTCGGCATTTAAAAAGGAAAGACAAGGAGTATTTAGGAAGAGACATCAATCCGTTGCCATCTCTGATTTAAAGATGGAGCGTTCAGGAAGATTCCCTCTATGACAGTGTTTCTCAACCTTGGCAACTTGAAGATGGGTGGACTTCAACTCCCAAGCTGGCTGGGGAATGCTGGGAGTTGAAGTCCACCCATCTTCAAGATGCCAAGGTTGAGAAACACTGCTCTATGATCTGAAATCCTGTTCTTGTAATCAATTATGGAGGCTACCCTTGGCCTTCAACATTCACAGCTACTACATCCACTTTTCTGATTCCTTTTCATGACTGTAGAGCAGAACGGCCTCTCCTTTCGGACATTAAAACTGCTGTTCCTAGAATCAAGGCCAGCTATATCAAGAATACTCTAACCGTGAGTTTCCCCAGCCTGCAGCTGCTACTACATTCAGTTTGAGGATGGTTCTTCCCCTCCTAAGTAATCTGTAGTTCGGCCTGGTATCACTCACCTGATCTGGGACAGTTGGATGCCGATTTGGAGGAACCCTGGGGCATTCTTTTTAATTCGATAAAGCATATGTGTAGCGTTTAATTCTATAACGCGTAGAAAAGACCCATCCTCCTCCTTTTTCATTATTCCTGGGCAGGCGAACAAGGGGATGGTAAAGGAACATGTGAACTTGTCTTTGCAAGGATCATGGGGCTTGTTGTTGTTGTTCAGTCATTAAGTGGTGTCCGACTCTTCATGACCCCATGAACCATATTGCGCCAGGCCTTCCTATCTTTCACTGCCTCCCTGAGTTTGCTCAATTTCATGCTCATTGCTTCAGTGATGCTATCTAGCCATCTCATCCTCTGCCGTCCTCTTCTCCTTTTGCCTTCCATCTTTCCCAGCATCAGGGTCTTTTCCAACGAGTCCTCTCTTCGCATTAGGTGACCAAAGTATCTGAGCTTGAGCTTCATTATCAATCCTTCCAATGAGCAATCAGAGTTGATTTCCTTTGAGATTGACTGGTTTGACCTCCTAGCAGTCCAGGGGACTCTTAAGAGTCTTCTCCAGCACCACAGTTCAAAGGCATCAATTCTTCGGCGTTCAGCCTTCTTTATGGTCCAGCTCTCACAGCCATACATTACTACTGGAAAAACCATAGCTTTGACTATGCGGATCTTTGTCGGCAAGGTGACGTCTCTGCTTTTCAATATGCTATCTAGGTTTGCCATAGCTTTCCTCCCAAGGAGCAAGTGTCTTTTAATTTCATGGCTGCAGTCTCCGTCTACAGTGATCTTGGAGCCCAAATAAATGAAGTCTGTTACTGCTTCCATTTCTACCCCTTCTATTTGCCAGGGATTGATGGGTCCAGATGCCATGATCTTAGTTTTTTTAATGTTGAGTTTCAAGCCAGCTTTCGCACTCTCCTCTTTCACCCTCATCAAGAGGCTCTTTAGTTCTTCTTCACTTTCTGCCATTAGGGTGGTATCGTCTGCATATCTGAGGTTATTGATGTTTCTCCCTGCAATCTTAATTTTTGGAGTAGGGATGTCCATGGGATGTGTGTGTGCACGTGAAGATGGTGCTTGTGACTGCATGATAAAGCCCCACCCCTTTTCTACATGTATTACACAAGAGGTGGGGGCTTCAACTGTGCAGTTACAGACACCATCTTGACTTTTTTGATCTCCCCCCTGCAGACACTTCTGCTCCCCTATTTCAGTAGCCATATCCATAACTCTGTTTCTGAATTTTGAACTCTGTTTGCACATCACACTAAACCACACTTTAAGAGTATAGTTTGGCTAAGCCCCAATTGGTGTGCTTTTTTTCCCCACACTGCCCTAAGCATTAACGGTTAGGGTTTTCAAGCCACAATGGCTGGGCTCAGGCAAGCCACTGATCGGACAAACAGATCGTATTGTGGCTTAGGGTAATGTGTGAACCAGGCTTTCGTACAGGTGAAGAAGAGAGGGTAGCAGGGACTTGTTTTAACTCTATCTCTCTAAGCCACTTAGCAAGGATTTAACCTGAGGCAGGATTTGGCCGTAAAGACTCTGGAATGATGATGATCAATAAAACAAGGAGGTCTCAAGAGATGTACTTGGTGCTTAAATGGTATGCTCAGACCACAGTCCAAAGGAGTGGTTAGGGCCATGAGTAAAATTATTTTTTTATTCACATGTGTTTATAAATAAGAATACAATACAGTATCTCTCCAATCATCTATTTAATAATTTTCCAGTTCTGTCTCATTAAAAATAGCAAGTTGGTAACATTTTGGACCTCTCAGGGTGCCACATTCAAGGTTCTTTTGGGGGGGGGGGGCGCACGATTATTATTATTTTAAAATTTACTATAGCCACCCACTCCCATTTATTCTGCGTGGCTATACTAAATTTTAATAAGTAAACAAATAAACCTGAAATCTCAGGTTGTGCAACTTTGCAGTAGAGTCTTTTGAGCATGTGCAAAATGCATCTTTTTTTCCCCAAGTCTTTTGAGCATGTGCAAAATGCATCTTTTTTTCCCCAATAACTTTATTAGGTTTTTAAGATAAAGAGATAAAAACTAACAAGAACTAATGATTAAGATAGAAGTACAGAAGAGAAAAAGGTAAAGAATGAAAAAGAAAACAAAGTCAAAAGTGCAGAAAGAAAAAGAAAGTAAAAGAAATGCAAAAGAAAAATGAATTCCGACTTTCTTTTATAACAGATATAAGTATAAATTTGCTTTAAGCCCCTACTCTTTAAGTTTACAACATAACTTTCATTTTTTTCTATTCTTTTCTATTGCCTACTATTATTTCTAATTGTCAAATCCATATAACGTGATTTCATTTTTTTTTTTTTCTGTTTCACACAAAAAGTCCAAAAGGGGTTTCCAGCTGGCTGGGGAATTCTGGGAGTTGAAGTCCACAGATCTTCCCCAGCCACAGATGCTGGCCGAGGAATTCTGGGAGTTGAAGTCCACACAGCTTAAAGCTGCCTAGGCTGAGAAACCCTGATCTAGATTGTAAATGTTAAAACATAGCTTCTCCCACTGGGTGCCCTCTAGATGTCAGGCCACAACTCTCATAATCCCAGCCCAATGTCACCACTGACACTGTCGTTCATTCTAGTATATCCTGGTTGTTATTGCTGTTGCTGGAAATATTAGCATCATTGACAGAGTTTAGGGAAGCATAGAAGGTTCTCTGTCTTCACCCTAATCTAGAACTGCCAAATTTTGATCCAGACTTTAAATGCTAAAGTAACTCCCTTTATGAGGATGTTTATCCCGAAAAACAGCAGATTAACAAATATTTTAAATTAGATTTTTCTCTAGCTTGAAAGAACACACTGCTTTTGATGCAGCAATGGGGAGGGGTGTGTGTGTGTGTGTGTGTGTGTGTGTGTGTGTGTGTGACTGGAATCTGCTTTCCTTTGCCTTCCTCAGTTGAATAGCCTGCACAACTTCTGCATCTCAGGGATGTTCCTCCCCTTTCCAAGGCAAGGGAGAGAAAGCAAAACTTGATCATCACAAGATGGCATTTCACCACCTCCATCCCGTTTCTAGAGCCGAATAGAAAGGGGGGCTGGGCTGGAGGAATCTTTTGACCAGGACTTTGCAAAACAGGGATGCTGGATTGGGGAGGCTGCATATCCTTGGAAGATGTAGTTTTCCTTTCTGTCACTTCAGCCAAGA
The DNA here is from genome assembly GCA_030867105.1 of Liasis olivaceus. Taxonomy (NCBI): domain Eukaryota; kingdom Metazoa; phylum Chordata; class Lepidosauria; order Squamata; family Pythonidae; genus Liasis; species Liasis olivaceus. Next base: position 20,948,481 of record CM061360.1, read on the forward strand.
AGAGGTGGGATTCCAGCTGCTGACCCTGTTTTGCTTTTGCAACCACCAGAGACAAGGAAGGACAAATCAAGGTTGAAGGAAGAAGAATACAGGCTGAGAAAAAAGAGAGGAGGGGGAAACAAGAGGCAATCCAGAAAGACCCCCACCCCACCCCAAGGGCTGGTGGGAGATATGCGAAGAAGGGCTGTGATGGGCTGGTGAAAACAAGGCTCCCCATTGAAATGGAGATAAATTGTCCCACTTTGCTAAAGATACCACCTCAGTCTGTTCTTAATTTCTCTATGGTCACCAAGGTAGGTCTTCAGGCCAGATCTCTCTCAGCAGAATAAGCTGGCAAGGCCCCCAATGCACCAAGCTTGGCACAATACTTTCTGAGAAAGAGGAAGGGTCATGGAGACCCTTCATTCCGGAGACTACAACCACCTCACTGCCCCATTACTTTAGTCCTCTTCACGAAAGAGCCTTTTTTCTCCCTTGAGACAGAGAAGCAGGATGTCTACCTTCTGTTTTGCTCTCTAAAGCCACCTGCACTTCCTGACAATGCAAAATCTTGCTGCTTCAACATACGCAGGGCATACATCTCTGCCAAATGAAGATGCAGAGAAGGATGTTCTTCACTAGTGCTCTCCAAATCAAGCTGTATGGGAGTTAGGAAGGGGTCTTAGACTATGTGCATCTGTCTATGTGTTTTATGCTAGTGACAGCTATTAATGATAAGAGGTGGGGCGGCAAAGAGAGAGAGAGATTTTGCTACTAGTTCTGCTTGTGTGCTCCTTGGAAGTGTCTAGCTACCCACTGCTAATTATATTGAGCTAGACAGTGGCACCAAGTGCCCATGAGATTAATTGTATCTGGGCTAATTCCCACCTTTGTGTCATTGCTTCTCGCCACTCAGTGCAATATGAAGGCATGCATAAACAGCCTCTGCAGAAAGTGAAGGCTTTGTTGCAGCTGTTTCACTCAAGCACCCCAATCGCTTAACTGAACAGGAGTGTGTGAATTCTCCTATGGACAAAGGCTTCAATGCCTCTGGATTTGTCCAGGTCACATTGTGGCAAGGTGACACTGGCTGTTGTTTTGCCATCTTCCTCCTACTCAGGTAGTCATGTAACAAAACACATGCATTCCTCTTGCATGGTAAACTTTGCACAGGGACTTTCCAATCGCCTATGCACAAACATTTTCCATGGAGGGCATTTCGTCAGCTGGTCTTCTGTAACAAGTGTTCTCTAGGTGAGTTGGACTACAGCCCCTCTCCTACACAACCAGACTCCTAGGTAGACTGATGAATATATCAAGGAAAAGTGAATGGGTCAAGAGGAACGTCATGGATGGAGTTCATGGGCTCCTCAAAGAAGAGAGATGTGAGAAGTTTAAAGAACAAAAGGCAAGGTATGAAATGATGTATGTGCAAGATGGAAGAAAAGAGGATTTGCAAGGACAGACAAGTATGAAGAAGTAGAGTGAAGTATTGTTATATTTCTTTTATCTCCCACTGTTGATTTCATTTAACGTTTCCCCTACACTTTCCATGACTGGGTTTACCCCACAAGCATGTTCTTGTATTTGTCTACTGTATATATGGGGGTGCGTCTGTTTGAGGAAGGCTGCCTCAAATTGTAAGTGAAATATATATATATCCATATTTGATGGGAATAATACTTGACACTGACTTTGACATGCATTTGTGGACACCATCCTTGATATTGCCAGATGAAGGGCTTTTAATGCCACCAATCAAAAGACATTCTGGAACTTTCCAACTTTTTCTTCCTTTAAGGCTTTCTTACGGGTGCTTCCAAACAAAGGTTTTTTTTATGCACGCATAACCATTATTTCCAGATTTTTATGGAGTAAGGCCATCATCCTTGTGCTTTGTCTCCCCGCTGCTGCTGCTTCTTTTCATTACCATTGAAAAAAATGCATGGGTGAGGCAAAAAAATGCATGGGTGAGGGATAGCTCCTCAAAGCCCAAAGCCATGGAAGCAAGCACTCTGTGGGAAGCATATGTGGGAAGAGGTGGTGGGGAACATGGATCAGATACAAACAGAAGCTGATAGACTCTCGGGGCTTTTGCAGAACTGTGGATGAAGCAAGGCAATTGCATAATTAAAGCCTTGTTTGATAGAGACCCCTCCCTTGCCTTGAGCAAGAATAGATTAAAGCAGAGAGCTGTCCCTTCAGCACCACAGCCTGGAGTAGTTTGCAAGCAGGAAGAGGAACGCCACAGCTTACGGCTTGCGGTCCGAGTCTCCAAGAGAACTCTGTGATGGGAAGTTCTTGGCAAAAATGTCCCTTTGTGGGATTGGAGGGAACAAGATGGAAAGCAAGCTGCCCAGGTCATTTCTCCTGGAGTATGGTATACACTTTTCTCTCATCAGTAACAACAGTCAGCACGGGCCAGATAAAAAAAGAGTGTCTGTGGTTAGAAATTAGTCAGAGCCTGGGAAGAAATACAGAAGCAAGCAGCTAATGTCAATGAAATTGAGCTGCAAAATGATTCGCTTGGCCAGATAAAGGCAGGCCAAGGAGTCTATGAGCGTGACCCTTTTAGCCTTTCGGAAGGCCATCAAGACCTGGCATTTTACCCAGGCGCTGGGTGGGAGAGAAGAGAAGAGAAAGAATGGAGCAGAATGCGGAAAATTGGAGCTTGCTGCGGGGCACCCAAAGAGGATGATCAGGGCGTGGGGTTTCTGTTTTTCTGGGTTGTTTTATGGTTGTTTTATAGTTATTAGTGTTACTGTTGTTCTGAGCCACCCAGAGCTGTTTAAGATGGGCGGCCGCACAAACCTTTTACATAAAATTAAATAAATAAATAACCCAACAAATTTCCTCTGAAAGCTGCTAAGGGGTCGAAGCAAAAAAGGAGCATCACTGCACCCAGGAGGTCCTGAACCTGGGATCATTATCATAACAATCCTAAAGCGATAAACTGCATGAAATCCAGCCAAGGTCAAATCCTTTTAAATCTCCAGGGGCAAATTTACTGCAACGACTCTCATGGAAAACCCTGAGATGCCAAGGTGGTTAACTCTGTCTGTATCTTATTCCCTATGTGTTTTGAGGCCCAGCATGCACTTTCTGTATATCGTCTCAGCCCTTCCTAGGGTAGGAACTTGTTTTTCCTATGATCTGTGCGTTGCAGATACGAAGTTAGTAGGTTCTGAAGATGAAGTCAAGCGGCCGGCGTGAGTCATTTCTTCACCTTGTGGTAAGCCGAATTCCCTGCCATAAGACATGAAGATGAATGGTAGTTTAGATGATCTGGAGAGGGTATTAGACATATTCACAGAGTGAGTTATCGATCACTTCCAAAAAGCATGCATTTTCATTCCCCCCAGTGTCAGAAATATCTGCTCAGTGCCAATTGGTGGGGACCATAAGCGGGGGACTACTCATATTCTGCTTCCCAAAAACATCTACTTGGCCAGTGTGGGAAAGGATGCTAGATCAGATAAGTCTTTTATCTGTCATTTATGTGTTCCAGCATGGATCACTGGGGTTGGAACCCACCATGGTAATCTCTTGATATGCCAGCAAAGCACACTTTCACTGCCACTGTTCTTCTAAGTCTTGTTTTTTAATGTTTTCCAAGGACGCTGGTTGAAGCTGGGGTCCTCCCTTCCCTTTCCAGTGCCCCATTACTCCCTCTCTTCATTGATGCAATGATCTATTTCTTCTTGGAAGTAGTTTGGTTGTATTACTGAATAAGCAGGTCAATGGGGGTGGGGGGGGGAGGCAGATGCTGTCAGCCCTTTGAAGTAGGCCAGGTCAGGAAACAGGTATGACAAAAAAAATACTAGGACTCCACTTTATTGCTATAGGCTATAATAGCAGAATCTTGAAAGCCTGACCAAGTTTGGCCTTCCCTCCCTCATGTACCAAAGAGAGTCAAGGTAGAGCAGTCTTGAGTTTCTTTCTCACACTTTCTTGTGTTCCTGGGCTAAGCTCATGTTTTACCAACAGTCGACACATAACCTCCTTGAAACCACTACTGTGCTTTTCTACAGATGCATCCTACAAGCCACCTGGATCTTATAGTTCTCCTTGCGTGAGATAATGGGAGATGTAGGCCCAGCCATGTGGAGGAAGCCAGCTTGGGAAGACCTGGTGTCAAGTGTGGTGAATTGCTCCTTCTGTTTTGTTCTGTCCCCAGATGAGTCTTAGCCTCAATCAATTAATAGCTTAGAAGCTCTTGCAGTATTGATGGGGGAGAGGCCAGATATGGAAGGATACATACTCCTGCTGGTATCCTGCTCAAGCATTTTGCAGGCACTGAGACGCCCAGAGCAAAGCGTATCTTCCTCCATCTCAGGTGGGCTGGACTTAGTCATTGAGAAGCAGGGCAAGTCTTTCCTGAAGCCCATGTTCCTTTTTTTCCCCTTGCTGCTGTGGAAACCCCTTCTTTCTGGTTGCCACAGTGACTCTGGGTCACATGGCCTCCCCCCATCTAGTTGCCATGGAGATTGGATGAAGGATGAAGGAGACGAAGAATTGGTGCTAGGGCCTAGATGCTCTGAATTCTGGCAGCTGCCTTCGTCTGGGGGACTAGCAGCATGGTGTGGAGATTGGGGGCGGGGGGGGGAGGGGAAACTAGGACTGTAGAGTTGATGCTCACCCCTGGAAAACAGGAGCCTTCCTTGGGTTGAAAAATTAGTAGCAATCTATTACTTTGTATTGTAGCTACTCTTCAAAAATACAAATTCACACCAAACTCTGCTGATGGGGGGTGGGGGGAGAGGGTAGGATTGTGGAGGGAAGGGGTGGTATGATCTTGCAAACACATCAAGCTGAAAATCTGCCCCCCCCCCCAAGTTTTCTAGTCACTCTTCGGTAACTTCCTGTGTCGCTGGGCCAGAGAACACTTAAAGGATGGAGACGAAGCCAAACTTCACTTTCCAAAGACAGACGTCTCTGTGTGTGTCTGTTTCTTGTGAATATCCTTTTTCATTTTTGATTGATTCTAAAGCCCTGTTCTGCTGCTTAGTTCAATACCAAGACCCAAAAATGGCTCGCAAAAGCCAAGGGACAAATTTGAAATGGTGAATAAAGCCACGTTTTAGATTGCAAGATTAGTAAGAAACTAGCAGCTACATGCGTGAGTTTATGGTTCAACCTTCTGGGCAAGCCAGGAAATTGGTTAATTCGGTAACCAGCTTAAGTGTTGGTATGAACACAGGGTGTAGTAACATCTGCATTTGTAGAGAAGTTGTATAACTCCTTGTTGGTACATATTAATTTGTCAGATTTTTTTTTTCTTTTTTTACTTACAAGAATAGATGAGAGCAGTGTTTGTCAACCTCAGCAGCCTGAAGATGGGTGGACTTCAACTCCCAGAATTCCCCAGCCAGCATGCTGGCTAGGGAATTCTGGGAGTTGAAGTGCACCCATCTTCAAGCTGCTGAGGTTGACAAACACTGTTCTAGGATATTTCATCCCATTCTGCGGGATGAAGTCCATACATTTTAAAACTGCTGAGGTTGAGAAGCACTGGACTAGAGGAAATGTTACGGGTGGGAGCAACGCAACATTTATTGATGACAAATTTTCCTCTATTTTACTTTTTGCTTCTGGGTCTGGCCTCTCCTGAACTGAACCTGGTCTAATATGAGTAGCAGGAGTAGGGGATCCTTTTTCATTTCTTCCATGAGCTTTTTAAGCACAAATATCAGGAACTAAACTTCGAAACAGAGACCTCTGGTTGGCAAATCATATGCTCTAGCATTGTGGTTCCTCTCTGGTTTATATTTGGTAGTTCTCTGTAGCTACATTATGTATTCTTATGTGTGGGTTTATAGCTGCATTGATATAACGCATTTAACCTGGTTACTGAATTAACCCAGTTTCTGCCTTGTGCCATATATTCAATTCTACGCCGCCCAGAGTCGCCTGTGGTGAGATGGGTGGCTATGTAAATTGATTTCATAAATAAAATCAATCAATCAATCATGCTGGGCTCACGACCTATTGAACCACAACCCAAACCAAGGTGAAAGCAGCCCCCGATTGGCCCCTTGTGTAAATGCACCCCGAGGCCTGAAATGGACCTGATGAAACGGGTCGTGTGAATGCAGCCTATAAGTTGTTTGAGTGTGTCCTTGGCTTGTGCTGTGATTGTGGAATCTACTGCAGAGTGACGCTGTGCTGATCGGGCAGGTGCGGCTTTGGGGTTGTGCAGTCTGGGTGACTTCCAGTGGTGTGCAGTGAACAACACTCGGTGGATTGGGGCCTGGGGTATAATATGGGAACTGAGCTTGTGGGTCTACCTTCGGTTGGGATGGGAAAGGATGCTGAGTCTTGGGCAGGATGTTCCTTGAGATCTTGAGGTTGTCTACAGACAGGAGTTGGTGGGTGCACATGGGGGGGCATGGGGAGGGGGGCTGGGTTGAGCAGCCAGGAGGCTGAGGCCATAGGACTAGGTTTCTCTGGAGGCTGCTGTAGAGAAGATCCTATTACAGTGACATATTCCCCCACCATCTGCAGCTTGGGGTTGGAGACCGCCTTTCTGGGCTTTGCATTGGGGGGGGGGGGCTTAGGCCAGCTGCCTGGCCAGGCTTGGGGATCCCCGGCTCCTTCCCCCCACCTTTGTGAAGGTGAATTCTGCAGTAAAAGAGGCGGGGCTTGGTGGTGGGTCGGGGAGGGGGGAACCGCTGCTGATTGGCTCCCGAGCCTGCCCCGGCTCAGACAGCAGCGCCCGGAGAGCGCTGCGTCCTGTCCTTCCGTGCCTGGCAGCCGTGGGCACAGCATCCCTGGCTGGGGGCGCCGGCAGCTCCCTCCTCTCCCCGTGTCTGTCTCTCACTCTTTCGCTCCGGCTCTTCCCCCTTCCATCCATCCATCCATCCATCCGCTTGCCTGCCGGGCATTTCTCCCCAGAGAGCCTGGCTCATCCAGGCTGAGACGCCAAAGCCGCCAGGATGGGGGTAAGTCGCAGTCCCTCGTCCCTCCTCCCACCACCGTGGGGCACCCTGATCCGGATCTGGCTGTGGCAGACGAGCACCCCAAAAGGCAGAGGGTGCGGGGCCAGCGAAGCGCCCTGCGTGGCGCAGCCCTTTCTAGCCACCTTCCCCGAGCTCCGCTTTGCAGGTGGGCTTGCTCCCTTCTCTAGCTAAGATGCTCTTTGTTCGCACCTTGGGAGGGGCTAGCTTCTCCTGGGCAACTTTCCCCCCTCCCCACACACACACAGCCCATGGCGCGTACCTTGCTGGGTCTGTCTTTGTGGAACCGGTACGTATAGGATTATATACGGGGCTCCCATCGGAATAACCTTGCCTGTTGCTGGTTGTGCGTTTCTGCACCGTGAAACACGCATGGTCTGGATCGACAGGTGTCCGAGCGCGTATTGTGCGTGTGTTGGGGGGGGTTAGCCTTCCTCCGTGCTGCCAGATAGGTTGTGCAACAACCCCCATCGTCCTCAGCCAGTGCTTGCTGGGTGGGGATGATGGGGATTGTAATCCAAGTACTGAGAGCAAGTACCCATCTATATCCCCCCCCTTCATATTTCTTTCCTCTTCTGCTCTCTGTTGACCCACAATGCATCCTAGGAGGACGAGTGACGCATTCCAGGCGGTTTCCATTTTTCCTCTAGTTCCCACTTTGCATCAAACTGGATGTGCTGAACCCCTTTCATGCAGCTTGGAACTTATTTTGAGCTGGGCAGTCATAAAAGCTGATCACCCCTCTTTTCTGCCCCCAGAACCTTGAGAGTGCCTAAATGTGTGTGTGTGTGTGTGTGTGCGCGCGCGCACAAGGGCATATGATAGGTGCATTATTGGGGCAGAAGACTTTGTCTTAAGGACCTGAATTCTCATTTATGAGACTCTTATTTGGGGGGGGGGGGGAGAAGACGGCTACCTGGGAATCCGGGTTCCTTGACAAGGCGCGGGAAAGAAGGAGGCATGTGTGTGGAAGACCTAGCAGGAAAGTAGCAGGATGTTTTAGCCCCTCTTCTTCCCCACAGGTGACAAGATGTCAGCTAGGGATGGAGAAATGGAGGAGAAAGATGAGTCACTGGGCTGGAAGGAGGGAAAACATGGAAGGAGTGGAGGGGCAGTGGAGAAGGCCAGTGAGCCAAGAAATAGGAGACAGGGTATTTTTTAAAAAATTGGGAGAGAAAGATGGTCAGGTGAAGATAACACAAAGGAGGGGGCGCTCTTCCTCCCTCATTGATATTCAGAAGTGGACACCAGTCCTGCTGGGGGGGGGGTGCACATGTGGAGGCTGCGGCAACCGAAGGCAGCTGCCCCCCCCCAGCACTATAGTCCTGGGATCCCCACAGGCATGAACCAACAACAGCCCCCTTTCCCATTAGCCTCCTCTCCCCACTGTTTCTCCCAAAGGTGCTGCTGGGATTCGAGGGTTGGTGGGAGAAAGGGGGCCCTCCCCACAAATATTCTGGAGTGATTCCAGAATGAGAAGAAATGGGGAATAAACCATAACGTGTCCTCTGGAGGGCAGGGGGCAAGGGAAGTGCAAGAACAGGGATGGGAAGATGGTGGGGAGACGGTTGCCAGCCCCAGATATGTGTGGGTAGCTGAGGGGGGGGACAGATGGCCAAGGTCTAGGAAGCAGCTGATCTGCCTTTCAGTCTGATCAGAAGGAAGAACCTACTACAGAAAAGGACGTTCTGCAGCAGCAGCAGCAGTAGCTGTAACCTTGCAGGAAGGAGAGAGAAAGATGGGGGGGGGGGGATGGAGTGAGAAAAGGAAATGCAGGGGTCAGTCTAAGGCAGCTGGATTCTTCCCCCCTCCCCCGAGTAAGCTCCCCTGGAAAAGAAATTGAGGGCAAGAGGTTGGATGGCTTCCCGGCTTCCTCCATTGCTGCTTATGGCTCCCTCCCACATCAGTTCCCTCTCCCCCCTCCCCATTTCTGGTTTCTATATTTGGTGTCTGCAGCTGTGGAGAGACAATCCTCTGCAGCAGAAAGGGGGGGGGGGATCAGAAGGGGGTGAAAGACAGAAGGGAAGGAAGATGGGAAAAATAGAAGAGCGATGGGGGGAGGGGGATTTTGTCTGGCCTTGGTGAGAGCAAGCAGGACATTCCCCCCCTGCCCCGCTTCCTTATGTCTTGGCTCCCGAGAAGTTCAGGTTCTGGAGCAAGGAATCCCCATTTCCTTGTATTTTCTGTGTCTTTCTGAAGGTCTGTTGGGCTGGAAAAAAGGCATCCCTTGTGCCCAGGCCAGCCTTCCATTCACCCATGTCCTCTTAGCTGGGTCACTGTGACCTACAGCTGGATCCCCAAAGATTGGCAGGCCATCTCTTAGACAGGAAGGGAAGGGGGGGTGCATTTCTGTCCCTCCTCCTTCTCCTCCTCCTCTTCCACTTGGCATGGGCGCTGCGGTTGGTGAGGCACTGCTGCAGCTCTGGCATGACGCCAAGGATCTCTTCCTTCCTGCCAACGCAGCACCGCAGAATATGGGGGTGGGAGCCAGCCCTGGCCGAGATGGAAGGACCCCCGGAGCACTGGGTGGGGTGCAGGACCCCAGAGAGTCCTTCAGCTAAACAGCCTGCTTTCAACAGCACCCCCCTGACCTCTAAGACAAGAGCAGTGACCTCTCTTCACCTTCTAGGGGTTCTGCAACAGTTGTGGCCAAAACAGACCCTCTGGCACGTCCCTCTTTTCGACTCCCCTTTTATCTCTGCCACAAGGAGTAATGGCTCCCCTCCGGAACGCTTTCTCCCTTCTGCACTGCAGTAAACCCGCCCCCGCTTCCGCATTATCTATAGATTTTATACATCGTTCTTCCTCAGACAATGGGCAATGATGCCTTTACCAAAAAGAAGGGGCCTCGTATTCGTTTGGAAGGTCCGCATCGTCCATGGTCACCCTGGCACACCAAGGTGGAGACAGCGTCTCCACCTTGGTAAGAGCAACAAAACGCCCCCCCAGCTTGCACGTTCCCCCCATCATGGACTAAGGGGGCAGAATCGGGCCCAAGCCTTGTAGCCTCAGGTGCCTGGATGTGTGGCTGGAGAAAAATGGGGAAAGCTGCCATGATGGGGGACAACATGTCAGCCTCCATCCCCTTTTCCTCCACGGTGATCTTTCTGCACGGCTGCGTTCCTGGCGTTGGGAGGGCCGCCGGCGGGCTGTGACATGTGACAACTTCAGAGCTTTGATATCCCCTTCTTAATGGTGATTATCAGGAAACGTGACCATCAAAGCAACCAGCGCCCTCATAAATGGGTAACTCTGCTTCTTAAAGGGCAGGTTAAATTAGGACACTTGGCTGTCAGGATCGGCGCTGCTCCTGCGTCCAGCTTTTTTGGCAGGGATTTATATCATGACAGGCAATTCCACAGAACTAAGGGGGGGTGAGATTTTTTTCTATGCTGCTCATCCCTCCAGTGACCCGGGGAGGGCGATTCCGGCTTTGAGCAGGAGACGAGGCCGGCTTAAGACTGTTGCTTGGGCCTTCCTGCAAGGGCATCCCAAGGTCAATCAAAGCATGGCGTATTCTCCTTGGATCTTTCTTGGCATATGTATTTATGCCCTCCCATCTTTCCTCCTTTGTGGACAGCAGCCGGGCTGAGCTTCAGAAGGGGGATAACTTCAGGTGACCGTTTTTCCCCCTTGGGCAGAATTATCTTCCTTTGTTAACGGATTCAACCCTTGGTGAGTCGATTCAAAAGACAATCTCTGAGATTACGTACAAATTATAGATTTCAGAGACTTGTCAGGTACAGGGCTGGTGCTCATTTTTTCCCTCCTCCTGGTGCATTCATGAGAACGTTGCAAATAATTAGAAATAATGACAGCCAAATAGGGTTAGGAGGGTTTTGAAGAGGTCTAGGAACCCAGAAAGCCTGTTTGATATAGACCATAATGAGATTTCCATGATATTATTCCACGTCAAGTTAGCTTCTAAAATATTGCCCTCCATACCCAGATTATCTTCCTTTTCACTAGAAGGTAGAGGCCTACCATGTAAGGATCAGGGTGACGCTCAGCTTCTTTGCAGAAAATCTTTTAGCGGGGTTCTCAGTGGCTGTACCCCGCTAACAATTCATTTTGCTAAATGATCTGGAAAAGATGAAAGACTAAAAAAAATAAAAGATCAGGGCTCAAACAGCAATGCTCCCCAGAATCTGGACCCCCTCTTAAGCCAATTTCCCACTGGTGAGAGAAATGCAGTTTATTATTTATTTGTTGGTTGGTTCCAGTGACTTACATCCTTCCTTTCCTCCAGGAAGAATGCCTAACACTTCCTTCTCCATTTTTTCCCACGACAACAGTCTTGTGGAGTAAGTTGGGTTGAGAGATTGGGACTGACACAGTCCCCCAGGGGGCTTCCAGGGGGCTTCCAGGGGGCTTAGTTATCCCCCTTCTGAAGCTCAGCCTGGCTGCTGTCCACAAAGGAGGAAAGATGGGAGGGCATAAATACATATGCCAAGAAAGATCTCCCAGCTCCTAGTCCTACAATTCAACCAATGCCTCACCTGATCCAGAGGAATATAGGTGGCACAAGGTGCCACTTCTGAAGTTAAGCCTTATCTGTTAAAACCCTCAAAAGGACGAGTCTCTAATAAGCAGAACGCTTTGAAATCTGTAATTTCAACAGTAGAGCTTTGTAAGGTAGGCTAATTCTAGATGAGGGGGTGAGTCGGCGAGGAACGGTCTCGCTTAAGACTACCCACTGAGATCCATCTGAGTTTCTTCCAGTTCAACCGAAAAATAAAATATATTCATGTTTCAACACAATGCCTGTTTTAAGACTAAAAACTGGCTCACAGGGTTCAGTAAGTGCAATTTTGTTCCCACTGTGGTCAGCAAAACTTGGGGATTCTCACAAGCAAGGCAAGGAAAATGAGTTGTTGGCCCTGGTGCCTGGTTATCAAAAGTGTCCTGCCTCTGAACAAGGAGGTTTCATATGCATTAGTTATGGTTAAGAGCCTTTGATTGGTTTAACCTCTCTAGGTCTGACTAATCCTTAAACATCATTTAACCATTCCAGGTTCGTTTCATAAAGACATGGCAATGCTGGCCAAAAATTCTGAATTTCTGAATCAGTCCACTCTCCAAAGGAACCAAGAGACATCCAGGGCCGGGCTGTGATGCTAATACAGCTATCGTTGGACAGAAACTGCTATGTTGGATTCACACAACAAGTTTAATCCTTAATGTGGGTTAATGAAACACAATGGCTGTGTTCACATAACCTGCTTCACTGAAAAAAATAAGCTGGGTAATGGCTTGCTATGATGGCCAGGGACCCACAGCCTACTAAAATGAAAGAGGTTTCCTACAACATGGCGACCCATTTTAGCCTAGCCTGGAGTGTTGTGTGAACTGAAAATTACTCTGCCAGCCATGCTCAGTGACTAGGGATCCAGGTAGTCCCTGGGTTAAGAATGCCCAGTTTAAGGACGACCCATGGTTAAGAACGGAGCCTATTGTAACAAAATTTGAATGAAATTTGCAGTGATTCAAGTTAAATACGCAATGGTTTGAGTTCATTACACAAACCTACTTATACAGTATTATACAATAATACTGTTCCAGCTTACATACAAATTCGACTTAAGGACAGACTTTGGGAATGGAGCTCGTTCTTAAACTGGGAACTACCTGTACTTACTCCTACAATAAGCCATGCACCCCAAAGAACTTTGCCTTAGGGATCCAGCATATATAAACTAGAAGCAGTCAATTAAATCAATTGCTATCAATGAAATCTATCAAGGGCTTCCAAACCGTTAGATGTTAACAGGAGTTGCTTTCATATCCAAATTTTTGGGAAGAGAATTGTCCATCCTGGGCTTCCCCCCACCTATGTATTGTCCCCTCTACATTTTCCTCGTTTCCTGTTTGGAATGGCTTAATTTATCAGCTAATTTCAGAACAGGTGTAAATGGCAAGATGGGGCAACTCTGGGAAACCATTGGGCAAAGATCGCATTTTTTGATCGGATGCTTTTTTCACTTCTCCGTTGGTCTTCTCCACACAGTACGGGCGCTCAGACAGTTACCGCGTGGCCACCACACAAGACAAGCATGATGACGATTCTTCGCCCAAGAAGAACAAGGCTCAGCAGAAGGTTCGGGATCTGGATGACCTCAAAAAGGAAGTGGCGATGGTGAGTGATGCCCTGCCTTGATCAAACTGTGGCTCTCAGGTGGTTGGATGGTTCAGCAAGAGATGCTGCAAAGGTTTGGTAAAGAGGGAGGGAGATGTCAGAAAGGCCACCTAAGCGTCCCTTTTTTGGAATTTATTTCAGACGGAGCACAAAATGTCCATCGAGGAGGTCTGCCGAAAATACAACACAGACTGTGTGCAGGTGAGGACATTCCAGGCAGGGGTGTGAAGCTTTTCATCTTGTCCTCAAGGACTGGAGATAGGTTGAGCATTGGTGCCACTGCCTGGAGGATCTGGAGCACCTTGACCCAACTGCAGGCACGCGGTGGACGGAAACAGCTGACTAGCAGGCAGAGAAGCTTTAGGGCACCTATGTAATAGCTGACTGAATAAAGGGGGAGCTTTCGCTTCATCACACAAAGATGGGAGGGGGTGAACTGGACCAAATTAGGGGCTTTCTCGGTCCCTTACTACCATAAGCCAAGAATGTCAGCCTTTCCAGATCCTGACCGTGCACATGTCTGAGCATACACATTGAACAGAATTTGACCTTTCTATAAGGATCAGTGTTAGGTGTGGTCAACAGGTCCCAGCTGCTATCTCTTTATGAGGTCCTTCATTTTTATTTTGGGACCCCTTGGGGATTCTTGCATCAGCTTCCAAAGTGTTTGACTTCACTGAGGTACCTTAGACTCTAAAATAAATTTTCGTATATGAGATATCAGTTGTCTCTTCCTTGTACCTGCTGTCTCCCTCTCGTCTTATTTGGTCCGCATTTAGGTTGTAGAACATGGAAGAGAAGCATTTGTAATGCAAATGACCCTGAGATAATTGTGATTGCCTTATTTTGACTAGACATGGCCGTGCAATTGAAACTAAAACTTTGGACCTGCAGAATTTTTGCAACACTTTGATAGCTGAGTCACAGGCAAGGAAACCTGGTGCAAGAAAGCATTGGAAGGAGGGATTTTCTTGGCAGGGGACCCCGTGATTATGAAGGGGATTTTCCAGTGTGAAACTTATCTATTAATATTCTCATCCTCCTCCTCCTCCTCCTCCTCCTCCTCCTTATTATTATTATTATTATTATTATTATTATTATTATTATTTTATTGAAAAAAATTTACAGAATAAAAAGAATACAAATTTAAAGAAAAAGGAAAGTAAAGAAAAGTGATGAGTAAATAAGAAATAAAGAAAAGAAAAGGGATAGAAAAGGGGGAGGAAGAAAAGGGAAAAAAAGATATCAAGGATCAGCTTTCGGTCTTCTATACAGCAGTTATAAATGCATTTATATTTTATTCTCTCTAAGGTTGTATCATGGCTCTTTTATTTCCATATTCTACCCTTTCTAATCATCAAACCATAAATCACAAGTTCATTTTTTTCTGTTTTCAGTAAAAAGTCCGTAAAGGATGTCCAGTCGCTAGTAAATGTAGTTATTGTCCTTTCTCTAATCAAACAAGTCGATTTTGCCATCTCTGCAAATTCTGTCGTCTTCCCCAACCATTCCTCCATTGTGGGTATTTCAGAGTCTTTCCATCTTTGTGCATATAATAAACTTGCTGCAGTTACCCAGTGTGAAACTTATCCGTTTCATTTTGGGTGTGCTGACCTCTGTGATTTCTCCAAATATGGGAAACTTGGCTGCATAATTTGGAGTCAGGAGGAACTGCATTTGTGCTTTTCCCCCAGGAAAAAAATTTTGGAAGGATGAAGGGATGCAGGGATGTTTCTGTTCCAGCCCATGGTTTCATGCCTCCTTTCTCTCTGCCCATCAGGGTCTGACCCACAGCAAAGCCCAAGAGATCCTGGCTCGTGATGGCCCCAATGCCCTTACTCCACCACCAACCACTCCTGAATGGGTAAAGTTTTGCCGCCAGCTCTTCGGAGGTTTCTCTATCCTCTTGTGGATTGGGGCCATACTCTGCTTCTTAGCCTACGGCATCCAGGCAGGGACCGAGGATGACCCATCAGGAGACAATGTGAGTGTTGGTGGGATGACTTTTTGCAGGGTGTGCTTGTGGGAGAAATGAAGAAGGGGTATCTCAAGCAGCTTCTGACACACCAACCTTTTCCACTTCTGCTCTCGGACAGCTGTACCTCGGTATTGTCTTGGCGGCTGTTGTCATCATCACTGGTTGCTTCTCCTACTATCAAGAAGCCAAAAGCTCTAAGATTATGGAATCCTTCAAGAATATGGTGCCCCAGGTATGACATAAATGACAAATTGTATTTTATACTGCCATACCATATTCAGATGTCCCATAAAGCTAGGCCAAAGCCATCTTTATAGGCAAGGTATAGGTATTATCTTCATTGATGTTATCTTTCAGCCCACCTATCTGTAAAATGGGAGCAGAATATATGTGCTACTTCAGAGGATTTTGTGAGAAGGAATGGGTGACATAAGGCGCTATGCTTGGGTTATTTTTAACTTTGTTTTTATGGCGTAGTATGTTGTGTGAACCCAGGCCATTAAATTAATTTAGGATTCAGTGTATTGTGCAACCTTAGAAATGGGTTAATCAATAGTCTGTCTGGTTAAGCCTGTTGTGTGCACACAACCATTTAGAGTCATGGGTTTACAAGATCAGATATGAAGCCTTTGAAAGTTGCAAGCGCTTACATATGTGTTAACTAATAATAACATGAATAACAAACTGTTCTCTCCTGGAGACAACATGGCAACCTCCAGATGTGTTGGGACCCTCACTGTCTTAATTCCTAGGCACTGTGAGAGTTGCATGGCCAATGTATTTGGAAAACAATAGGTTGATTTAAGAAGATATATTTTAGGGGACATGTATCAGCACCTGAGTGAGAATCCAGAATATTTATTGATGTAACTAAGTTTGCCTCTCATTCCAAAGCAAGCTCTGGTGATCAGAGAAGGTGAGAAGATGCAGCTCAATGCTGAAGATGTGGTGGTTGGGGATCTAGTAGAGGTGAAAGGAGGAGACAGAGTCCCAGCTGACCTAAGGATCATCTCAGCTCATGGCTGCAAGGTTGGTGAGGCTCTTACAGTATTGTTCAGCTGCTGTCCCTTTCAGCAGTCTGCTCTGGGTCTATCAAGCACCTGGGAATTATAGCCACGAGTCCTGTCCTTTACCAACTGCTCTCTCCCATTAACCAAATCTAAGTGGAGAGATTAGGTTACCAGACACAAAGTCAGTGTTGCGCAAGCCGTATCACTGAGCAACCTTGGGTCCTGGATTTCTCTCTTTCTTTTATTCAACTTAGAGCAGCCACAGAGAGATGGAAGAATGTATTTGGATCCTTGTCATAAAGTGATCAGCTTTCCCAGACTTATATAACATACAAAACCATCTGTCCTTTCAAATGAATTGTGAAGATTATTCTTCAAGATCTGTCAGTTTGTTGACCTGCCAAATTTGAGATTTCAATTTCCAAATAAAACCAGGATAATTTTAACTGCAAACCTTTCTTGATGGACTGAATGCATGGCGTTTTCTCTCTAGGTGGATAACTCCTCCCTGACTGGTGAATCTGAGCCTCAGACCCGCTCTCCAGATTGTACCCATGACAACCCCCTTGAGACCAGGAATATCACTTTTTTCTCTACCAACTGCGTTGAAGGTAGAGCTTGAGTTTGTGTTAGAGTAGCTTCTAGGCCTGGCTAGAAAACAGGGCAAAAGAGAAGCCGGACCTCTATAAAAGCATTCCTGTGAAGTGATATGAGTTTAGACACCAATCTAGATATCACTGCTGTATTCTGAATAGAAAAACTTTCTCACCCTGGTGGATTATAATCAGAGGACCTGTGTATTGTCCTCTGGCTGGGGAATTCTGGGAGTTGAAGTCAACACAAAGTGGTCTAGTTTGAAGAACACTGGTTTAAGAGAACATGTTAATATAAGGAACTTTTTCTATTTGGCTTTGCAGCTGCTAGGGCATATGTCTGCCTTAACCTTTGAGAGGGATTGTTATAGAGGAATCTAGAGAAAGTTAATAAGGGCTTACCTAAACTGTAGCCCTAAACTGGCTTAATGGATTGTCTCTCTCCCCAGGGAACCCAGGGAGAATTTGTAAGTGACAGTTCTGTTATCAAACAATGGTTCCTAAGATGGTTTAGTATGGCCTTGAGTGGTGGAAATCTAACATAAACCCATAGTATAGATCTCCAACCTGGTCTGAGATTACAACTCCCAGAATTTCTAGCCAGAATGGTCAAGTTACTGGGAATTCTGGGAGCTGTAGTCACAACAGATCTGGAAGTTGTTAGGGTTGCAGAAAATTGGAGAGATAATGCATGCCCGTGGATTTGTCTCTTCTCCCACCAGGCACAGCACGTGGGGTTGTCATTGCCACTGGTGACCGGACAGTGATGGGCCGAATTGCCACCCTGGCTTCAGGCCTGGAAGTTGGCAAGACTCCCATTGCTGTGGAGATTGAGCACTTCATCCAGCTGATCACAGGCGTGGCTGTCTTTCTGGGGGTCTCCTTCTTCGTCCTCTCTCTCATTTTGGGCTACAGCTGGCTAGAAGCTGTCATCTTCCTCATTGGCATCATTGTGGCCAATGTCCCTGAGGGGCTCTTGGCTACAGTTACAGTAAGTACCTGACTTGGGTTGTAAGTATAAGAGGTCCACAAAAGAACTTGCTGGAGAAAAGAACACTGCTTACATGTCTTGCCTTGATTTCCCAATGGTGGTGGTGATGGTGATGGTAGTGATGCCTCATTATTCCATCAGAAATAATTGGTTGGACATCGGGCTCACTTTTTGAAGAAAAGTAACTCTTGAGTTTCAACGAATATGCCAGATTGGGCATCTCTGATGGGAGTCCTTTCCTTCAGCCAACCACTATGTTTTATCCCTCCCATTAGGTGTGTCTGACCTTGACAGCCAAACGCATGGCTCGCAAGAACTGCTTGGTGAAGAACTTGGAAGCTGTGGAGACCTTGGGCTCCACTTCCACCATCTGCTCAGACAAGACGGGGACCCTGACTCAGAACCGAATGACTGTTGCCCACATGTGGTTTGACAACCAGATCCATGAGGCTGATACCACTGAGGATCAATCTGGTGAGGATTGTTGTGGGGAGTGGGAGGGAGTAGATATATCCTTTTTCTACCTAGCACTAAGAATAGTTGACCAATGGCCTTTTCATAGATGAGAGAATACAAGCTGAGGGGCTTCCTGTCTTCTTCTTGGAAGTCTCGAGCTCAGCTCTAGGCCCACTACAGATGCTCCCAGTTTTGCTGTGCATGGTGGGAATTATATGTAACAGACTGAGAAAGGTTGATGTAGAACCTTGATTGAAATTCCATTCTTCTCTTGTTACAGATTTGACCCATTCCCACCTACTGTTTCTCCTTCACCCAATTCTCCTTTTTCTCCCTGTTCCGCAATTCAGGAGAGTTCCCTTCTTAACCTAGAACCACCCTTCACCATCTTCCTTTACTTTTTAATTGCAGGCACGGCCTTTGATAAGAGCTCCCCCACCTGGCTGGCCTTGTCCCATATTGCTGGACTTTGCAACCGAGCTGTCTTCAAGGGGGGTCAAGAGAATGTGCCTATCCTCAAGGTGAGAGGAGGAGACGCATTCTTTGTGAGGAGACATGAGGGACATACAGCTGGGTCCTAGCAGCAGCTATAAAATTGAGAATTGCCATTGTGCTGGACATAAAGACAGGTGAAGATGTTAGGAATGAAGGTCGAGTGTAAGGAAAAGAGTTTTCATTTCTATACTCTGGGATGAAATATGGGAACATGAGAATACGCCTGCTGGATCAGGCCTAGGCTCATCTAACCAGCATCCCATCTTACATGGTGGCCCACCATATGCATCTAGGAAGCCCAGCCGTAGGAGATCAAGGCAGCTTTTCCATCTGTTGTTACTCTCATACACCCCTATATAGAGTAGACTGACCCAGCACCTAGTCATCAGGGCTGGTAGCCTCTGATAGACCTGTCCTCCAGGAATTGTACTGGACCCTTTTTGAAGCCTTCTAATTAGCAGCCGATCTACTGTGGCACCACTTGGATGCAGTTAACTCTGTCATGAATATAGTTAACTCTGAATATAGTTAACTGTCATTAGGACAGTAGAGTGATGCTGAGTGGCAGCAATGGGGAGAGAGTGCCAGGCGGCATGTCCAAACACAGGAAACTGAAACGATCCTTTTCTTCCCCCAAGCGTGACGTGGCAGGAGATGCTTCTGAATCCGCCCTGCTGAAATGTATCGAGCTTTCGTCTGGATCTGTGAAGCTGATGAGGGAGAAGAACAGAAAAGTGGCAGAAATCCCCTTCAACTCCACCAACAAATACCAGGTATAGATTCCTGAGCGTCCCTCAGAAAGGCATCTAATTCTAGGTTGGGTGACCCTTCATGTAAACAGAAGTTCTTCTTGCATTAAAAATGAAGCAAAATTAATATTGTCCACAGGGTGGTGAGCATCACCATTAAAGAAATCCCGAAGATTGTTTTTTTGGCTTGGCTCACATTCAAAATACATTTTGATCTCCAGGGTAGTCTATTTTCTTACTTCAAAAAAATTAAAGAACTAATAGTATAGCTATTATAATTCTAATCCCCCCAACCTTTTTTTTTTTTTGAAGAAAAAGGACCATACACAAAAACGAAGAAAAACACATAATTTGGGAGCTTGCATAAACTCACTTCAGCAGTGCTGTGTGTCTTGCCAGCTTCCTACTTATCACTTTGTCTCCCTTCCCAAATTGTAGAAATCCTATTCTTCCTTCACTTCCTTCACAACCTCAGTTCCATTTTCTAGCTATCCATTCTGCAACTCCTAAATGCAGCTTATGGAAACATACTAAATTTTAATTTTTAATATCACAGTAGAGGGACATTATTAAATACAAGATTGGCAAATAATAATATTAACCACACTGAGTCCTAGTGAAACGGAAATAAAATGAAATCAACCTTGGGCCTACCCCTTCTATTTGGAGTGTGGCCCCTGGCGGGTCACCAAGCACAGACTCTGACAGAAATAATATTGTGCAACTCTGTTCTAGAATCATAGAGTTGGAAGAGTTTAGAGATATCTAGCCCAACCCTTCCAGTAGTAATGTATGGCTGTGAGAGCTGGACCATAAAGAAGGCTGAACGCCGAAGAATTGATGCCTTTGAACTGTGGTGCTGGAGAAGACTCTTAAGAGTCCCCTGGACTGCTAGGAGGTCAAACCAGTCAATCTTAAAGGAAATCAACCCTGATTGCTCATTGGAAGGATTGATAATGAAGCTCAAGCTCAGATACTTTGGTCACCTAATGCGAAGAGAGGACTCTTTGGAAAAGACCC
This sequence comes from Liasis olivaceus, assembly GCA_030867105.1. Taxonomy (NCBI): domain Eukaryota; kingdom Metazoa; phylum Chordata; class Lepidosauria; order Squamata; family Pythonidae; genus Liasis; species Liasis olivaceus. Next base: position 20,968,844 of record CM061360.1, read on the forward strand.
TGATGCTGGGAAAGATGGAAGGCAAAAGGAGAAGAGGATGGCAGAGGATGAGATGGTTAGATAGCATCACTGAAGCAATGAGCATGAAACTGAGCAAACTCAGGGAGGCAGTGAAAGATAGGAAGGCCTGGCGCAATATGGTTCATGGGGTCACGAAGAGTCGGACATGACTTAACGACTGAACAACAACAAGCCCAACCCTACCTGGTGCAAGATCTGCTAAGCATTTGGGACAGAGGGCTGTCCAATGAAGAGGAACTCACTACTTCATGAGGCAACCTACCCTACTGGTTGACAAATCATACTATTAGGAAATCCCTCTTAATATCCAACCTGAATGGACTTTCCTGTAGTTTCAACCCAGTGATTATAGTCCAGCCCTCCAGGACAACAGCACCATCTTCCTCTTCCACAGGATCCTCCTGCAGCTATCCTTTCTTTTTCATCTTTTCAGCTGAGGAGAAAAGACTGAAGTGATGGGCAGCAAAGAATAATTAGGGGAAGATGATAATGTTTAGACTGCTTATAAAATTCTGTGCCATGAGCAGGATTGCAAGGACAAAACAGAAATGATCTGGAATCCCCGAGAGACCATATCAGGAACACACTTCAGAAAGATCTTCTTGGATATAGAAAGACAGCAAGGGGCTGGCTGAGAATTTTGAGAGTTGTAGTTCCAGAATTTCTGGAGAGCACCAGGTTGGGGAAGAATTAGAGGAAGTAAATACTGGTATTCCATAGTTCCCACTTGAGGGTTGAATCAGAGAACCAAACACAGTTCCCACATTCTGGGAATCTCAGGCCCATCAGCTTTAATCCCCGTCTTTTCTGCTGACAGACGGGAAGGATTAGCTAGGATTCCCAGTGTGCCACGACCTGGAATGATTGTTCTTGGCAAACAGTCTCCAGAGAGAAAAGGGGTGGTGCTCCTGGGTGAAGTCAACGTGCACTGCTGCTATTGTTGTTTAGGGCCAAAGCCAGTGGACTCCGGCTAACATCCGATGACCGATGTAATACTGGTTTGTTACATGGTCAAACAAATCATGATGGCAGCTGTGACAGTGCAATCAAAACGTCGCCTGTTTCTTATGGGCATTGCAATTTGTCACTCTATATTCCATTTCATGAGCAACGTGGGTTAAGCAGTGGCCTCCTAGGTTTGTAATCTGGGGCTGCTCTTTCTGTCCTGAATGATCTCGTTTTCTGCTCACCTTGCAGCTCTCGATTCATGAGACAGAAGACCCCAACGATAACCGCTACCTGCTGGTGATGAAGGGGGCACCTGAGCGTATCCTGGACCGATGCTCCACCATTATGCTCCAAGGGAAAGAACAGCCTCTTGATGAAGAACTCAAAGAAGCTTTCCAAAATGCCTACCTGGAGCTCGGAGGCCTTGGCGAGAGGGTGCTGGGTATGAATGGCTGGGGAGAGGATCCAGGGGTAGTTGGAGGAGACTGAAGAAGGCAAGACACCCATGGACAGGAGGACTAGATTTCATGCAAAATTTAGAGAAGCTAATTAATTTTTTTTAAAAGGTCAGCTAGAAGAAGTCAAGCATCCTCTATAGAAGCTTAGATATCATTTTCTGAACCCAGATTTTCCAAGACAGGTGGGCTAAAAAGGGCATGAAGGCCTAGTTGGGGAGGGATGCCGAATTGAAATCTGTGCTCAGTGATTCTGTGTCCGTGTTCATACAACCTGATAAGCATTAATGAAGTTTGTTTGGTTGTGGCTTAGAGGGTTGTACGAATCAAGTTATTATGGCAAATCCAGTAGCCCTGAATTTGATGTCATTTGTTCTCTATTAAAAGTGGTAGAGCTTGAGTTAACCTTGCAGAGACTTACTGAGCAATACCCATTCTTTGGCATTTGACCTGGTTATTGGATTAACAATTTTCTGGGTCTGTACAATACATTGATCCATAAATTAACCAAATGGACAGGGTTCCCCTACTGCTCTAAGCCACACAGAAATTAAACAAATTTACCGTACTTAGCATGTTGAATGAATGCAATCTATAAGTACTATAAATGTTTTTACAAAAGCTGAAATATCTTGGGGGCAGGATACCTAAGGTGTTCTTGACCTAGAAGCTACTTTATCCCAGAGCCAATCCTGCATGGCTTACATTGCATTGGGGGGGGGGGGTCTGTCTCTTCTAAGATACAACCAAGATCTTTGGGTAAGTTCTGGCCATCCAGTTTTCCACGCCAAACTTTCTCCTTGTTTTCCCGACCACCATTTTTCCTTCCAGGTTTCTGCCACTACTACTTGCCTGAAGAGCAGTATCCGAAAGGGTTTGCCTTTGACTGTGATGATGTCAACTTTTCTACCGATAACCTCTGCTTTGTAGGACTCATGTCCATGATTGACCCACCCCGTGCTGCTGTGCCCGATGCTGTGGGCAAATGCCGAAGCGCTGGCATCAAGGTAAAGTAGTTTAAGAGTCCAGAACAGTGTTTCTCAACCTTGGCAACTTGAAGATGTGGGCTGGGGAATTCTGAGAGTTGAAGTCCACACATCTTCAAGTTGCCAAGGTTGAAAAACACTGGTCTAGAAGATGAACTGCAAGTGTTCCTTGAGTGAATTGCTGGACAGCTTTGTATAGACACACTTTATCCAGTTCAGAGATATAATCCAGTGTGGCCTGAAGGCAGGTGTTTTGAAATCTCTTTATCTCAACTTTGATGCTACAGAAGGCCAATTCTCTCTCCTAAGCAGCCTTTTTTATTTCAGTCTCCTTATAGTGAAAAGATCTGAAATGGTTCAGCTGGTCACTCAAACTCCTATGGCACAAATTCAATTCTCTTTAATTAGTCAGTTGACCCCCAGACTCCAGAATCCAAGGTCCTCCTTTTTGTCCATGATTAATTAATGGATTGGCCTGAGGTTTGCAATATCTTATGTGATGTCACAGCAGCTGAGCCAATGGTAGCTTCTGGCTTGTGTCAGACTGAAGATGTACCAGGAAGATCTACCAAGAATCCCGCAGCTGCCTAGGACTTCTTAGAAGCAATTGCCCTTGGAAACCACCTTATCTATCTCAATACTTCTAACTCTTAGAAATGAATTGGGTTGGACAACTTATTCTGCTTTAGTGGACAGTCTTCATGCTCCCCCAGACTCCTTTAATAACCATGCTTTTCCTCTACAGGTGATCATGGTAACAGGTGACCATCCCATCACAGCTAAAGCCATTGCCAAAGGTGTGGGAATTATCTCTGAGGGCAATGAGACAGTGGAAGACATTGCTGCTCGGCTAAACATTCCCGTCAATCAGGTCAATCCCAGGTAAGAAGAAAGCAGGGAAGGAGGAGATCAACATGTGGGTCTGGGGAGAAAGCAAGAGATGCCAGGACATCATGGAACAGAGAGGACAGAGAGTTGGACAACAGAGACTGGGGCAAGAAGCCACACACCTGAGAAGGGTTGGCTATTTTTCTTTTGTCCTGTCACCATATTATGAAATGGTTTTCTCAGTGAAGCTAAGCATAGATAATACCAGAATTAAGTTTTATTCTATAACTGTGTGTCAATTAGATATCTGTTTAGTTATGATGGCTTTCTCCTTCACTACCCTCTGTGGGAATTCAATAAATTGTTGTTTGGTGAAGGCATCTCCTGGAGGGCTATAACTATTCATCCTGACTAAAACTGAAATGTAGTTGTGTTCTTAGAAATTCTTAGAGGAAGGCAGGAAGACAAATATAGCAAAACAACATTGAAATGCTGAGGCATAACAGCCCACAGCTAGCCCTCTATCTGAATATGGGGTGGTAATGATTGCCCTATACCCACTATCCATTCTGTCTTTTGTCCACTTAGAGATGCCAAGGCTTGTGTGATCCATGGGACAGATTTGAAGGACATGTCTACAGATCAAATTGATGAAATCCTACAGAATCACACCGAGATTGTCTTTGCCCGTACTTCTCCACAGCAGAAACTCATCATTGTGGAAGGTTGCCAAAGACAGGTAGAGATTGAGAAGGACGTCCAACCAACAGTGCACTTCATCTATATCTCATCCAGCTGGAAAATCCTATTAAATTTGTCTTCTCCAACTAGCAGAGAGTTCATACAGCTAATAAAGGACTTCCAGTGGAGAATAGTGCAATACAGTAAAAATATGCACAACAAAATGCATTGTTTTACAAATTGAGAGGGTGAGGGAAGAGTTTTGCTAATCCCATAGCCTACAGATTCCACCAGCTGCGTCCTCTGAATCTCACCTTTTCACAACGGAAAGCACTCAGCATGGAGGTGCTAAAAATACTTTGAATGTGCAGAGAGACTCTCTTCCCTTGTAGACGCACATAATCCCTTCTCTACCTTTAAAACAGTATAGTACACGAACAATTTAGCATTTCATCTGCATTGTGTGTAACAACTCCATTGTCAGGCTCTTTGGCAGCTGCATCCAATTAAAAGTGGTTCTTTCTAACTCAGAGTTTTCTTTAGCAAGATTTATTGAGATGAACCTAATAGCATTATAAGAATTGCAGCAGCTGAACTATTTCCCGTTCAGAACTAATTTATTCCTTAGTATAATACATCAGAGACTTTTTGAGTTTCTTTTTAATAGCCTTCCTGTGAATAGGCGGGGGGGGGGGGTCTTTTCACTGAAAACAGAGAAGCTTGCAGCTGGCTGTTTCCATAACAGTCCCCTTAATCTTAATCAGTCTTGGAACCAGTCATCGCATCTGTTACCAAAATCTCACTCAGTTTGCTCCTAGACTTTCCAAGCAGCTCAGATTTGCAAAAACTATCAGGTAATGTTCTCTGTAGTGAGCAGGTGTTATCACTGGATACAGCTGGCAATGTTGTGTGAACTAGGTTGATTAGATACCCTAGTGCAGGTTGAGCACCCATTTCTTACTGCCATTTTCTCCATCAAAACCATCTCTTTTTGGCAGCATTGTCACCCAACCATCTTTTGGAACATCACCTATTCCCTGTTGCTGATGGTGCCTTTCTTCCCCCTTAGGGTGCAATTGTGGCTGTAACAGGTGATGGAGTGAATGACTCACCTGCCCTGAAAAAGGCCGACATTGGAGTAGCCATGGGCATTGCTGGCTCTGATGTCTCCAAGCAGGCTGCTGACATGATTCTCCTGGATGACAACTTTGCCTCTATTGTCACTGGAGTTGAAGAAGGTAAGCAAGGAAAGGGAGATTGGTTCCCCCTCCCTCTACAACAGTCGGATTGAGGGTGGAACTCAGTTGTAGGCACTGTTAAAATGTTACTTCTGGGAGGAAAGTTATACAGCATCAGAATTCAGAGAGGGATTCTACGAATCATCTCAACGAAGATATCCCATACAGTAAGTTACCCAATCTATAAACAGGACCAGGCAATTTATGAGCTTAAGATGGCAATAGATCCTTGGCATAGTATCAAGTGGTTTTCAATCTAATTTCAAAATTCCTCTGCAAGAAATCCATTTAGTCATTCTGTAAAAGCTGTTTCTCTTTCTTCCATGCAGAGATTGTCAGGAAGAGAGGGGAAAAGGGGCATTAAAGAGAATGAGTATTCCTCCCAATTTTGCTTCTTGACCATCACTTCTTTCAGTCCTGCTCTTTATACAGCCCCAGCAGGTTATTCCTGGAGGAATATCACCCACTCCAGAAAGAAAGGTGATTCCTCCTAAAGCATCTGCACCAGATATCTAATTTTCCTTGGATCTCCATGTTGGAGGAGATGACAAATACATTGTTCTCGCTCAAGGCAGAAAGCATTCCAGACAGATGTTTATCCAGCTGTGGCTCACATACATCCAGCAAAGGAGTACCCGTCCCCATCCAAGGGGATCTGTTCTATGCTGTCCTATTTCCTAATGCTGCTTTCCTCAAATGGGTGCCCTCCAGATGTATTGGAATTACACCTTCCTTAATTCCTCACCAGCATGGCTGGCCACAGGAGTACAGTAGTAATTCTGACATGTATCAAGTCCTGTCAATTTGATATGGTGCTGAGAAGTTGGAGGGGTTTATTGCCCAGAAGTTCCAAAAGAAAAAAAAATTAGACCAATTTATCTATTGAGTTGGGTGACTGACCCCTCGAGCGTGGCTTCTTTGAGCCACTGTTTCATTACTAAACTAAACTAAATTCTTCCTATTTTCAACTAATATTATAATCTTCCTGGTAACAATGTTATAGCTGCTTATTCTTTTCCAAGAAACCCTTTTCTAAGATTTGAAAGGGGAGAGGATAAGAGTTACTAACCCTGTGTTAGGAAAGAAGAGGAGGAGAAGATTGTACCAATGGTGTAGAAATCTTGACTTTGGTGAACCCTGCTTCTTCTGCTCCCCAGGTATGCCCCATTCTCTCCCCATTATACCCATTTGTCTCCCTCTCACCAGGACGTCTGATCTTTGACAACCTGAAGAAATCCATTGCCTATACCTTGACCAGCAACATCCCAGAGATTACTCCCTTTTTGCTCTTCATCATGGCCAACATCCCACTGCCTCTGGGCACCATCACCATCCTCTGCATTGACTTGGGCACTGACATGGTGAGTTCTCTCCCTTACATTCATTTTCCCCCCAATGCCAAGTGTTTCAGCATTGCCTCCTTTGCTTCCTCTTTCCAACCCTTTTCACAGATAGAAGGGTGCTCTCTAGAGTTTGCTTCTCTGCCAAGATTCAAAACCTGAGACTAATCCTTAATTACAAGGGACAGCAGACCCTGGCTTGGACTACTTTTGACTGAAGGTGTCAAGAAACAGAACTGCACACTTCTTCATGGAAATTATCATAATTCTCTGCACATAGAAAACTTGGACTAGGCTAGTTTAGAGACCTTCTCTCACACAACTAAATGTCACACAGGGAATCCTCTCATTACCTTCTCATGCTTGTTAAGGCTTCCACCCCTCAAGGACCTTGGAAACCATAATTCTTACAACCAAAATTCTCTTGTTACCTTTTGTAGAACTGGGGAGATGCATCTAAAGTGCAGCTTAAACTGTGTTTGAATGATGTTTATAGCTTGAGCAGGAAGGCAGAGGCACAGAATCATGTTTCTTGCAGAGGTAGGCCCTTGCATATCTCTGAAAAGAAGGAAGACGTGATTCAATAAATAAATGGATGGATGGATGGATGGATGGATGGATGGATGGATGGATGGCAAAAGAAGACAGACTTGGGGAAAATGACCAAAAGCAGCCTGATCTTTCATTCTAGTTCTTTGCCTGTTCTTTCCTCCAGGGACTGGAATGAGAAAACCTAAATCTTTAAATATAAGACAAAGCCTGTTATCGAGCAAACTATACAATCTCCATTCCGTTTTCCCTCCAGGTGCCCGCCATCTCCTTGGCTTATGAAGCAGCTGAGAGTGACATCATGAAGCGTCAGCCCCGAAACCCCAGGACTGACAAGCTGGTGAATGAACGGCTCATCAGTATGGCCTACGGGCAGATTGGTGAGTGAGGTGCAGGCAACGGGTTGGGATGACCTCAGAAGTGGACTATACGAGATAGAAGACAGGTTGGACAGGGTTGGCCTTGTCACAGTAAAGGAATCTGGAGATCCAAATAAAAATGGGCAGTCCTGTAGAGCAAAGGGAGAAATATTTCTGACAGATGAATGGGTTATGCACAAGACTCGGCCAACGACTCCCTACTCCATGCATCAGACGAACAAACTTGATGCTGTTTGCATTATTTGGGAGGAAGTACTTGGAAGTAAAGAGAGAGCAATCCTAAACTCTGATTTTAAAGAGCCATGCTTGGTGAGCATTTTTAGGGTTGAAGTCGTCACCTTGTTTTCTTCATCTCACTTGCATCATGGAGGGAGATTGTGGGACAACATTGGTTAAGTTGGCCTGGGATGATGCAAATTATAGTCCAACACATTTGAAGACCATGGGGTTGGTGGTTTATAAAGTCTTTCTCTACTGCCATAAAGAGCCAAAAAAGCTGGACCTTTCTCCTCAGTGATTAAGATAAAACTGCAGATCTGGAAAATATAAAAGCTTCACTGATCAACTCTGAGTGCATAGCTTAATAAAACAGGAATAGTAGCAACAATATTTTAGGCACAGTAATAATAACGAACACAGAAACGTTATCATTGAGTCATGATTGATCAAACTACGTTCATCTCTTAGCAGTTATAATAGTTTCTATACAGGGAGATCAAGGAGAGGGGATCAGCTTTGTTTCAACAAATATGGTCTTCTGTGAGTACAATGCTATTTTGGTTTGTGGAGAAACCAAAACATAGAACTCTGTGGGATGGGCCTTGGAATACACACAGAATCGCACTGCAGTTAATAAAGCTCTTGCTCAAAGTCTAGTCCTTGGCATCTCCAGTTAAAAAAAGGATCAGGAAGCAGATCATAGGAAAGTTTATCTGAAATCCTATTGAGTGATGGCAATTAGACAGGAAAACACTGGCTAGTTGGGTAAATAGTCTTCCTTCTATAAAGCAGTTCCCTACATCTCTATCATATATGGTGGCTCTGCTACATGTGAACCTGAATTGTTATCGTAGGATGACAACTACAATAGAACATAATTCATATAAATGCTTCCACTTATATTAATCTCTCCAGGATGGATGAATTTCATGCCCAATGAAATGAACTAATTTGCTTTTGCAATGAGTGAGAATTACCAAGCAGAAAAGCTTTCCCTATTGTTCGAGGTCTCATAGGTCCTCAGGGACAAAAATCCATGCAAGCAGTGGGGCGCTTGCCTTCCATGGCGGCACAGGGCTGCACCTCAGATGCAGCTTAGATGTGAAAGCATGGAGGATTTGAAGTTTAAGAGTTAAGAGAGCTGCAAAGAGATGGGTAGGTTGGAATGGAGGAGCTAGACAGAAGGACTTCCCCAACTCCCAAATTCTCTTTCAGGAATGATTCAGGCACTGGGCGGCTTCTTTTCCTACTTCGTGATCTTGGCTGAGAATGGGTTCCTTCCCTCTGTTCTTGTTGGCATCCGTCTTAATTGGGATGACCGGACAGTCAATGACCTGGAGGATTCATATGGGCAGCAGTGGGTAAGTAGAGGAAAGCAGCAGAACCAAGTTAGCTATTTGGGTCACTTTACAGAAAGGAAGGCTGAGATCCAATCCCTGCTTAGTGGCAGTTCTGTTTGAACAAACCTACATAAAGTGGTGTTACGCATGTTTTAGACGTTCTTGTTCCAGGAATTTCTGTCTTTATATGTCTGAAATTAATTTGATCACTCTTTACATGCTGATATTTGATTTCATTTCTGGTAATTGACCATTGACATTTCCAGTTCTAACTGGTTCCACGGAAATATATTTTGCAGTGGCAATGCTGCCATAGAATTAGATCTTGTGCCTTTTGAAGATGTTGTGTTCAATACTGTACTGTGACACTGTCTTTTGCTGAAATGTGCATGATTTGATATTGCTAGTGGGAAGAGAGAGAGAGCTGTTTTAATTTTCTGCCAATGCTAGATTTTAGTCCTAAAATTAACAGAATGACAGCATGGCTGGCTGGGGAATTCTGGGAGTTGAAGTCCACACATGTTAAAGTTGCTGAAGTTGAGAAACACTGGTGTAAGCCATAGAGGAGGCTTAATTAATGGACACTTTCATATATAAAATTAGAATAAAATTCCAACAAATGAACCACATTCTGAAATTTGGAGAGGCTCCTTCAGGCTGTGAAGCCCTATACTGAAGTTTGCTTAGCTTATCCTTAATCCAGCTTGGTGATTGACAGATATCCCAGATGTCACTCAAGTTAACTTGGAACTGAGCTTTTGCTGAATTAACAGTACAATTGCAGCAGCTGTGATGCAGGTGGAGAGTTGTTTTAGGAGAGACGAAGAAAGCAGGAACTTCCATCTCCTCCTTACACCCCATAAAGTGTCTAATCTTGAACTGAGAGAGCAGGTTCAGTTATGCAAGAAAGCATGACAGGGAGTTGTGTTTCTAGTTCTGGAGGTTGATTCCCCGTTTCCTTCCTAGACCTACGAGCAACGCAAAGTGGTGGAGTTCACCTGCCATACAGCCTTCTTTGTCAGCATCGTGGTGGTACAGTGGGCTGACTTGATTATTTGCAAAACCAGAAGGAATTCTGTCTTCCAGCAAGGCATGAGGTATGGCGGCTTGGTTTCCTGTTTGCCAAAAAAAGAACATAAACGCCGTCTTGCTACCCAGAAGAGAAGTCTTTACCAAATCTTAGGGGCAGGGGTGTGTCCATTATAGCCAGTGAAATCAAATGACTTAACTTGATTCCCAGAAACTTAAAAAAAAAAAATCTAAGCAGCAATAACTTTTTTTAAAAGGTGATTTTTTAAAAAATTTCTTGCCAGCAAAAGACTGGACAATAGTCGCAGGCTGCAGCCAGTCTGTTCTCAGCCATTTATTTGTTTGTTTATTGAATTTAAATAGGAGCCCATCTCAACCTTGTGACACTAGGTGGCTCATGATACAAAAGACACAAAACAAAACAAAAAAAATTGTAAAATTATAATTGGCGATTACTGGCAGAAAACAAGCAGGCTGGGCTGTCTGGCCTGTTTTTTGCCAGCAAGCAAGGAACAAGGGGTGTTTTCATGGGGCTTGTGTGCAATGACATCACTGTAGACACCCTGCCCTTACAGCAACATCATGATGCGGGCATGGAGAGGAGGAGCTTGTCCAGTGACATCACTGTGGGGTGGGGCTTGCTGTAACTTGTCCATCCCACTTTGTTGCAGGCACCTCTGTTTAGCAAACAGTGCGTGTTTAGGATTTGTCTGGGATTCAGAAGTTGTGATCTTCAGTTAGGAATCCCTGTCGTATGTGAGGATCAGGACTTCTCATGGGGAGCTATAGGCTAGTCCACACAAGGGCTGGATTTGTGCCTGCAATTTCCCATGGCTGGGTTCAAACAACATCTTTAACTTGGTTATTTAATTCATTCCTCTTTGGGATTTGCACAATACCCTAAGCCAGAATCTAACCCATCCAGCTGATTGGTTACAAAAAATAAGTAAATAAAATAACCAATCTTAGTGTGCTGAGTGAAGACAGCTCCGAGTTTTTTCACTGACATGGTTAAGCATGTTGTGGGAACTCAGCCCTTACGTGCAAGGAAACTGTGATGCCTGGGGGTGGGTAAGGCCCCTCCGGGTTCTTTGGCAATGGTGATTAGGGCTGTGCAGCCATGCAGGTTTGAATGTGATTCAGAGCCTGTGTACAGGCTGATGTTATTTCCTTTCTCTTCACAACCTGTCCATCCATCCATCCATCCATCCATCCATCCATCCATCCTCAACCTCTTCTCTTCTCTTCTCTTCTCTTCTCTTCTCTTCTCTTCTCTTCTCTTCTCTTCTCTTCTCAGAAACAAGATCCTTATTTTTGGTCTCTTTGAGGAGACCGCCTTAGCCGCCTTCTTATCTTACTGCCCCGGCATGGATGTGGCTCTAAGAATGTATCCTTTGAAGTGAGTACCGACTTTTTATTCTGTTGGGAGGGGGCTTTTTCTGTCTCTCATGCAAGTTTGTTGGAATCCAAAGAGCTGGGCGCCCTCTCAGCCCTTCACCCTCCCCAGCTCTTGTGCTGAATGTGCCTTCTCTTCTCAGGCCAAGCTGGTGGTTCTGCGCCTTTCCATACAGTTTCCTCATTTTTGTGTATGATGAAATCCGTAAACTCATATTGCGCCGTAACCCAGGAGGTGAGAGGGGCCCGGGAGAGCTGGTTGGGGGATGTGAGGGCCTGAATGGGCTGCAAGGTTTACAGAAATATCCCTTCCCACGTAACGGAAGCCGTCAATCCTGGAGCTTTAAAATACAGCTTCCTATGTTTAGTACAATATTTTTCCATGTATCGGTCATTTTGCAGACAGTCCTAAGCAAAGTATGCTTTTACTTTGAGGAATTCATGAACTAAATTAATTCTCCCTTACTGTCCTGTGTGCATCTTGAATCTTTTCCTTTCCTTTCCTTTCCTTTCCTTTCCTTTCCTTTCCTTTCCTTTCCTTTCCTTTCCTTTCCTTTCCTTTCCTTTCCTTTCCTTTCCTTTCCCCTTACCCTTACCCTTACCCTTACCCTTACCCTTACCCTTACCCTTACCTCTCCTTTCTCTTCCCCTATCCATCCTTTCCTTTCTCCTTCCTCCTTTCTCCTTTCCAAAAAAACCACAACAGTTTTCAAATGCAAATTCCTCGGGGCAAGGCCCTGTTTTGGGGCAGAAATTGGGGTCCGGTTATCCTGCCTTGCACAATCAAGAGCATTTTTTCAGCCCTGCAAAGTTCTTCCTGCCTGGCTGATCATTATTTTCATAATCTGTTCCGTCATCTTACCCAGGTGGGGGTATACATAAGGAGCAGATGAAACAGACGGGAGGATTCTGGATCGCATTTGGAGGGAGGGCCCTAATGGCCATCTGGCACTGATGCCTAATCTGTATTCATTTCTTCTACAGGATGGGTGGAGAAAGAAACCTACTACTGAATCTCTTCCTGTGTCCACTGCTGGTTGTCTCCCCTGCTGGGGGGGAATCTTGACCCTCCAAACTTCTGCCTAATCCTCCCCCCGCCCCCCATGATGATGAGAGATTGCAACACCAGGATCATATGCCGGGACAGAGGAACCACAGAGCCCTCCTTCCCCACCCCTTTTTCGCAACCCAGGCTGCTGGGATGGGAAATCTGTCCGGTCTCGTACTGCATGCATGCCCCAGACTGGAGGCAGGGGAAGGGACCCCTCTACCTCTCACCCACCTCTACTCTCTGCCAAATTCTACCTTGGTTTCTAGAAGCAGGCTGGGGAAGAGAGAGAGGGGGGGAAATGCCGTGGAGATTGGGGCAATATTTCTTTACCTCTGCAAACTTCCCTCCTCCAACCCCAATGTACAAATTCCCTTCCAGAGCTGGTATTGAACCGGGGACCAGCTGCCTTTGAAACGACATGCCTCGGATAGGGGAGCCAAACAGGATGGGGTTTGTGGGGGACAGGGGGATGATTACGACCTGGTTAGCGCTAGTAAGATGTCTGACCCTGATTGGGGGAGGTGAATTCCTCCTCTCCCCACCCCACCCGCCGTGCCAATCTGTTCCCTGTTTCCTTTCCCCTGTGAGAAGCGTGTGCGTGTGTGTGCGTGTGGGTATGGGTGATTGTGTGTGTCTGCACATGTGCAAACGAGGGGGACAGAGGTCAGCCATGGATCTTACTGTTCATTTTTGGAATAAAAAGCAGCAGGGTTTTTCATTCCTCTCCCCCATAACCCTTAAGCCTGACTCTGTAGATGTTTAAATGAAACCTAAAGGGGTGGAATCTCTTTATTTTGCATGTACATTTGCTCTCCTAGGATCATGACAGCAACTGAAGCCACCTTCCCCCCAGTGGTCTGCACCCTTTGGAGAGGGCCTTTGGGTTGTCCCCCGCAACCGGCCGAGAGGAGGGGGTGACGTTTCGGGCTGTGTTCCCACTGGTGCTTAACTTTGCCCCCTCCCCTTGGCTAGCCATGCTCCTGTTTCTTGAGCCTGCTACTTCAGCCATAGCCCCTTCCTGGAAGAGCCCCTCTCATCTAAGCTGCAAGGGCGGGGAAGGGAAGGGATCGCTCGCTCCTGGTGGGTTAAGGCGGCTTCATCTCTCTGTGCCTCCTCCACCCCACATCACATCAACCTTTACGTTCTTTGTAAGGTGGGAGGCGAGGGGAGGGGGGACATAATGTCAGGGTAGGTGTTTTCTGTCCTGTCCCATCTCCCCTGCCCCTTTCGGGATCGTGTCGTCGTGTGAACCAACCAAAACAACAACAAAAAAACCCCAACAGATTTAACAAATAATTAAAGAAGTGGAATATTTAATATGAGATATGTGACCGCCTCATTATATACACCAGGGGTTCGATGCCCCATCTGTTGGGAAAAACAAGAAAAGAAAAAGAAAATGCATGTGAGAGTCCATCTACCAGTTAGGCAGAATGAGAGGGTGCACGGAGGCCATAAAATTGTGGGTTGTGCTGTACCGAGACAGAGTGGAACAAAGAGTGTGCGCACATTTGAATACAACTCAGCCATGATCTCTGGGGCTAATGATTTGGACACAGTTCCCAGAAGACCGACCACACATGCAAGGGAAAACACGGTGCAAGCACTGATATTATAATAATCTGCAACCTTGACTCCTGGGGATGTGCAGAAAGTGAAGATGGAGTTGGAAATCGTGTTTATTCAAGAATCCTGCATGCATCTCAGTGACAGTGAAGGCAAAAGTGGGTGAGATGGCCATGAGGTCACATTTTGCTGAAGACAACCCAATCCAGTTTAGAGCTGGCTGTAAGGGGGAGCGGGGGGAGGGAGGGGCAAGCACCCAACCCAGGAGGAAAGGTTGGAGGGAATTGGTGTCAGCCTTATAGCACTTCACTCTGGGGCCTTCTTGGAGATTCTACTTCAGCTCCCCTTGAAGACTAATATCCCCCACCCTCCCTGGTCTAGTACTGTCTCCTGCGTTAAGATGCTGCTTAACTCAGTTCATGTAATTGGATTGAGGTTTTTTTTCCATCTGGCACCCAGGGATGGGAGGGAGAGGAGGAGGAGGAGGAGGTCATAAGGCCACAAAAGGATGGAGAGCAGGATAGAGACGGCCATGGTGACAAGGCAGGTGAGGATGCTGAGATTGGGCATGGGTAGAATGATGGGTATTGTTCTCCCACCTGGATTATGCAGCATCCAAGAGGCCTTGCAAATTCTATCCTTCCTGAGGGTTGAGGACTGCCCACATTGTCCAAACTCTTGTGCTTCTGAGGATCAGCCAAATAGGAAACCACTCTATAAATGGAAACTTTTGGCATGGAAAGGGTGAAGAAACACAAGGGAATGGGGTGGGGAGGGGGAGGAGAGGGGAAAAGGGAAGTCTTAAGTGCATCATTTTGGAATGCAAGGCCAGGGGTCACTAAAGGTATAGAAGCAAGAATGGTTTTAAAAAGCAGACCACCACCTTAACCCATTCCTGACCTATAATCTAGTAAGTAATGTGGCTGAGCAAGAGGAAAGGAGAAGGAATATCTCCACCTAGGTGCAGATTCCCCCGACTTTTGTTAGCCTCAGGCCTTCATCGCCTGCTTCACACTCTAAAAAATAAGAAACCAGCAAAAGGCACCTTCATTTGGAAGGATTCAATAAAAATGCCACATTTTGAATTAACTAATCCCACTTGATCCAAGAACAGGCACCATCCTGCCTTCCCACTTTGTTGCCTTCCACTATAACTCCACAATTCCAAGCTAGCCTGCTATCAACTGGGAGTGGCGGGGTAGTTCATCAAAGGGGTGGACACCTGGTTGGGAAAAATCAGTGGTAACCGACTGGAAGCAGGTAAAAGACACAGCCCGTTGCAAAAGGAGGAAAGAGAATTATCATCTTCTGATACTGTTTGGACATTGCTAATGTAATGGGGGAGGGCCCACAAATATTTCCATCATCACCCACCTTTAGAAAAAGTTGGGCTACCACATCTGGACTGAAAAAATCCAGACAGCTACAACAAATCCTTTGCCATCTAGTGGTGATCACATGTTTTGCAACCTACTTCTGGTAGTTCCTGGGAAATAACCATTAATCCCACGCCATCCCTCCATCTGCTTGAACACCTGAACACGGCAGCTTTTTGCAGTCTTATGTGAGTCTCCTTGAAAGGAAATCCACACCGCGTGGCTGCCAAGAATTACCCACTAGGCAAAAACCACCTTTCTTGAATGACTTCCAATAAATTGCTTTGAAGGACCACGCCGTTTCCTAACAAAGGATTCAGAAACTGGAAGATTCCAAAAGTCATGAAGCCGAACTTGATGCAATCCATGATGAAAAAAGCCCTCCAGGCTTTCATTAAATATCTCTAATGAAGGAAAGCCAAACGTCTGCTAAAGCAACTTTTTCCACTTAAAAACCACAGTTTAAAAACTTTCCTAATGTTTTGCTGAAATCTTCTTTCTTGGAATGGAGTCTGTGGGTTTGGGCCCTAATCTGATGCAGAAGGCTGGACAATTATCGGTCACATTGGCTAAGTTTATGGAGCGCTAATTAAATACATCAGGAACACATCACATTATTAATCCTCCTCTAAGACATTTCTCTCTCACTCACACACAGAGGCTGAGTTTGCACATAGTAAACCTTGCCCCGTGACATCCATGAGAAAAATTCTCCTGGAAGCCATGGAAATGTCCTGCTACAACGAACAGAACAGAACAGATTATCTGTTACCAGAATATTAATCATTAGTACAACTACACAGTTTAAGACTCTTAATTTCCAAAAGTGAATGATATTGGATAGGAACTAGAACATGTAACCTAAAGAAAGGCCAAGCCGAAGCAGAGATAGAATTGCTAGTTGTAAGTTATTAGAAAATGAAATGGAAAATATAAATATGTATACTAAATCGTTGCAGTAATATTGTAGACTAGACTAATAGGAGCTTTAAAAAGAACAAGGTTTCTTCTGTACATTTCAAAAAGATTTCTACGAGATAAGGCTCCTGCTCATTATGTCTCTTGTGAAAAAGCCCCAGTGCAGATCTGCTGCCCGAATACCAACATAGCTCAAGCTATTAAAAACAAGAAAACACGAACTGGACCAAACTCCTCCAAATGTGAAGAACCGGGATTAATTTACTTAGGGGTCATGCAGAGATTCAGCTTTTCCAACCTTGATAGCTTTTGTTTTCCCATATTCCATCTTTAGCAGACAAATGCAGCAGTGGTAAAAAATACGTGATGTGTGATTTTTGACACATCGTTGCCGAACAAGCTGCAGACCTTGGAAGAAAACATGGCAGAGTCACTAGGCATAAGCTTGATGTACTCCTGTGGGTCACTGCACACATTAAACACTCAGAGGAGGCGTGGATTAATGTTACTGTTTCTTTAATGTTACTGATAAGAGACAAAGGAGGCTGGGTTCAAGATGTCTGCCTGGAACCTCTAGTGCTTGGCTCCCGGGAAAGCAGCGATGGGATCTAAAAACCTACAGAGGAAATATTTTAACAGCAGCATTCTATTATATATTCAGTGAAAAAGCCCATGGTCACTGGGAACAAGAAGTTTAGAGATGGGGAGAAGAATGCCTGAAGAATAAGACTAAAGGGCAATCTCAGTAGGGTAGCCACTGAGAGCTTTAAAGATTTGGAGGAAATGGCAATTTAAGATGGCGTGTTGACATTGCATGACATAGCAGCATTATATACACGGGTAATGTAACAGCAGCGGGATGAGGGAGAAGAGATGGAGGTGCAGGAAGTTCTCTGGCCATTCACACGGGCTCCATCTGAAGCTCATCGGTCTCCACAGATTCCAGTTCATGGAAGGCGGCGTGTGAACCAATGACTACCAACGTGGCACCTGCAGAGGATGACAGAAGAAACAGTGGGAAAGGAAAACACGGGGCGATCGATCACCTCCCCTTCTCAGGCTCACAGTGATGGGAGTCTTTCTCTTGTAGCTCCCAAGGACTTGTGAGGCCAAAAGCTGGATGAGGAAGGGAAGGAACCAAAGTAGAAAGGAAAGATTCCAACGCACAGTGTGATGGAACAGAATCCCAGATACCGGGATTTAACAACACTGCGGTTCCCGAGAAGGAAGAATGTAAAGTCAAGGTATTCACCCTGTTTTCAAAGAGAAGTACAGCATATATTCTCTTCTGCAAGGAAAATGTAACCGCAATAGAAAACGATGTCACTTCATTTTTTTCAGTTAAGCTTGCTGCTATAAGCAGCAATTAAAATATCCAAAGCTGATCACTTATGACAGGAGAGAGAGAGAGTCATGTGGGCAAAGCTAGGGCCCATCAACAATAACCAAAAATGGATCCAAGCAATCCACCATCCATGGTTCAAAATGTGAGCTAAGACGGATGAGTGGAATGCACCTGGAACAGCATTTTCCTACTTACTTACCCAGCACCCAAAAGACAGCTGAGCCAGCACCCGCCAGCCAGAAGAAAGGAAAAGAGACAGCTCCAGCCAGACTGTATTGATGAGCTGTGCTGAGTTCTCGCCCTAGAGGAAAAGACACGGAATCAGAATAAAGCCAACTGGCCCATCAGGCTGGGTTTCCATTGTTAAAAAAGGTGGCAGTCTTGAATGCTTGACTGAAGAGATACCAGCCTTAAGGCTACGCTTTTGCCTTCTGTGGTTTAGGAACTACGTGACAGGGCTGGAGTCTAGCAAAGGATGGAAATTTGTCAAAGATTGACACTATTCTTGTTGGTGCACCACCATCTTGTGGCTATTCTGGGAACTGTAGCTTTCAAGGACTTTTGCTGACAAGAGAATGCTTTCAAGTTAGCTATTTAATGCAGTGTTTCTCAACCTTGGCCACTTTGAGATGGGTGGACTTCAACTCCCAGAATTCCCCAGCCAGCCATGTTGGCTGGGGAATTCTGGGAGTTGAAGTCCACCCGTCTTAAAGTTGACAAGGTTGAGAAACACTGATCTAATGGATGGATTTAAGAAAGGGAACTGCCCTCCTCATATGAATATGAGCTATCGCTTTTCGTTTAATGCTGTATAATATGTAGTGCATTATCTCTCTCTCAGGATATCTACTCATCCTGAGAGTAGCTGTTCCTTAATTTACTATTAGAAATCGGTTTTTCATAAACTTATTATAATTTGCTTACTTCTTTTAGGCTCAGTGAGAGGAACCTCTGAATGCAACCCATAGTAACTTGGAGATAGCCCTGTTCCCTTTCCATGCCAAGGCAATGTGGTTTGGGAGCATCACACCTATATGTGATTTTGCACAAGTTGCAGCTCCTCCAATGCACCCATACAGTGACTATTAATCTTAGGGCAAAAGTATCTTCCACTGATGCCAAGATTTAAGCTTTGACCATTTTACTGTAATTCACTTGCTACTTTTGTTACAGCCTTGGTACTAGAAGAACGTTCCTTAATCTGGTGCCCTCCAGAAGTTTGAGACTTCAGTTTTCATAATCTGCAGGTGCTGGTGGTGCTGAGTAGATTTTATGGGAATTTATCTAGAAAGAGCCAGGATGGGAATCTCTACCTTACTATCATTTCATCTAACAATTAACTTTAATTAATTTAAACTAATAATATAGTTCTGAGCGTCAATAATTTAGATCTCCAGTTCAGCCTGCGCAACCCTATTTAGATGCCAGGGCAGCTGACTTGGAAATTCAGAAAAAATAGAGGACATAATCCACCAGTGATTATATGACAGTATTTCAGAAGGCTTTGGGCTGCATGATTGAATGTTTTTTCATAGCGAACATTTCCTAGCTATGGGAAGCCTGCATATCAAGGCTATGGCCTCCTCTTTCCCCTTATGAGCTAGCTTTCAACAAGCAAGGAGGTGTGGGTTTATTTTCTTAACTGTAGAAGGGCAGACGTTAAACAAGAGAAAATAATAGAAATGTTCTAGAACAGCATATCATGCATAAAACTCTAGGTTAGCTCCAAGCTTTGTTTTATGTTATTATTGCGCATGGTGCCTACGGAAACAAAAGATTGCCACTTACCAAGCAGAACAAGCTGTGACTGCTGGGTCTTCAAGTACATGATATAACAGGCTCCAAAGAACACAGCCAGTGCGATCAGAAGTAATGGAGATGTGATGCTAGCAGGAGAGAGGAAAGGCCAGTGGAGTTAAATGCATCATGAAACAACATGCATATCAGGATTTTCTCATGGGAAGAAGGTCATCCCGTTTAGCTATACAAAACAAGTGTTGAGATTACAAAGTATCTTGTGATGTTGTTATGATTTTCACTGCCACCTACTGTATGTGTGTGTGTTAGTTATTCAGTGGGGGTGTTATACTAGCAATATATGGGAGTGAAATGCCCAATAAGTGAGAGAGTGTGTTTTACTTTGTTCAGTTAACCATGTAGGTTTTTATGGGTTATGTAGTCCTAACTAGTAACCAAGTAGTGAACCTCTTCTCTGAGAGTGTTTTTTTAGCTAGAGGCTTTGCAGTGATAAGTCTTGGAAGCTAATTTGAGAAGAAGTCTTTGTTATATTCTATATTTTGTATGCAACTTGTATTTTGTGAAGTTTTGCATTTTTATCAATAAAGACCAGTTAGTTTATATTTTCTGACTGGGTTTTCTTTGAGGAACAAAATATGGACATTGCATTTTGCAAGCTCTCATGCTGATGTGTTATTTTCCTGAGAGCAGGATTTATGGGACTTTTGCTGCACTCTGCGCAACAATGCAACAGCAAACTAACTTTCTTGCTAATTCAATGGAATTAAGATTGAATTAATAAAAACATGGCTGAATCCATTACAACTAAAAATGGAAGACCTTTTGAAGATATATTAGGTGAGTGTATTAATTTCTTTACAGGCCTTCCTTGGGGGCTGTTATTTTCTAAAAGCTCTAAGAACTAAACTGAATAGTGGAAGGTCTTTATGACTGGGAACAACAGGGGGATTATCCACTAGACTCTGAATACTCCCTAATGTGTCCAGCTACAGGCCACTCAGAATCCTTTTCCTTGATGCATACTGCAGACAGAAGCTCACCCAAGCAAGCACTGAATCAGTGACATTGCCAAGAACAAGCAGAGAGTCAGGTATCCGCAGCAAACTGAGATTACGTCAAAATGACAAAATGCATGTGGTGATGTCATGACACAAAGCCAACCGTATTTACTTGCATCCCAACGTCTGATGCAAAAACGTAAGTCGCCATTTTTGGTCACGGTGCATATTTTGTTGTTTGACCCCTCCTTATCCCCTGCGCACAAATGCCCATGGGCACAGAATGGGACATTTCGGCTGATCTATTTGTGTCTTTAACATACAGCTTAGTGCACAGGCACAAACTACAGGAGTGAGCTTAGGCAACACATTTCCCCTTCATTCTTTTCTAGAATTGTGCCTGCTACCTGTGGCTGTTCTAGAGCCAGTAGGGTGCTAGAACAGTCTTCTGGAAACACAGGTTATAAAGGTGCAGAGTTTTGATTGCACATTCGTGGCTGCCACCTTTTGACTTGTTCAACCCTTCCCTGCAGATGCTCCTGGCCTCAGGAAATTTCACCATGGAATACATGCAGGCCTGTGCATCCTCAGGGATATTTGCAGCACAGTCAGGAAAATTTCTCCCCCACACAAGTAAACAGAGAAGCAGTCAAATTTACTCACAGGCAATAGACAATAAGTCCTAGGAAGACAAAGACGTAATTGCTCTGGAAATATTCCACGTTGCGTACAAGCCGCTTACACAGCTCCCCAAAATTCCGAGGTTTTCCAAAACGCCTCTGGTCCAGGAAGTTCGCCCAGGGACGAATGGTAGCCCGACGCTGATCTAGCCATTCCTTAGCTGGGCCTTGGGGCAAGAGTGCTGGGATGTTGATCCTAGAAGAGGCAAAGTCAGAAGGCCAGGAGAGAACTAGAAAAGTGTTCTTCAAATAAACATGTTAGTCCTGAAGCTCTTTTGAAAGAGCAGTTGTTCCAACTCTGTTGTCCTCAGAGTGTTAGGTTACAATTCCTCTTAACATCCAGCCAATACACCTCTTAGCCGTGTTGGCTGGGGAGGATAGGAGTTGTATTTAACAGTTCGGGGGGCACCCAGCTAGGAAAAGCAAAATGATCTTCTCTTAACTTACTTGGTGCCCAACACCGCTCCTGTCGTCTCCACCTCAGTGGCTGCATTGAAGAGATGTTCTGGTCCGGTTTTACCAGCCATGGAGCTTCAGGCAAATTCAGATAAGGCTGAGAAGCTGAAGAAGGACAGAGAGACAGATAGGGGAGTCAGGCACAACACTTGTTGGTTGGGATGGATCAAAACCCATCCTGAACGCCTCATGGTGCTCTCCACAGCGATCTAGACCATGTCATAACATATTTTGGGTGCAGGAGTTCTTCACTACAGATATTGACTAGTAGAGCTTGGAAGCAGGGGTGCTGCAGCAAAGCGGGGCAAATAAATGACACCCCACAGTGACGTCACTGCACAAGTCCCACCCCTTCCTTTACCTGCTTGACACACTGCTACGTGGCAGGCTTCCAGAGTGACATCAACGCAAACAACAGGACAGGCAGCTCAGCCTGCTTGCTTTTTTCTGGCAATTGCCAATTCCCAGCTGAGAAAAGACCAGTTGCAGCCTGCTGGTGGTCTGTTTTTTCGCCAGCAAGAAATAATGAAAACATCATTCTTTATTTCCCCCCATTTACTTGGATTTTATTTTAATAATCTGAAAATCAAATCATGCCAGTTCATTGGTTATCGTGCAGATGCCTCTCTGGGAGGTAAGAGAACTAAAACCTCTTGTCTCATTCATTCCTCCAGGCAGGGGAAAAGATTTTTTTCCCCATTGTTTTTACTGAACTATGATTAACAAACAATATCAGGTAACTGCTTTAACATAAATCCAAGATGCACAGAGAAAAAAAAAGATATAGAATGTTTTTAAAACATCTGCTACGAAGTAGATTGTATACTTATATAAAGCAGTGTTCCTCAACCTTGGCAACTTAAAGGCGTCTGGACTTCAACTCCCAGAATTCCCCAGCCAGCATGGCTGGCTGGGGAATTCTGGGAGTTGAAGTCCAGACGCCTTCAAGTTGCCAAGGTTGAGGAACACCAATATAAAGTAGACCATATTATAATCTGTTCTCTCTTTTATAAACATCCTTTATCCTTACCTTCTTTCCTTGCCCTTCCTCATTCCCACAAGCACACCCTCTGTCGGAAACAGCTTACATGGGCCTCTCACAGGTTCTATCCTGCCAGTCCTGGAAACTGGATACTGCCTTGCGCCCCATCTTGTGTACAACCTGGCACAAATGGCCCCTCTGCCCCTCTCAGGATGAGCCCACCGCCCCATGTGAGGCGCCCCAACGCTAGACAAGGCTCACGGATGGGCCCTCCCGTGCCACAGCTCAGACGGCATCGGGTGTGTCTCCCATGTTTTAGCTGCCCTTCGCCCACCCGCCAGCAGCAGAGGCGACAGAAAGCGCCGCAGGCTCGCCAAAGAGCTTGGTCGCCCTCCGGGTTCCTTGTTCTTTCCAGGCGTCCACGGCCAGCAACAAAAGAGGCCGCTCCGATGCTGCGCAGCCCAGCCTCCCCTGCATCCAGGGTTGCCCCTGGCAACAGAACCCCACTTGCCTCTGGCAGGACCTGGTCCAGCTCCCCGGCGGAAGCGATCTGTCTGCGTGGCAAGAGGAGGGCGGGCAGGAACGCGGATGTTTACTTTCCTAGGCGCGGGGCCTACTGGGAAATAGAGTCTTTTGCGGGCGCCTTCTCGCGAGCTGAGTCATTTGCATAAATAGCGGCGCGTGGGCGGTTGTTGCCCCTTGCAAAAGCGGTCCTTTCTCTCTGCTGGGGAAGGAATTGTTTCCTTACCATGCCCAATTCCGCGGAGAATACCGGGATCGCGCGTTTTCCCCAACCTGCTGCTCTCGGCTTGGAAGCTGTACTGACTGAGGATGATGGATGGTGTAGTCCCGACCATCTGCAGGGCAGATAGGGCTGAAAGAGATTTGCAATTGCTGCAGCCACTATAGCAAAGTTGTTCTAGTTTGCTTGGTCTGGCGAATCACGCATTTTGGCTGCTGGGACTCCAGTTCTGTGTGCTGGTTAAATGGTGACTCGCTTTCAACCTGAAATTCGGAATAAACCCATGATGTGTGCTCAGATGCGAGGGCGTGGTTCAGTTGGGTTGTTCGTTATAATCCTGGTTTATTTGATAACAGCTAAGATTCGTGCATGGTTAATTTATTAGGTAGTTAATTAAGTAGCATGCTGGCTGGGGAATTCTGGGAGTTGAAGTCCATACGTCTTAAAGTTGCTGAGATTGAGAAACACGGGTCTATACTCTTCCAGCAAAAAATGGAGTTTGGTAGCTCCTTTTCTAACAAATTTTAAGAAAAGGCAGAATTTTTCTTGAACTGCAGCTCCCTTCATCAGATGCAAAAGGTGGCTAGACTGATGTAGGATTTAAGTTGGGGTGAAACAGGGCCTCAGGAGCTATGGATGACTGCCAGGGCCTGGGAACAGAGGCGGTAGCCACAATAGCAGACCTTGTGGGTCTGCAGTATAGCTTTCTGCAAATTTCATGTCAATATGGATTCAAGGGTGGGTGAATAGCACCGTCACTCCACCCTGGGAAAAGGCCAATAATCAAAGGAACTCACACCCTGCTTAAAAACTCAGGCTTAATATATGAATACCCCAACAATCAATGCTCATAATGAAGTTTATGAGGCATGACTGTAAGGCAATGCTGAGTTACTTAGGAGTAAACTCCAGTGAACTCAGCAATGCTTGCTTCTAACTGCCTACGTTCTAATTAGAAAGGCTCAGGCAACAGATTTTCAGCCAGTGGAAATGTAGTTGTTACCTTTCTAATTAGATATACAACTGATCCTGAAAATAAATATTACTTTTTAGTTGGCAAATGTGACGTTACAAGGCCATAAAAAGACCAGGGAACAAAAAAGCCTCTGCTTGATTATTTTTCTCATTCTCTGACTTCTGTTACAGCGACGCTAATCTATTAAAACAACACTAAAACTTGAAATCCTTCATACAGCCTTAGTCACTTGCAAGAACAAAGAATGTCATTGCTTCTGCTCTGCAAAGATTCCATGTGCATATTTCTCCTATTCCATCGTATCGCAAATATTTTAAAAAAAAAAAAATCCCCTCTCACCCCTATGGGTGGTCTGTGTCTTCCTCAGTCTCGGGTCCTCTACCAGAGGCCTGGGAGTTTGAGGGCTCTGCGCAGTATCTGAGCTGTTCCTAGCACTGCACTCTTCTGCACAGAGAGCTCTGATGTTGCTCCTGGGATCTGTTGGAGCCACTCTCCCGGCTTAGGAGTCACAGCCCCGAGTGCTCCTACCACCACTGGGACCACTTTGGCCTTGACTTTCCACATCCTCTCGATTTCCTCCTTCAGGCCCTGGTACTTCTCCAGCTTCTCATGCTCCTTCTTCCTGATGGTGCTGTCACTTGGCACTGCTACATCTATCACAACCGCTGTCTTCTGGTCCTTGTCTACTACCATGATGTCTGGTTGATTAGCCAGTACTTGCCTGTCCGTCTGGATCTGGAAGTCCCACAGGATCTTAGCCCTGTTATTCTCCATGACCTTCTGTGGAATCTTCCATCTGGACTTGGGGGGGTCTAGCCCATACGCTGTGCAGATGTTCCTGTACACAATGCCAGCTACATGGTTGTGCCATTCAGTGTATGCTGTTCCTGCCTGCATCTTACACCCCGCCACTATGTGTTGGACTGTCTCTGAGGCCTCTTTGCATAATCTGCACCTTGGATCCTGTCTAGTGTGGTAGACCCCTGCTTCTATGGATCTGGTGCTCAGTGCCTGTTCTTGTGCTGCTATGATCAGTGCCTCAGTGCTGTCTTTTAGTCCGGCCCTTTCCAGCCACTGATAGGATTTCCCAGTGTCAGCCACCTCAGCTATCTGTCGATGGTACATCCCATGCAGGGGCTTGTCTTGCCATGGCACTTCCTCTGCTTGAACCTCCTGCCTTGTCTGCTGCTGCCTGAGGCATTCTCTCAGCAGCTCATCTTTGGGTGCCATCTTACTGATGTACTCCTGGATACTTCGGGTTTCGTCCAGGACAGTGGCTTTGACACTCATCAGGATTCCATGTGCATATTTCTCCTATTCCATCGTATTGCAACTATATATATATATATATATATTTGATATCCATCACTGCTGGCAGTGACTCTGGAAGAATTTTTCTCACAATCATCTCCCTTATATTCACAAGTGCAGAAGAGGACATCTCTCTGTCCCACCAGAGCAGATAGGGTAGGCTTGCTCCAGGTCCCTTCTGTTAACATTGCCACCTTCTGGATGCTCGGACGGGCACCTGTGATGGAATGGACTTATGAAGGCCATGCTCAGGGAGATAAGCGTGTTCTTAGCCCCCAACGGGAGCGTGGGAAGTTCAAGATGATGAGGCTGGCACCTCCCTAAGGAATTCACGGTGTTGTGGCTGGCTGGCTTGGGAACTTGGGTTCAGTCTGGTGAGATTTCTGTCTTGAGGTTGAAGCTAATAAACGCAACAGAACTGTATTTGCATTCTCTCTTGGAGTTCTTTGGGCTGAACCTGACAGCACCTTCTCCTTTGCAGCCCCTGCCCTAAGGAACATCCTCCCCTCTGAGATCCGACAGGTCCCCACCCTTTTATCCTTCCGGCAAGCACTCCAGACCTGATCTTCCTCCAAGCCCCGGGACAGGGTGAGGTCAGAGCAGGATGAGAACGTGGTGAGTTTCATTAGGGAAGTGTGGTTGTGGCACCAGTGTCTCAGCTTTTTTTATTGCTGTTGGTTTTATACAGTTTTATATGGTTTTTATCGTGTTTTATGAGTTGCAAGCTGCCCGGAGTTGTTTCAATATAAATGGCTATATAAATATTTTAAATAAACAAACTGGATTGTGGGGAAATGATGTGCTAAACCACAGAGCTATTGTGTTGAAATATTCACTTCCAGACATAAAAATTTAGGCACATTGAGTGGAGGGAAATGAACAATCCAGGTGAGGTTTCTACTTGCACAATCACATTACTAAGTAGTCCGAAGGAACACAGTGGTTCCCATTTCCAAAAGCAGCAATAATTTTCAAAACTAGCAGTCTTAGATCAGTATTTATTAGGACATAGGTGTCAAGGTGGAAATGACAGAGGGAATAAGCATAAAAATCCCTCTTGTTGAACCCTTCTGCAAGAGGGTAGCTCTCTCTTTTTTTTTTAGCACCAAGAGGCAGCTGCATTCAGAAATGAGTTGTGTCTAGGACTGTCAGATCTGGGCTGCAAGATTCTGGAGGACGACCAGATGACAGCAAAGAGATGAAGAAAGTAACTAAAAGATGAGGGTTACTCTGTGTTTACTCATAATGATATCCAATTTAATTCCTTATGGGATGTAATTTTTTTTTCTTTTGTGTTTTTCATATATACGTGTGTGTGCGCGTATGTATGTGTGTGTGTGTGTGTATATATATGCATGCATGCATGCATGTTTTTTTTCCTGCAGGATTTTGCATGGTGGGATTTTAAACTCTAGTGAACAAAGCAGCAAAAAGGTATGAAAATGATTTCCGTTGCGATCTCGTGCCCTCTTCCCCCCACCCCCAGTTCAGATCTGATAGCCCTAGGTCTGTCTCCCATGATTCATTTCTTCCTCTCTTCATTTGCTTTCACCAGAATGAAGATTGGCCACCTCGTCCATCTTCTCAGTTCCTGTTCAGCTCTCTTGCCATTTGACAGAGACCACACAATGGGCAGCAGGACATGACCACCCAGTCTTCACAGATAGACCCCTGAGTGGAAAACAAAGCCTGGGTTAAAATGGGAGGTCAGCGATGATGATCAACATCATGATCAAGATGAGGATCATGATGGAGGAAGAGGAGGAGGGTGACATCCTTTCATGGGGATAAATGCCTCCTTTTGGGAAGAAGAGAGGCATTGTCACATCCGGTCACAAACCACCCTTTCCCCACCTCAATTTGCACTTTTATTTTTGACACTCTGCCTTTTACCTGAATACGGTATTTATCACGCACACCCGTACGAAGAGCGATGAGAGCCCCTGGCAAAAATGGAAGACAGCAGGACTCACCTGCCTGCTCGGACACCCGACAGGCAAGGATGCAGGGTACAAAGGTGGCACAAAGACCTGGAGAAGAGGAAGGAACAGGGTGATGTTCTCCCAAACTCCTTGAACAGACCAACAGAAAGCACAGATGACTCTCCTCCCCTTGGACATATAGTAATCAGATTCTAGTCAGCTCTCCTCTCTACTAAACCATGACCTCTCTTATGGATTTTCTGCAACTGCAAAACTAGGAGAGCAAAAATGGTAGGAATACTCATCTAATTTGTGAATGAGATTCTGCAACAAGGAATCCCTGGTCCACTCATTATACATATTTGGGCTCCCAAAGCTGGTAGCAAAGACTGTAGCAAAAAGAATCAACCATATTCAATAGCTGAACAGGATACCCTGTTCTCCATGTAGCTAACCACCATCATTCCTATTAGATGGATGGAAAGCTTTTCCTGATGAAGCAAGCACATCACTAGATGGAAAATAGTGACCTGTCTTGAGTGACTCCTGTATGATAACTACAAGGCTGGACTACTGTAATGTTTTATTTCTGGGACAACCTTTGAAGATAGTCTCCAAACTGTAGCTGGCCCAGAAGGTGACAGTGCAGAGATAGAATTGGTGCTCCTTGAAGGTCCCACAACATTGCATTGAAACAGCCTCATCGGTTGCCCTTTGCTTTCTGAGCCCTTTCCAAAGTGCAACCCAGGTGTATGAAGCTTTACAGCATGCTGGCTGGGGAATTCTGGGAGTTGAAGTCCTCTCATCTTAGCGTGGCCAAGTTTGGACAACACTGCTTTACAGAGTTAGGTCCAAGCTACTCTGAAGGCTGCCTGCATCCAGAGATTGTTCAAAATGGCATCTCTTCTACTCCGGATACATTTCACCTCAAGCGTTAATTCTGTTTTCTCCAGGAGAGGTTTCATAATACAAGACAAGTTGCTCCTGGAATTGAAGTCCTGTCTTTTGTATACTTTATGTCTGGGTTGAAAAAAACCAATAACCCTCATTCATAGGCAAATTGATTATTTAGTCTTAGATGTTTGGTATTTTTGTTTTTTAATAGCTTAGATTCCTTACTTTGCATTATGTTCTTATGATTGTTTCTTTTGGAGGAGGGGATAAACTGCCAGAGCCATCCCAGTTTGCCATATCTTTTAGGGGCCGGGAGGGGAGAAGGGGGGAATCAAAAAGTCAAGATGGCACCCGCAATTGTGAGATTAAAGCCCCGCCCTTTGTTTACATGGACTGCATACTGTTTTAGTTTTTAAAGGTTTATACACCTTGTTTATAATTGTGTATTTATGATCTGGGGAGGGCAGGGGCATCTGCAGTGGGGTCAAGAAAGTCAAGATGCAGTTCATGGAAAAGGAGCAGGATTTTGATTGCACATTTGTGGCTACCACCTTGAATGTTTTGACCCCTTTGTGGAGACCTCTGGTCTTTGACTTTCCTGCCTAAAGCCAGCCACTTGCACAGCAGCAAGAGACCCCACCTTTGCCCCCAGAAATGCCTCCATTACTCACAGATGCCCATGTCAGAACAGCAGTCACACAGGTCAGAATTCCAGCTTCCCTGGCTACTGAATGTGTAGCTGGTGCCTGTAGGTTGTGGCTGAGCATCAATGATCACCTCTGATTGATAGGCCATGTTGTCCCTAGGGAGGAGGAGGAGGAAGGGAGGACCAATTATTTCGATTAACCCATCAGCTCCTTTGGGTCTTGGGAGACTTTACAACCATTTTCCCAACTGCCAACCTTTCTTCCAGCCCCTGCTCCCGTGATACTAACCCTGAGCTCTGCCAATATGTCACCCTAGCAAAGTAGTCCAGAGACAAAGCACATCCAGAAGTTCTAGGTCTAACTTTATTTTAGGGTTACATTAACAGAATCTTGCAAGTCTGAAAGTGTATTTCTCTCCCCTCACCTTTACAGTTCAAGAAACTGGGGAGGGTCCCTTCTGAGATGTTTGCCACACCCTGATTCCTTCTGTGGACTCAGCTGCCTCTTATCTGACCCTTGTCCAGTCTGCAGGTCTTCCTCCTGTTTCCCAAGGTCATTCCCACATACCATTACATAATACTAGTAAATGACGACTTTATTTACCTTTCTACTATTAAAGAGTTCATTTATGGATTTCTTCATACAGGAGCAAGCTAGGGTGTCCTGTTTTCCCACACTTCTCCTCCTAGCCATTTATAACCCATCCGTTGTGGGTGGATTTCACAAGAGACATTGTTGCACGCTCTTTTAGGAATAAGCTACATGGTGCCCCTGAGTACGGCTTTGGATCCAATTGCAAAAAGGTGCTTTGGCACATATGGAAAGGTAGCGTTTGTCTGCAACTCCTCAAAGCATTTGTGTCTTTACCCAGGATTGTGGGAGAAAAAAATTGTAGGAAAAGACATTGCTGCTTTAAAGAGGTTGGCTGAATCAGAAGCACTGCACAGCCGTGTTGCTGAGTTCTTACACACCTTCTGGCTTTCTTGCCCAAGGACTCTTCCTGTTGGATGTGATAAGAGTGCCCCGTGAGACTTTCTGTCAAACAACAATCACTGTGTTTTCTTCACGTAACAAAAACCATTTGCAGGCCTTAGTTTGCCTTTCCTTAATGAGGCCCCAGTTCAGGTGTGTCTGCTGGGTGTAGTCAAACAAGTCAAGAAGGTGTGATGGAAACTCCACCTGTTTTTTATGGGTGTCGCAGTTCACACCTACCTCTGCATTTTCTGCCATTTAAGTGCTGGTTCCCCTTTCTTTTCACAGATTAGGATTCCATTTCACTACATGCAATGGCCCCCCAAAGGCCTCCT
Source organism: Liasis olivaceus (assembly GCA_030867105.1). Lineage (NCBI taxonomy): Eukaryota > Metazoa > Chordata > Lepidosauria > Squamata > Pythonidae > Liasis > Liasis olivaceus. Next base: position 20,999,182 of record CM061360.1, read on the forward strand.
CTTCTTTCAGGGCACCTTGTTACAGCTGCCAGGAATTGTTGGCCTTGGCACGGCCACAAGGGAGACGCATGCGCCAATCAAAAAGCGATTGGGTCTCCCGTGGCATTGCTATTCAGGCCATGTTTTGGCCTTCGGCACATTCCCATGAGCTCTTCTTTCAGTTCCTCTCCTTGAGGGACACAGGGAGGTATTTTAGAGAGCAATCCCATTTGCTCTTAGCCAATCCACGTGAATATTTTGAGCAAGGCAAAGCACACGTTTCTCCAAATCGTACAAAACCATCTATTGTAAAATGCATGTTCAAGGAACTGCCCTGAGAGAGCCACAATACCATCCCACCAGAGAGAAGCTCCCATTCACAGAGCAAACAAACGCGAGCAGGAAAAATAACATTCTGAGGGTTACACATGTGACAAGGAAGCACCTATTTGTCTGGCTTTAATTGTTTATTTTGCAATAGCACCATTGTCAAACTTGGACAGCAATCAATTATCACTTGTTTCTAATAAACCCAAGTTGTGCTGGACTGGAATACCCATTCCCCCCAAACATGATGTGGGATAGGCAGACTAGCTGCTGGCTAACAGCATGTATGCCACTCTCTGCCATTTAGGCTTTTTGTGAGATATTTCCAAATAAATTATATTTTACAAAAAACATTCTAGCTGAGTTTAAGCACTACACTGATCTCCACCTCTGTTTAGCAAAACAGAACTCCTCTGTTCTATTTATTTCAGCACATGTGGTACCAAAATAAAATTTAGCTTGGTTTAACATGATGGCTTATTCCAAAACGTCCTAGGACAATGAGTAGGCTTCCACAATACCCTAAGCCATAAACTAACCAAGGCCCTTTTAGCCCAGCCTGGTGGGTTGAATGAACTCTGCTAAATGCCTTTGCCAACCAAGTCAATGATCAATAATGATGTGACCTAGCTGGGTAATGAAACATCTGCAAGCAAGCAACCAAGCTCAGAGAGCACCAAGAACTCCCCAATGTTCAATGTCTGGAATGGTGGCTGGAATGGTGCCCAGGAGTTCCCTCCACATCTGTCCCAAACACCTTTATGCAAATGTGGCCACCAAGTCTGTAGTGATAACTCCTCCAATGAAACGTCAAACGCCTATAGCGGGGGACCCAATTATAGGCAAGTGATGTGGTTATCTGAACCAAAAGGAATGGAGAACTGGAGAAAATAGAAGGGTGGGGCAAGACCCGGAAGGGAGAGACACAATTTGTTATCAAGAGTTTTGCTCATGCAGTGCTGATAAGTTTCATAGTTTCCATAAATAATTTATCCTTCCACTGACCTGTCCCCAAAACAAGAGCCAGCATGATGCAGGACTAGAAGTAGAGAGACCCAGATTCTACTCTGTCCTCAACCATGGAAGCTCCTTGGGTGGTGTTGGGCCAGTCACACACTCTCAGTCCAAAAGCCAACATGATGTTGTGGTTAAGGAGGTGGACTGGCTCTGGAGGAACCCAGGCTCTGGTCTCCCCTCAGCCATGGAAGCTCCTGGGGGAGCGGGCAGGGGGACTCTGGGCCAGTCTGCGCATCTCAGCCCAACATTGTGGAGAAAAACAAGAAGAGGGGACATTTGTACCCTACCTTGAGCTCCTGAATGGTGAGCTAGAAACCCAAGTCATATATGGGTTTATGAATGAGCAATACCATATTCTCCCCTTGTGTCAGGCCTAGCCCAAGGTACTCCAGGAGACCATGCAGATTCAGTTCAGCAATGTTTATTAGCTACAACCTATAGCAAGAATCTTCCCAGACTGAAACTAGTTCCCAAGGTCAGCCAGTCAAAACAGAGTGAATTCCTCAGGGAGGTTACAGCCTCATCCTCTTCTCTCTTCCTCGCCCCTCAGGAGACGAAAGAGGATGCTTCCCTCCATGAGTCTGGCTTTCATAATTCCATTCCATCACACCTTGATAATAAAATGTACTAGCCAAATATTGGTTTATTCCTCTCCACTTAGCCTGCTGATGAACTGAACGTTGCCATTCTGGATTTTTTAAAAAAAGGGTGCCAAATTTTGAACTAGGCCTTGCTGCCAAGGGTTCAGGACTTCACAGGTAGCTGTGTTTCACTCCACATTCATCTGCTGATCTCTACAGCTCAGACCTCAGTGAAAACAAAAACGCTCAGATCCTTTCTTCCTTTTGGTTGCTTTTTAATTGCTCACCGGTAACCTTATTTTAGGAGAAGTGAATTCATGAAGATATATCTGTTATAGTAAGAGAAAACCTCAGGCTACAATAACCAAGTTAGCCTCCAAGGTGCCACAAGACTTTCAGGAAGAGAAAGCCCTGTTGAAATCAATGGGAATTAAACATTTAACTGTGCTTTGAGTTGCCTACAATCAATGAGCTTAACATCCAATCCTAAAAACATCCAATTGAAAGAAAATCCCATTGATTTCAAGGCAGCTCACTTCTAACTACACTTCAGCTTTCAGCACTGTTGAGGTTTCTTGCCGTTGTAGTCCAGCTTCTTCACGGCACCTACTGACATGAATGCATGCCACTGGAATTTGCCTTCATGTACCCATTTTTGTTTTAAGAAAACATGTTTTCCAGACTTCTAGCAAGCATAATGTGGTACTTTCTCATTTTCTCTTGCTACCATATTTAGTAGACTTCCTTCCATCCTCTTTTCACAGATAAAACTTAGCCAATTGGCGTAAGGTAGGTCTGCTCTGTTCATCAGCTAGAGAGTTACCTTTGGTCTCCAAATCTGTTTTTCTATCTTTAATGCCAACTTGAAAAAAAAAATAAATGACATTTCCCCCTTTTCCTCATGATACAGGTCACTTTTTTTTTTAAAGGCTGTCATAAATAACACTAGAACAAGGCCAGGGGAAATCTTCTCTCCCCCACTCCCCATTCATTAATACAGCAGAATTTCAACCCCAGTTTCAAATGCAAGTCTATTAACTTGGCTGCTTCACTACCTACGTTTATTTCTCCCTTCTAAGACAACCACGGGGGAATTTATTCCTGTTCCACTATCCTCTTTCCAGCTCATTCCGGTATCATAATGGCTTTACTAGGACTTTGAATCATTCTGTGCAAATGCTCAGCACTCACCAGACACCCCACCCTTTCCTGTAGGGCTCTTTTTTCCCCATAGCAAACAGCTAATCTAATCTGGCATAGTCCACTTTACAGCCTTGTTCCCAAGGCAGGCAGAGTCAGATACCGGGTTCAGGCATCCCATTGAGTTATCATGCAGTTTATTTAGCTTTACTTAGCATGATCAGGGTTTGAAAACCTCCTAACTGCCTTCTTATAGCCCCCAGCCTGGAAACAGCCTAAAATTTTAGCCTTTGTTTTAAGAAGGACTAAGAGATGAAACTGATGCTTTCGTCCAATTACATAACAATTGCAATTTATAATCTGGCAAAATTAAGGCAGTAGAAGGGGCCTGAGATCGCAGAACATACTAAACTAAGGTTAACAAAACACAACTGCGGTGTTCATGGATCATGGTAGACCCAAACCAATAATCCATATTATGATTTAAGGTGGCTCTGCTGGGATGCATTTGAACATCGTTCCCCCTGGAGAGAAGATTGAGGTGAAGAAGGAGTTGAGGCACACAACCCTTTCTCCATCACCAGTACCTATCCTATCATTCTTCTCCTTGCATCAGATCCACCCCTTCCCTATTCTTCTTTTTACTATTGACACATTGTTGCTTGTAGTTTCCTTTAACGTGTGAACTACAAACCACTCAGCCCAATTTAACCTAAGCTAGTCTGTGAGCTGAAAGTGAAATACACAATTCTTAGGTAGCACAGAGACTCCTCAAAGTCTTTCCACTACTATTTATCCCCCAGCCTACTCCAAACAACAGCTTGGCATCAACAGAGAATTTGCAAACATTCCCATGCTTGCTTACCTGGATTCTTACCTGGAGTTTTCTTTTTAACCCCCACTGGAACTTCAGATTCTGGGCTGACCAGCTGTCTCCAGTCAAGAAACCCAGTTTAATCAACAAGCAGCTGTTATATAGACTTTATTGCAAGGGCGGGGAAACTGAGGGGCTGTGCTCAAAAGGAGTTGATAGGGAAAATATGAGTAGTCCAGGTGGGGCAAATTTTAGGTGGGGGAGGAAAGCATAAGAATGTTACCTTGTTAAAGAAACTGAGTTGATGGATAGGATTTACAGAGAAGGAAGAATGTTGGTTTTTTTAAAATAAGGAAACACATTTGTACAAATCTATGTCCTCTGCAAAAAAAGACTTCTGGGTTTAATTGTTGAGTATTGGCAGGACAAGAGAGGCTGATTGTGAGATACATTAAGTTCTTTTATGACAAGGATTCTTAAGCCAAATAGGTGTGCAACAGAAGTTAGCCAGCTGTCCTTCACATCTGTATGACTTGGTAGAATTCTCAGCCAATGTCCCTGCTGGTAGTATTCATATCCCAGCCACTGATGAATGCTGCTGATGGCAAGAGATCTGCCTGGAAAATTGTGACTTGTTGGAAGGAGAAACTGGGAGCAGCTGAGTTCAGATTTGGAATAATCTCACTCTAGGCACAGGTTTTTCTTTGTATTGACTTTCCCACATCATGATACTGTGTTTGTAGGTGAAGCCTTTGAGCTAAGCATTAAAAGGACATATATAGGAAATGGAAGATAGGTATGATCACCCAGAAGGTATGCACATTAGCTAATATCTGCAGAATAACTGTTAGAAAGGCTAAAGCACAAAAGGAACTTGGGCTTGCAAGGGAAGTCAAAAGAAGGGTGCTTTTGTCAGTAGAAGAAGGAAGGGCTGGATCTGCTATTAGGAGAAAATGGTTGAATAGTAAGTGAGAATGTTTAAAAATCCATTTTTTCTGGCAAATGTATAAATATTGGGTATTGGGAACACTTGAGCTGATTCTTGTCCAGAATCTCCAGGGTTGTTAAGAGAGAGAAGGCTTGTTCTGTCACCCTTAAACCAGAAAGGAAACCCAGAATGTAATACATAGAATGAGTTAATAATTTAGATCCTAGGGACAAAGAATATTCTCTTAGATTTGTACCCCCCCCCCCTTTTAAACATGTCTTGCTCCTTCTCAGAGAGGTAAGTTACATAGTCCAAAAGTATTATGGTTTCTTCTTACTGAATGATACAAAGGTACCTTCAACATGATCCCATAATTTTTGACCAGCCCAGAAATATTGGCATTGTGGTTCAACGTACCTAGAGGTTTGGGAAAGTTGCACTAAGCTCTGCATTCTTTAGGATACGTAAATATTTGCCTAAGCAAACCTTTCTTTTCCCATTGCCAATCTTTCTGGACTTTGGACTCTCAATTTATATGTGGTTGAAAGATCAGCCGGCACACCGTTTACTCAGTGATGCAGAAGGCAAACATTAAAAAGTGGAGATATCTGCTTCTTGTGGATTAAATCAATCCAATCTTCTGGATTTGCGTAACACGGAGAGCAATAAGTAGCCCAGACTGATCTGACCTAATGCCCTAAGCCACCAACTAACCAATTGTATTTAGGCCTAGCATTTTGTGTCCACCTAGCCTACAATTCTGATCATCCTTAGCCAGTGTCCTTGATGGTCATATCAGAACTGTCTTCCAAGCCATCTGGAAACCACCAGATCTGAGAAGCTGCCCTTACAATGGGATGAGCTGATTTCTTATGAGTTTCCCCAGCCCATTTTCAATCTCTGGTACTAAAAATAAAACCAGCCATTTAAAAGAAACTTACAGGCTTAAGGATTTGGCTAGCGTGTCCCGCGGTGAAGGAGTGGTATCTCTATGGCATGCCCTGCGCTCCTAACAAGCATGGTGATTGTAAAGGAGTGTTCTCAGTGACGGATGTTCACAAAGTCCCAGTTTAAGAAGAGGCCAACACATTAAAACTGCTAATAAAATGTCACATGGAATACTGCTATTGCAAACTATAGAAACCTTTTTTTCTTCTTCTTTTGTTTCATAGGGAGTTGTTTTGCCTGTTGAAGGAAAAGCACGTCTGAAAAAACAGGAATCGTTCCTGGGCATTACAGCCTTCCTCAGCTTTAAGGGGAGCTTTAGAGACTGAATACATCAGTGTTCCTCCCCCTTGGCAACTTTAAGATGGGTAGACTTCAACTCCCAGCATTCCCCAGCCAGCATGCTGGCTGTGGAATGCTGGGAGTTGAAGTCTACCCATCTTAAAGTTGCCAAGGGGGAGGAACACTGGAATACACAATGCAGAAACAAGTTGGGTGATGGTCTGGTCCACCTAACAAGCTAAGACCAAGAATGGATTCCACAAACCCTGAATCATGCAAGTACTCATTTCAACCTGGTTTAGCATGCTGTGTGACTGCAGCCTGTCCCCTTTCCAACACCTCTGCTTTGCTGCAGTGCACTGGAGTGGGGAGTGAGGAAAACAACAATCGGTAGTCCCAGGATCTCTTCCTCCAAGTCAACTTGCTAGGAAACAGACAGTGGCCAGGGGAGTCACTGCAAAAGGAGCTTAGGGTTTCAACTTAATTTTTTTTTCTTGGCCCCCACTTCTGAGTTTATGAGAGCTGTAAGGCAAGAAGAAATTCAACAATTTAAAAAAGCAGGGGGAAGCCCCCAGATGGCATGGGCTGACCTCAAAACACTAGGCAAGGTCAGTTGGATTGGTGCTTGGATGGGAGATGACCAAGATATCCCAGAGTGGTAAACTAGACAGGGACGTTTAAAAAAAAAAAAAATACCAGGGGGAGGCAGTGGCAAACTTTTCCCATACTGCTGCTATATCAAAATGTTGATTAAATTATCAGAGTTAAATCTTGTTTAAAGCCATTGGTTTCTTTTCCCACTGAGAATCACTTTTCCTTACCTGGCACTCTTTGGATGTACAACCAGTTCCCATAGTCCTTTGCCAACATAGTTAATGGCCAGGTGGGTCTAATGGCATGTGGGAATGACCTTGGGAGATGGGGAAGAGATGCTCCCTAGGGAACGGTCAGATAAGAGAGGGCATAGCCCACAGCTGCATAATGGGTGGAAAAAGAGGCTCAGAAGGGACCCTCCCTAACTTCTCAGGCTGTAAAGGAGACAGGGGGATTAATTATACTTTCAGACTTGCAAGATTCTGTCAATGTAGCCTTACAATAAAGTAGAATTAGCTCATCTGGTTGTATTTGTTTATTTATTTTATTTATTATTAAACTTGTATGCCGCCCATCTCCTGTCTGGTCTACCTGGGAAGGCTGACAGTGGGTGAATGATAAAGGCCCAGTCTGGGAAAGGCAGCATCAGCAAGACTCCCTTCCAATGCTAAATGTCAATGGTTGGTTGTTTTTTTTTTAGGAATAAATGATGCCAAGTCCATTCCCTCAAAAGCATTTGGTCCATACAGCCACCAACCGGAAGAGCTCTCCTGAGATTGCATCACTTAAAAATATAGATACAGGTAGTCCTCGTTTAGCGACCACAATTGGGACTGGCAACTTGGTTGTTAAACAAAGTGGTTGCTAAGTGAAACCACGACTGTGTTTATGATCTTCTTTCAGTTTACCTTTGCTTTAGACCTGTGAAAGTTGTAAATGCAAGGATTGGTTGCAAAGTTACTTGTTCATCATCATCGTAACTGTGAACGGTTGCTCAATAAGGCAGTCATTAAATGAGGACTACCTGTAGACCTACTATGGAGACATTATAGAAGAGTTGGGAGGATGAAACTCTTCATTGCTGAAGTTGCCAACTTTGGACTAACCTCTACTTCTGTGACTTTAACTTAGAAGTGATGTCTGTTGCCATGTGATGTAAGCATTCACCTGCTGATTTTTCTAGGCCAGGCTGCTATTAAATGCGCAAGAGGCCATTTTTGGCAGTCTTGCTATCTGGTGAGGTGGGTTGACCCATTGGCTTTGCACTCCAAGAAGAGCTGTCCCTTCTTTTCACCCCCCACCCTCCAAATAATAATCAGATGAATATGTACACCTAGCAACTTGGGAGACAGCTATATGCCTCTCATAAAGTGGATTGTGAAAGCGTATGCTACGCTATTTGTACGGTTCTCCAATGACATCCGGTTCTTTCTTCTTTTTGCTAAGCTGGTTCCCTTTCCAGAAATCTTCCAGGCTGTAAAATTCAGGGTGGTACATGCCTATAATTACAAAAGGAAAAACAAAAACGGTTCCCAGGTACCAGCCCCAGAAATTGGGCAAAAGGACCCTGTTAGAAATGTTTGTCTGTTGAAAGGGAAGGCAGATTAAGAGACGTGTAGAATGGATTGGGCTCAGGGCCTCTGTGTGTGTGTGTGTGTGCGTGTGATGGCATTGGTGAGAACCAGCAGCATGTCAAGCTGTCAAAGATACACAAAAAAAGAGAGATAAATGAATTGCTGGGCTCTAGCGCGAATAAATGAACTCTCTCCTTTTGCTGGGCAAAAGGGTTATGTGAGCCAGACGGAAGGAGCAGCGCTCCCTCCCCGTGGGGACCCTGAGTGGGCAAGGAGAGGGGAGGGGGTGCCCGTGAGCCCATCTGACAAGGGAAGAAGAATGGCGGATGAAATGAGCACAGATAGGCCTGATGTGGGGGGACAGGGAGGGACGCTTAAGCCTGACATGTACATGGAGAGCAGAGATGGCTTGTTCGCGGATTTGTCTGCTTTATTATTGTTCTTTGTCAACGGCATCTACCCTCTCTTTTTCTCCATGCATCCTGGGAATCGGATAGCTGCTTCTCGGGAGGGGTCATGCCCGTGGAATAATTGAGACCTGGGACTTAATTTTTGCCCCTTTCGTTAATTACCCAGGAGAGCTGCTGTTCATGCTGTTCGGTCTGCTTCCCCCAGCCTAACTCTTGCTTCCTAAATCTTGGCTTGGCACCCCAGCGGGTGGGCAGGAAGCGCTTCTCCTGCCCTCAAAGCCACCTTACAGAATTATTTGGGAGGGAGGCCCTGGGACCCCCGACTTCTTTGCCTCTGCGGACTGGATTAGACGGTTTCTCCCTTTGGCTGTTTATGGTGCTTGGAATTCTCTCTGTTAAGGCTAGGACTTTGGGGCTTTCTTCCCCAGCTTCTCCGAAATGCAAAATGTCAGGCGTAAAACTGGCAGGATCACAGCTTAGAATCCAGTCCAGAAGAGTTTCAGGACACGAATCTGGACGGTTCTGAAAATGCACTTCTCCAGCCCTATCTGTGCATGTGAACGGGGACAGATGGGGGCAAAAGGGAGTGAATCGTTTGCAATGTAGGCTGTGCTCCCCACCCCCTTCCTTATGCACCCCCCTCCCCAATATCCTGGTGCACTTCTCCCCCTGCCGCCCCCTTTTCTCCTCTCTTCTAATTCCTCCTTGCTCTCTCCCCTCCCCTTACCTCCCAGGCTCCCCCATGCATGAAAAGATCCTTATTTAATTTAGTCGCCACGAAAATCGATTCTGCCATTCGATACAAAATAAGAATCAAGCAGATTAAGGGACGGAAATTAACTCTGAAAATATTTTTGATGGAGTGCCTTGTAGTCTCCCCGCCAAATGGAGTGCAAAGTGGAACAAATGACGGGCAGCTAGTGCCGGCGACAGGAGCTTTCCATCTTCCCATTATCCACTAATGGGAAAGGTCCCGCTCTCGAGCCTTGGCCCACGGATTAATCACAACCCAGCCTTTATGAAGATTTATTTCTCCTTGCCGGCAGCCTGCGCGCGCCGGGATGAAGTCATAACGCTCGGGGGAGTGTGCTGCTCCTGAAAGGAGGAGGGAGGAAGTGTTTAGAAAGGAGAGAAGAAGAGGGTGAGCGGAGGGGGGAATAAAGGGGGGCATAGATAAATAAATAAAAATAAATAGAGAGAGATGGTGGCTAAAAATAGAGAAGAAAGTTGAGAGGGGGAGCAAGGAGGAAGAAGGGTCCAGGTGGGCCAGGCAGCAGACCTAAAGGAAGGGCCCAGGGAGAGTGAGGGGAAATTAAAAATAAGAACAAAAAGTTTGTGTTTGGCAGGTGGCAAGGTAGGAGAAGGAGGCCAGGCCAGGTGTAACACCCGTGCCATGGTGGGGAAAGGGACCCGCTCCCTCTGCTGCACCTATAGAGCCAGGGCATGGTCAAAAACAGCAAAATGGCAGCCACGGTGGTGCAGTCTTGATGTGTTTGACCGTCTCCTCAGACGCCCCTGCAGAAATGTAAGTGTTGAAGTTGGCTTGTGCTAAGAGAGCAAGCAGGGCCCAGGCGATGAAACTTCCAGGCACGTTGGCTGTGTTTAAACAATAGCCCCCACGAGGCTCGGGTGGGTGGGTGGGTGGGTTTGTGGTTCTGCAGGTTGTCTTAGCAAGTTGGGACGTACTATTTGGGCACAGCCTGTGTTGTGAATACAGCCCTGATCTGTGTTGCGTGAACCCACCCGTCCAGACATTCACCCAGAGCCGAATCATCTTGATTAGGCTTGGGCTAAACCTGGATTTGGTCCATATTTCATACCTAACCATGCCTTTGTTTAAAACTGGGTGATCAAATCGCCACATTGATTGGATTCACACAGTGCTCTAAGTCAAAAGGGAACAACCCATATTATGGCTTAGCTTGGTATCTAGAAGACGCCTTGGGGTTTACTTAGGGCAGCATGACCTACCCAAATCTTGAACTGGTGGAATTGGGTTGGGACAGCATGTTAGATAGTGATATCGATAGAACGAGCCAGGAATGCATCCTGGGTGGATACCAGAGGCCCCGCTGCCGAGTTTAAATGCTCTGCTACATAGATAACAGCCCAGACCCCTCCCTTTAAATGACAGATTTGGGGAGCAAAGTCTGAGGCCAGTCGCTCCCTGTGGTGCTAGTTCGGAGACGTTTTTAACTGAAGGTTCCAGAAAACAGCAAAGACCAACAGAAAAGTAAGTTGGCAGTGATACGCACCAGACACCAAAATCATCTTGCAGGGATGAGCCTAGTCAATGCCACCATGTTTCCATGTGCTCCCCAAAACCTGGGGCATCCATGGGGGTGGAGTGTCAAAGTCAAGATGGCAGCTGTGGCGATGTGTCCGAAGAATCACGTCCAAAAATGGCAGGGCTTGGTGGGACGGCTGCAGCCGCCGTCTTGCCCTTCTCGACTCCCCCTGCCGACCTCTCTACTTCAGATCCCAGAATTCCCAGTTCACTCGAGAGGGACCAGTTTGGGAAAGGACTGTGGTCAATGTCAGAAAACGTGTCTGCCAATTTCCTTAGAAAGTCCTAAGTGTTCATTCAGTTTCTGTTCCCTATTCTCCATAAAAGAACTCTTGATAAATTAAAGAACTCGGTGCTTACAGACTCCTCTGATCTGATTGATTGACTGTTATTTGCAATGGGGGGGTTATTTGTAAAATAAGAATTGGTGAGAGAGACACAGAAACAAACTCTGAATAAAGGGAACCTCACAGAACTTCAGAGAACGGGTTGGATTCCCCAAAAGGAAACACTGCATGTATTCCAAGTCAATCTTGACTATCATTTTGCATATTCCTGCGCTAAATTCTGTCCTTGGAAAAAAAGATTATGCTTACTGGGACTTTTATTCCACCTCCTCTCCAAAATATCCAATTATCCAATGGCACACTAAACCACAAACCAGCCAACCACATTTTAGCCTTGGTGCTGTGCAGACTCAGCCCATACACTTAATTTATTCAGCGAATAACAGAGTACCCAGACCGTTAGGTTGATTGGGTAAACCACAACTGCCTTGGGTAGGATGTTGGTGTAAATATAGCCAAATAGAATTCCCTTCATGCATTTTTTTTTCCCGTAACAGTCCTGTGATTTAGGTTAGATCAGTGTTTTTCAAACTCTGAATCTCTGTCAGGCTTTTAAGATTGTTATTATACCTTCCAGCAATAGAGTTCCAATGGTTTGTGCGGTGTCTGTTTCCTGACCTGGCCTACCTTGGAGGGCTGACAGGGCTTTAGGGAATATTGCTTTAGAGCAGTGTTTCTCAACCTCAACAACTTTAAGATGTATGGACTTCAACTCCCATGCTGGTTGGGGGAATTCTGGGAGTCAAAGTCCACACATCTTAAAGTTGCCAAATTTGAAAAACACTGGATTAGTTCAAGAGACCCTCAAAGTCCCTCAATGAGGTGAAATCAGGAGGTGGGTTTCTGTGCTAATACTACCTAGTTGCATTAGTCACACTTAGTTACCCCTCTCCCTTAGGGTAAGAGCAGTTTAACTATGGAAAGCCCCGTTATACCTTTATTAACTAGTCTCAGTTCTCCTTCTACAACCCCCTTTGATTTTCTCCCACTCCTTTAGGTGGGCCAAGCACCTCCCCACCTTTCTTTTCCCCTTTAAGAACCTGTCTCCGGCACGGCTTTGGCTGATCAATGGTTTATTGCGAGCTGTTTGCTCTCCCTTCAATTTCCTATCCATCCCTCAAATCCCGCCAGGATCAGAGAAACGGATGGATCTTTAAGCAGATCCTATAATGTGCCAGATGTCGCAAGCTCTTGTTCCCCACTCTATCATTTCTCTCCCTCCACCCTTGATCTAGGAACAACAGACCATTTTTCTTGCAGGGGTTAGTCTACATTTTACCTCTCTTGACAGCAGGGCTTCCATTTTTCCAACTAGCCCCTGTCCTCTCCTAGATGCTCCAAAATGGAGTGGGCAAATTCCTTTTTCAATCTTTTTTTTTTTAATTTCCTTGTTAGGAAAGGGTTCCGTGACTTCTCACATTGTGCCAAGCCATGTTGGTTTAAATGGGGGCTATTAAGTAGAACACAGTTGGCTGGCTTCCTGAAACATGCTAAGCCATCATTTAATTTTGGTTATTTGCAGAAGACAATTGTCTGTTTTCATACATGACGCTCAGCCATCCCATGGTTTACAAAACAGGTTGGCTCACACATTCTGCTAAGTTGGAACATGGTTGGTTGGTGTGACATGAGTGTCAGGCTGTTGTCCAAGGAAAAAGAGCAGGGCCAACTGAGAAGGGTGGCAACCTTTAAGGATCTCCAAGATGATTCAATTAACAGATGTGTACAAATGGTAATGTTCACACGCACACAGACAGAGGAACTATCTTTCGATTTCCTCTACTTGGTAAACTTTCCAGTGTACCAGCCATTGTGGGGAACAGCCTGAAAATTCAGATGCACCTCTCTTCCTCAAACGTACCCCTGGATTATAGTGGGGCCATCATAAACCACCTACTGGAACAGGGGCATCACAGATAAAAGACTGGTGGAACTTTGATCGCATCATTGTGGCCGCCATTTTGTGTTTTTTGACCACCCCCTGCAGACACCCAAACAACCAGGCAAGGCCTTCTTGAATGTGACTCCTTTTAGAGGTGCTAAATCCCATCGTCCATCCAACTCAACAAGGGTATCAGAAGATAAGCTGTGCACCATACCAACGGCTGCTTGAACAAGGAATTTAGAACAATGAGTGATGGTTTCACCTCAAGTTAAGAGGCTAACATGAAAAAAACAGTACGTCTCCCTCCAAAGTAAATTCTTCACCCAGAATATTGGTTGCCTGGATGAACTGATGACATTCAGAGCAGAGAGGAGGTTTTGCCGGAAGCAATACTTGATTTGCCATATATCTGAGCAGGAGGAGCTGCCCCTGACAAATCTGGATACTGTGAACTTTGGGGACCTCCAACCATTTAATTCTGAAACACTGAAGGGCAAATCTACTTGAAAAATCAAGCCTGTTGGGCAGACTGCAGTGCTGATGGCAAGGGTGTCTGCAGGGGAAGTCAAGATGGTGGCCGTGATGATGTGATGGAAGCCCGCCTGCTTTTTATGCGTGTCATGTGTGTCTGGTGGAGCTTTAATCGCACCCTGCAGACATTCCTGCTGGTGAGGATTCAGGGTTTTAAAAGCAAATGTCTAAATCTTATTGTTGCAGAGATATTCCTAAGACTGTGGGAAGTACCTGGTGAATTCTCTAAATGCAGCTTTGCTCGGTGCAAAATACAAGTTGCAACTCACTCACTCCCTCCCTCCCTCCCTCCCTCCCTCCTTCCTTCCTTCCTTCCTTCCTTCCTTCCTTCCTTCCTTCCTTCCTTCCTTTCTCCATAGCCTCAATCATCCTTTCTCCTTAATTCCTTCTTACTGTTACCAGGGAAATAGGGAGGGGCAGCCATTCTGCATATGCTTCATGGCACTCACTTCTTTGATATTTTATTTTCCCTTTGTTGACCCTTTGAAATCAAGTCAAGACACCAATTTAACACTCATTCATATGTAGAAAGAATTTTATCCCAATCTACAAAAGTGCTGCCATAAAACCTCCAGTCCAGGGGGGAAATAAATAGAATAAACCATGCTAGATATTAGCAGATAACTCCAAGGGGTGTCCCTCCTCAAGATGGGGTAGTAGAAGGAGGAAAGCCAATTTCAGAAGATGAAATATGGAAAGGTAAAAAGCAAACAGCATGTTAAAAAGAAAGACCTCAGGCCCATCTGTTCTGACAAACCAGCCTCTCTCATGTGCGTCTCTCTAACTTCTGAAAAACATCTATAATGATGAAGCATTTGAGCATGTTGGGGGGGGACAGGAAGAATAGATATCTCCCACCACTGAGAGAGGTCAAGTGAATATTATTTCCGAAACCCTGAAAAAAGAAGCTGTACAAGGTTTGCCAGCCAACCAAGAAAAGAACGCAAATTTAAAACCAAACAAAGCCTTCCGGGATCAAGAGAGGCAGAAGATAAAGGAGAGCAGAGTGGATTCAGTTCACGCGACCACCTTCCTTATCGTCTGAAGCTGTGTTTTCAGGTGAATAAGCAGCTATGGGACTGAGTTTTGCCTTCCAACAAGGGGTGTCGGCAGGGAATGGTCAAAAAAGTCAAGCTCATGGTTATGACGGTGCAACGGAAGCTCCGCCCTTTTTTCAGGGTGTCACATGCACAGGCAGGGCTTTGATTGCACTCTCATTGCCACCAACCTGACTTTTTTGACCACCCCTGCAGACACCCCTGCCTTCAACCCCATCAGGGAGATGGAGCTTTACCTAAAGGCAAAGTTTCTTTATCGATAATGAATTAATAATGTTTTAGAAAGCTATCACCACTGTCACACTTTAAAATCCCAATTTATTTATCTGCGTTATATTCCTTTCACTCTTTGTTCCTGTTCCTCCTGGTACTTGTTTATATATTTTTTGAAGGGAAGGGGAGGGGAGGGGAGGGGAGGGGAGGGGAGGGGAGGGGAGGGGAGGGGAGGGGAGAGGAGAGGAGAGGAGAGGAGAGGAGAGGAGAGGAGAGAAAAGAGAAGAGAAGAGAAGAGAAGAGAAGAGAAGAGAAGAGAAGAGAAGAGAAGAGAAGAGAAGAGAAGAGAAGAGAAGAGAAGAGAAGAGAAGAGAAGAGAAGAGGATAGTTTCCTTCAGATCAAGCCCGGCTCCTGGATATTGTATGGACACATCCATCCGTGTTATTTCCTTGATAACAATATGCAAGGGTGCCCACAGGGTATGGTCAAAAAAGTAAAGATGGCAGCCACAATAGTTCTGCCCATTTTCATGTGTATTGTGCCCACCTCTGTCAATATGGCTTACCATTGCTTTTATGAAGGATGTTTTTTAGATTTCCTCATAACCCATAGCCTGGCCTAGTGACACCCCTGGGCCCGGGACTTATATGCTTGTATCTGACATCATGATGCAACTGCAAAAACATGGGTTTTACATCATGGCATCTCTGTGCATGCATCATCGTTTTCCCCATGGTAGTTCGGCAGTCGCTGCTTTGGTTTCGGGCAGGCCGTGTGTGGTCCCTTTCGTATGCCCCTGATGTGTTCCCACTTCTATTTGATGAAACAGGATAAATAACTGTGTCAAAAAGTACAATAACATGCACGATAAAATAAACCAATCACATTAACCAGGGCTGGGAAGAGAAAACTGGGGAATGAGATTGTGAAAAGTAAAATAGGTTTCGGCTGCAATCTACGTACCAAAGTTCTCCAACAGGCCCTATCCATAGTTTTGGGTTTCAACAAGTCTGGGAAAAATCTATCGGCTTTCCCCAACAAAACCAGAGCAGCAGTTTGGTTGCTTGACCCTGTACTGTGTGCTTGAATGTAATGTTTCCTATGACTTATGAATATTTACCACATAATAGGAGGACACCAGTATTCCCAGGGTATTGTTTATCCATTTGCTTCATTCATGTACCATATTTCGGCTTATTGGCACAGCCATGCCTTCTAGCATCCATCGGAAATCCATGTCAAAATGGAGACATGCTTTCTGGTCTATGCCAGGGACATCACTGACTATTTTTGGGGGGTTGGGGAGGAGAGAGAAGGATGTCGCCAGCAAAATGATCAAGAGGCTGCTATGGAAGCTTTTAATCCCAATGAATTGGGTCCAGGCGTCCACCAATCTGAGATCAAATGTGTGTGTTTGCAGAAAGGGCCTCCGCGTCAGATCTTAGAGCCCCTGCAGGTTCCCTTGGTGCATACTGTCCTTCCAGTTGGATGCAAGCAGCTTAAAGTTGCCTTCTCCCATCTGAATGCTCTCCAGATGTGTAGCCATAGCCCTGGCTGAAAATTTGGATAGTTGAAAGCCAGTTTCCTGGTTGAGAAAGGCTAATTTACAAATTTGAAGTTCAGTACTACCAGAACAGATACATCTTTCTATCCCACTTTGGCTGATTTGAAAATGCTAAGCTGGGTTGTGCCTGATCACTGCTTGGATGGGAGGCTACTAAGAAAGCTAGGGTTTCCAGACTACATTGGAAAGTCTCCAAAACATTCTTGAAGAAAGCTATGGCAAGCTGTTTTGCCCTGAGATCTACATAAATGTGTACTTAGAATAGCTGGAAGTTAAGGAGACTTTCCAATATTAATTTTGCTGGAAGGCAGAGCCCAGACCCACAAAGGCCCATTTCCTAAGATGCCCTATTTCAGAAGAAGGTGTTTAACAATGAGAAAATGGTGGACTTGACTGAACAATGAAGTCCCACCTCTTTTTGGGGACTTCCATTTTGGAAGTGGGCCCTCCATTTTGATGTTACAATCCCCCTTGCAGACACCCCTGTATTGAGTGCATTGATTTATTTGGGAATTGTTTGCGCTATTCTCATGTTCCTGGCTCTGTTGCTGGATACATAACAATGTAGGAACCTGTTGAGGTCCAAGATCCAGACTTAAACTTACAGCTTAGCATGTTCTGCAATCATATCTAATTCCAGTTTGTCCAATAAACCAAGGTTCAGCGAACAATGGCTTAAGACAGTGTATGAACACATCCCTATCGTCATGATGTGGTCTGTCTGCAGATAAAACAGGGAAATAAAGGAGAAACCTGGATAGAGATCTGAGTGGGATCAGCTACTTTTGGGCTCAGGCAGTTGAACCAAACAGAATAACGGAGGGGAAACCAACCCTTCTTGGTGTCAAGAATATCCATCAGATCTATTTATGTTCTTAAGAGCTCCGGTGGCTAAGAATTGCTATTCAGTCTCTGGAGCAGTGTCTCTCAACCATGGCAGCTTTCAGATGGGTGGACTTCAACTTTCAGAATTCCCCAGCCAGCCTTGCTGGCTGGGGAATTCTGGGAGTCGAAGTCCACTCATCTGAAGTTGCCAAGGTTAAGAAACCCTGCTCTAGAGAAACAAACCCTGAAAGAGGGATTGGAGCCTAGGAGTCAATACAACAATTGTGGGTTGGATCAAACACTGACTAGCAGCTTGTCCTTCAGCAATGACGAGCAAATCTGGAGGAGGCTATGCTGTTCCTCTGACTATCAAAACCTATCTCCTAATTTTCAAGATTTAGCTCTATTCCCCTTTTTGCAATGCTAGAACTCAGTGATTAAAACTGAGTTTCCCAACTCGTTTTGCAGTGGGGCTCTTGTGTTTTTAGCAATGACATCAAGGGAAAAATAGTCCTTTGACTTGGGTTGGGTCTTAAAGCCACATTTGCTAACATTCTGTCTTGGCACACAACTGGTAAAGGAACAGAAGCACTAAGGAGAACAACATTTTGGAACAACATAAAGGAACAGAAGCTCTGTAAGGATAATGACCGCCTTATAAGAAACTAACCAACCAATACATGGTTTCTTGCATTACCTGTAAGGGTGGTGTTTTAACCAAGTAGGCCAACTCTTGGATGTTTGAGAATTAAGATCAACAGCAACAAATTCCAAGGAAAATAATACAGAGTGCAGACAGTTATGGGTCAAAAGCTCTATCCCTTTAAAAAACTACTTGATGACGATCTTAGGTCCAATAGAAAAGAATATATGTAGCTCAGGGTTGAACTGTGGAGTCCTTGGGGCTCTCTGAGCTTAGCTCAGCAGAGATAACTTAAGCTTTTCCCAAGGAAGGATGTTACCTTCACCTACTCTGACTTTGGTCAATCAACATGTTTAGCTTTGTGCTACCTATTACCCATGGAACACCTACCAGTCTCAGTGCTGGGTACCTCCCACATGTGCCAAATTCCAAATCCCAGAATTCTCAGTAATAGCTGTGCTGACCAGGGAATTCTGGGAACAGAGGTCTTCACATTTGGAGGTTGCCAGGCTGGAGAAGATCAATTTGATCCTCAAGTCAGAGTACACTTCTTAGCTCTTTGCTTTGTTATCATTTCCCCTGGTCTTTTCCCTGGAATAGGGATAAAGCAATAGAGAAAGTCTTCCCCTGCTACATTTCTGCATGCAGGATTCCAGTTAAAAGAAGAAGAAGAAGAAAACATGAAGTATCAGGGATAACTTTATGAAAATATCCTGGGAGTGAGGAAGATGACTGGATTTCATGGTGTGAAGCAGGATGGGAAACCCGCAGCCTAGAGTTGCATAAAGTCCTTGTCTTCTCAAATGTTCTACAGACAATCAGTTTTCACATACAGGCGATCCTTGTTTAGTGACCACAATTGGGACCAGCAACTTGGTCACTGAACGAAGCAGTGGCTAAGTTAAAAATCACATGACTGTGACTGTGCTTACAATTTTACACAGGACAACATGTCCTAACTGCAAATGGTTGCTAAACAAGGACTACCTGTAGGTTGGGAGCAATTCATTCTGGGAGATTGCTGAAGAGGGAGGAAGACAGAGAGGTAGTGATGGAGAAGGGGATGGTAGAAAGAAAGAGAGAGGGAAGAACACTCTAGCATTCTGGGTCTGTGAAGAAGACTGCTCCTGACCCCCAAGTCTAGCTTGAGAGGCGCACTCTGTGCCATAATTACTGATGGCCACACGATGGCACTCAGCTGACAAGTATCCACTGGGAAAGGTCTCTGACTTCAAAGAAAAGGGAGGAAGCTGGATTTTAAAACTGGAATGAAGCAATTCCAGTTCTGCCTTGGTAGAAATGTTGGTTTTATAGGAGGCAGAGATACAAAAGAAAGCAGGTTTTTCACATCCCTCTACGGCAAGATCGAGTGCCCAGCTCTGAAACCAGTCTTGGCGTTCCCCAGGAACTATTCTGTGACTGTTTGCCAGTAATCAGGCAACCATCACAGTTGTACTTCTGTGTATTTTCTCTTCCCCCATTTCTTTGTTTGCATTTGGCCCACCCTCTCTCCTCTGCCACCCATGGGTGTACCTCTCCTTACAATTGCAATTCACCATAACACACCAGGCATCTGAGGAAGGGAAGGTCACAAAACATACACAGTAGAAAGTGTGTTCGTCTCTAACCACCGCCCCCAGTAGATTTTGTGTTGCAAGAAAACAGCAAAGCTAACCCTCCAGAAAATAAGACTTTTTGCCTGCAAATTTGCCTGAAATAAAGTTGTTTGGAGGGGGCTGGTGGTCACCTAAGGAGCAAAGTAGGGGTGTCCACAAGGAGACGGTTAAAAAAAAAAATCAAGATTGCATCACACTAAAAACAGGTTAGGACTTTAATTGTGTGCTCCTGGTTGTCATCTTCACTTTTTTGACTAGCCCCCACCCCACCCCTGAGGACATTCCTGGAGCAAAGCTTCATTTTTATAAATTCCATTGGAATAACCAGATGCAAATAATGTTGCCATTGGAACACAAAAGAGCACTCCTAGCTTGATCTTGTGGCATTAATGGGTGCAGATAAGCAATCTCACTCACAAAGGGTTGCACAACAAGCTGCTATTAGAAACACAATTACAGTCTCCAGTTGAGGCTGGCTACAAAGCTTGGGACGTGTGTACAGTATTTATATATCTTTAACAGCTATGGAGAAGACAGAATAATGACTGGCACATTTTTTCTTACATTTTCCACACAAGATCTTTTGAAGCCTTCTCTTTTATACAGCTATTAAAAATTCCCCTGTTGTGTCTAGTCATCTTGCTCATCGACAACTTTTTTAAAAAACACACAACATTGCCTACTCAAAGTTACCTTGTGCCGCTGGGTAACAATTTTTAAAAGCTCTTCCTGCAGTTTTGCCCATGTAGTTAAAAAAATATTTTCCCATTCTTAAATAATATCTGAAAGGGTCATGTAGGTTAAGTACATAGAGCAACTTTAAACTATACTGTACTTAACCTTGGTTTATTAAATAAGCTGCAATTGGCTGGGCTCACAAACCACCATGATGGTTTCACATATGTGATGTGCAAACTAGTGGCTGTGTTTCCCTTGGCCACTTAACCAGATCAATTAAAGATTAATAAATCCATGCACACAGCATACTAAGTTTAGATAGTGTTAGTCTTGATTTATTTGTTTTGGGGCTTAGCATATTATGTGATCCCAGTCTGTTTCATTAGTTTGACTCAGAGGATTGTGTACACCTAGGTTAATTCAATGTCCAGGTGTGCTCCATGAACATATTAGCATCCACGAGATGGACAAGCGATGTCACGTGCATCATGATGTCACCATCCAAATGATGTGCATTATGTAATTTCCTTCATTTACATGAAGGTATGCATCATGGCTTGTATTAGACACCTATAGTCATTGTGTTGGTTTGAGGGAAGTTGTGTCTGTAACTAAAAGAAGAGATGAATCAGAGCGATTGGGGCACTGAGCAAATGAACAGCCTATCACACCAGATGGTTGAGTCAATATGGAGAGGATTGCCAACTTGGCCCTAGCTCCTGTTTTGCCCGCCAGTGAGTTTCGTGCACCAATCAATTACATCCATTTATTTTGGCCGTCTTGAACATTTTTTCTCACCCAATGGATTAAGGTTAGGGTTATCAACTGATGGTTGACAGTTACCTCTGCGAATGTATGTACCGACACCATAATCACAACAAGGATATCGCACCAATCGATTATGTCCAGGGCAAGCAAAAACTTTTTGGACATGAGATCTTCACTCTAGCAGCAGGCAAAAAAGGAATAAAGGATACCAACTTTTCTCAACAGAGACAGCCACTGAATATCAGTGGCTTGCTGCAAAGCAGACCTCTGTTCAATTTCGGTCTCTGCAGTAGAAAACTAGCTCAGCAGGAAGGGGGCAGGTTTAAAATGTTCTCCCTGCTGTGCTACTTGCCTACATGTGGGGAATTTTAAAACTGGAATGGAGTTTTGATCTGCAGAAATCATCAGGTGGAAATGTCCATTATGGTACCCATGTCAATAATGGGCTTTATTATGCAAATGAATCAGCCCTGCAAATAATCTGTAATTATTTCCTTTGATGGCTGCCTGTCTTCATGGAGCCTGTTTGATGAAAAGGGCTGAAGCAAAGAAGGGGGGGGCAGAGCCTAGTGGTAGTGGGTTCAATTGTTCTGTTGGGATACTGCTGTTTTTCTCATTCTTCTTCTAACTCGGTCCTTCTCTCCACCCTGAGCATCAGTCTGCAAGAATCAGATTATTTATCCAAGGGAGGAAAACAGACCTGCCCAGATGTTGCTGAATTACAAATCCCCCAACATCTTCCTCCTTGCTAAAACTCTTGGGAGGTGTCGCTTAATGGCATCTGGAATGCCCAAAGCCCCTTACCTTGATCTAGCTCAACTGTAGGTAAAAAAGTAGGTCTGGATACCCTAGTAGATCTCTAGCTGATCTGGAGCCAGTTCCCAAGGGGTTTTGAACCTCCTCCCCAATTGTTTCATACATGCAATCACAAAAAGGTCTCCCCTCTAACCAAGGGAATCTCTTTCCTTCACAATGAACAGGTAGAAGCTGGAAGAGTTTGTGAGAAAAACGAAAATGTGGATTTTTTTCAACATGAACTCAATTTTGGCATCAAAAATACATTTGCAGGCTGAATCTGTGCTGGGGCACATTCTTACCCTGAATGTTAAACATCTATTCCTGAGTCATACTTGGCACTTGGCTTCTCTCAGTCACTCTCAGGATTGCAGTAGGAGAACACAAAAATAAATTACACAAACCTAAAATCCTTGCTCTCACTTAGTTTCTTTCCCATGGTGAAAGTGGCTTTTCAGGCTGTCCTGCCCTTTAGTGGGGGTGAGAAGAGGCTTTTATGTGGCACATGGTGTGTGCTCTGGGGCTGACAAATGGGAATTCCTTATAGGGATTCATCTGCATAATCCAAAAGAGCAGCAAGATAAACAGGATATAGTAATAATGCTGAATCTGCTGCCCCAGTAAAACTCAGAGCATAGCCTTTGGCCTACAAAAATCCAAAAATCCTCTAGTGTAAAATGACTTTGGTGTACCTGTGACTTCCTTCCTTCCTTCCTTCCTTCCTTCCTTCCTTCCTTCCTTCCTTCCTTCCTTCCTTCCTTCCTTCCTTCCTTCCTTCCTTCCCTCCCTCCCCTGTCCATTGACAGCATCACTAGTTCTTCCTCTCTCTCTCTCTTCTTCATTTCTTCAAAGGGCTAGGAGAAAGAGGTAGACAAAGGAGGAGGTCAAAGTCCCTGATTATTTTTTTAAGGTGTACATGGTGCAGAGCTGGAAGCCCTCCAGACTGTATGTCTTGAACTGCACCCAACTGTGCAGATCTAATATCTCCCCTCCTTCAGAGAGAGGGCTTCCTCCATGGCAGACATTTCGGGGCACTGGGGTTAGAAAACACACCTGAGGAGGTCATCAAGCCATTTCAGCAGCTCATCCAAAGGAAGAACCTGGGGGTTGTCTGTGTCAGAAGGAGGCTGTGGTATTAGGCTATTTCCCTGGGTCCTGTCTAGAGCTTGTACTTAACTCAATTGGCAAAATTCAGATTTTGCATATAGAAGACTTCAGCTTCAGTCACCTTCATCTCAAGGTGAAGCTGGGAAGAGCCCCAGTTGAAATCCCTGGAAAATTCCTATCAATGCTCAGTTCATCCACTGCGGTAAGCCATCATGTGACTTGTCTGATTTTAGTTTCGCATAATGTGAATCCAGCCAATGTGGTTTGTAAACCATGACTTATAGCTTAGTAACTTTTGTGAACCTAGCCACCACAATTTATTCAAGGGTGCACACATCACATTTAACCAGGCAAGTACAAGCCTACAACTATACTCACAGAATATGCTAACCTCGGCTAGTTTTGACCTTGTATGACTTAATGTGATGTGTGAACTACTGCATTTAGAAAGCTTTTGGTTAAAGCCAGAAAATGTGTTAATTCACCATCCAAGTTAGCCACTCTGAAACAGAAGGCTTCCTCCCAAGCCTGGACAGATCCTGATGTTGGGGCACTCAACGGCAGTGAAGCACAACTGTTAAAAGTCAAAGGTTTGGGGTGAGACCAGCACCTTGGAGAGCTCCCCGGAGGAGCTGCTGGTGAGCAGTTTTGCCTGGTTAGATGAATGGCTTCTTGCTACCTTTGCCCTGTTATTTCCTGGGCAAAATTGCTCAGGAGGCTCTGAACCAGCCAAGCCAAGCCAAAGAGGATCATAGGACTTTCTATCATTTTCAAGATACTGTGTCAGTGGTAGCAAAGTGCAATAACACAACTCGGTTTGTGCAAAGCCTTGAGAGAGTTGGGTATGGGAAGGAGACACCATGAGATCATACCACAGGACTGAGAGTGTGAAGCGTCAACCTAGCTATACCAGTGTTTCTCAGCCTTGGCAACTTGAAGACGTGTGGACTTCAACTCCCAGAATTCTGGGGGTTGAAGTCCACACGTCTTCAAGTTGCTAAGGTTGAGAAACACTGGTCTATACCAACAATCCCTGGAGTTTCACCGTGAAGTGGTGCACTATTGCAAAGCCTACCAATTCTTCCCTAAGCTGCCTTTCCAAATGCTCCAAATCCTTAATTCAAAGGCACAGTTGGCCCTCCAAACGATCCATGTGATGCATGTGGTGGATCTGGGTTGCTCTGAGCAAGACGAACCTTTCACCAAACCAGCTGTTCTCTTCTTCACATTCAGATCTGGCCCTTGATGTTTTGCCACAGGCCGGGTAGGAATGAAAGTTTCTTAGTCGCCCTGTCTTAATGAGTGGAGACAGTGTGCCATTGTGGGAGGCTCGGTCGGCACTGCCTGATTGATTCCTGTTTATTATCTATTAAGAACAGTCGGATAGTTTGGGTAACACATCAATTCATCAAATGGCACCATCATGCAAATTCCCTAATAAAAACATTTTACTCGTAAATGGTCCCGAACTAATTAACTAAAGTGTTAATTAAAGTGCAGCAGACAGGGATTGTAATCAAGACGTGCGGCTTTATCCATCTTCTGGGTTATTGATAACATCCTTGGCTCATTGATTGATTGGGACTTTCAGCTGTCGAGAAGCAACAGGGATGGATGGGTGGAGGGAAGGGAGAGGAGAAAAGTGGAGAAGTGGAGGAGAGAAAGAAGAAGGCCCCCAGGACAGAGAAAAAGTAAGATTCAGGGCTGGAGAAGGTCACACTGGGGAAAAGGAACATAAAGGTGTAAGGGAAGATTTGGGGATTTTAGTGAAAAGTAAAGGGAAGATTATTATCAAGGATAAATTCCCATTTTCAAGTCCTCTTTGATAATTTTAAGGAACAGTATCCTTGGGAAAATCCAGTGGCCTCTTCAAAATGTGGTTAGCCTTAAAGGCATTTTAGAATGAATACTTCTGTGGATTCCAAAGTCAACTTGGCCACCTTTGGGCATGGGATAAATCAGCGTTCCTCAACCTTCGCAACTTTAAGATATGTGGACTTCAACTCCCAGAATTCCCCAGCCAGTTGCGAAGGTTGAGGAACGCTGGCATAAATGGTTCACTTTACTTGTGCAAAGGTCTGGAGATGGTAGCCTTGGGTGAAAGTTGGTGAAAAGATCAGGATTTGCATAACCATGGTTGGTTACATAAAGCCTACTTGGATTCATGCACACAACATGCTAAGCCTAAAAACATGGTTCACACAACGTGCTAATCCACAAATTAACTGCTGTGTGGCTTAGTGCGATATGCAAACTCAACCATTATGTGATGTTACTTGTAAGCAGGTTAATCAAAAACATATAAGTGGGTGACACTTTGATTAGGATTAACCAGAATAGCACAGAAGAATGGGCAAATCTGCAAGGTCTTCAGCAGTCTTCATAGGCCAAGATATTACGAAAAGCAAGGGACATGGAAGAAAGCAGGAAGCCTGAAACAAGCCAATTTCAGCCCCAAAGTTTGCATTCTGCAGCCATTCTCAAGATGAAAATCATAGACTAAATACATGAATTAGTAGTAGTTATACCCCAACATTGAGGAACAAAGGAAAACAGTTGTTTTCTCCTACTGTGAAAAAACAAAAGTTGTTTAGTCCCTGCTGCCAAACTCCTGGTGAAAAGTTTTTGAGAACCTGAAAGTTTGCACACATTTCTTCAGTGCCATTTTGGCTACGCTTTGGGTTAAATTGGATGCAACACAATTATGATGACTTTTTAAACCTATGCACCCTGACCTCAGGAAAACAACCACCACCACCACAAGCTGAGCACGACGGTCTTTTGGTTAAACATCTATTTGAGTGTGCTTGCTGCTCTCTTCTCATGAGAAACCGTGGAAGCACAGTGGAAATTGTGATAAATGAAGGTGAGATAATGGTGAGAGGACTGTCACTGAAGCAAAGCCCAAGGAGAGAGTTAAGGATGGAGGCAAATCTTGATAGAGCCCAGAGGTAAAAGGATGTTCCTTTCTGGATGCAATTAAACTTGCTACTGGAAGAGCTGGAAATTTAATAGAAGAAATGATCAATTAACACAGAAAGATACTTAATTAAAAGAGCAGCGCTGGAAGGGAAAAGAGGACTGGTTAAGGACGGAAAGAGAGAAGGTACTTTTGCTCCCTTCATATCACCACTTCCAAGTTGAGGTCCCAGCTCTTGATCTGGCAGTCAGTCAGTCAGTCAGTCAGTCAGTCAGTCTCTCTCTCTCTCTCTCTCTCTCTCTCTCTACGTGTGTGTGTGTGTGTGTGTGTGTGTGTGTGTGGTTGTTTGCTTTTGCTTAGCCCTGACCATTTTAGCAGTTCGGTTAAAAGGAAATGTCTTCGCTGGATGTTTCTATACTACAACAGAGGTCTCCAGACCAAGAATTTCTGGCAGAACCAGCCCAAATACATTGTGCCCTTATTCCATCTTTTTCTCCTTAATGGATTTCCTGTGGGGGGAAAGTTGGGTGGAAGAAGCAGAGAAAAGACATGGCAGGTAGAAATGAAAGAGGGTGTAAAGGATGGTGAATGAGGCAGCACAATTGTGCAACAGAGAGAACTTGTTTGGAAGTATCTTAATTTTTTAGGGTAGATTTGGTATTTTTGTGCATTCAGACATATCAGCCATTCAGGACTAACTAGTCTCATTTGTTTCAACAGGTCTGCTGTCAGCACAAGTATCCACAAAGAGTCAAAAAAGTCAAGATGGTGGTTACAGCCATGTGACCAAAGCCTTTTTTACATACATTGCTTAAGAGTGAGGCTTTGATCTCATGGCTGTGCCCACCATGTTGACTTTTTTAACCCCTCCCTGCTGATACTAAATCTATGTGATCACTGGGAGTCAAAAACAACTTGATGGCATGTAATCAATCCATCTGTTGATAACTTCTGGCTGTGAATAGGACAGTGTCTGCATGGAAGTGTGTGTGTGTCTCTCTGTGTATATATATATACGTATGTGTGTATGTAGGTGTATACATTTTTAAACAGTCGGATACGTTTCTGCATGGACATTGATGTACGGGGCATCAGAATCTGTCCCAGTTCAACAGGTAGGTACTGTTTCAGCATTCTGCAAATGTTTCTATTAAATAGGGCTAAAATGCTTTTCTGGTGGTTTTTGAAATATTAAAATATTCCTGCCACAAACTAAAACTAGCATGAACAGACCATAATGCCCAGATAGATGTTCTTGACTTTCTTTCCACCTGTGCCTATGGGACCTGCATCTCCCCACTCCCGGTCCAGAATAGTCATCGCTACGCCACGCCGGTTCTCTTCTACATATGGCGATCGACTGATGGATGGATTGATGGATTCCCAATTCCGCTCACCTGATGGACATAAAGATTCATCCCCAACTGGAGCATCAGCTACATTTCCCAGGTGAAAGTGTTTTGAATCTGGTGTTTGGTTCATGTGAGCAAACTTGTCATTAAATTTAACCGAGGAAAACAACCATACTGGAGCTTCAATTGATCGCGGCCTGGTGCATGTGAGGTTTGTAAGCAAGTTAATTAACCTGTATCAAAGGGGTGAATTTAATGTGGTTTTGTTAATCTGTGTTAAGCCCCCTGTGTAGACGCACTCTAAGCAGATCAAAAGTGCCTTTTCTTTACTATCCCTGCCACTCTCTCAGAAGCGGGGTGAGTTTAATTCCAAAAATCACTGTGAGGAGAAGGTGGGTGAGGGGTACTGATAAAGAAAGAATAACGGGAATAATGTTCCAGCTTCCTTCTTTGTTAAAATCTGAATGCATGAGTTTATTTCACATGCGGACAAGCCTTAAATGTTGGCATAACTCCTTTCTTATTCACTGCTCAGCTGGCAGAGTTTATGTCCATTAGGGCATAAACTATAAGGATCCAATAACTGATTGGATTGTTCTGGTTCAAATATGTGTGTGCATCCTTTAGCTGTTACCCTTTGATTAGGAATAATTAATCCTTAAACAAATGTGCACATTGTTCTCCGCTGGAAAGTATTACCCTTGATTTTGGTAAGGGTGGATGAGCATTTCATTCCTGATGACTAATTGCTTATTTGCACATCATATGACATTTCTGTCAATCCAGGAGGAATGACATGACTCGTATGGTTGAGAAGGCGCTATGAAGCCAAACAAGGATTGAAGAAAGGGGGAATCTAGGGATGTAGGTTTACTGACAAGGAGAGTTCACTGTGACTTCTTCAGTAATTTCTGCAATATGTGATGGTTAGTTTGCTCCAGGGTGGCTCTTACATTTTTAAGTTCTCAGATCGGATATTTCTGTTTGCCATAGTCTACTAAAGAGGGAGGTAACCCAATGTTCTGCAGATGTTTTTGACTACCGTTTCCAGAAAACCTGGTTTTTGGTCACTCTGGCAAGGACTTCAGAGGTTGCTTAGTTCTGTGTCTATTGCAACCTTCAAGAGCTGGGTTGTTTTAATATATTCAGAGGAACTTCCTGATGGTCAGAGCTGTCAACCAGTGGAACACGCCGCCTCATAATGGTTGAGTTCCACTTCCCTGAAAGTCATCAAACAGAGGCTATAGAGCCCTCTGTCTGAAATGCTTCAGCAGATCCTGCGCCAAGCAAGAGGCTGGACTAGATCACTGTTGAGGTCACTTCCAACCCAACAGTTCCATGAGCTACTACATTTCCATCCTGCTTCACAGCCAAAAACGGTATTCACAATGATTTTTTTCATTAAAGTCAGGATAACTAAATAAAGACAAGAAAGCTACATGCCTTTATCCACCCATTCTCACTTATCTGGGGAAAGCATTAATAAGTTTCAGACAATAATCACTGTGATTGTACAACATGGTTAAGCAGGTCAAGTAAAGACCCAGCATTCACACAAATGACAAAGCTTGATTAGTGTACTCTGAGTTAGCTTTTTGAAGTTTAGCATGTAGCACGAACCAAGAACATTTGATTAGCTTGTGGTTTAATGCACTGTGCACACCCAGAAAATGGGCTAATTCACCAATCAGGTCAAGGATTGTGTGAATGCAGCTAATGGGTGATACAGTACTTCTGTCCGAGATGAATTGTCTATCATGGATAAATAACCTAGGAAATACACTTCCACGGAGTCATTGCATTGGACTATCTAGCTCAGTAATTGGGTCTACTCTACTCCAGCCCAAAGTATCTAACTTTTCAGATTCCTTCCCTGATTTCTCAGCATACATTCTATGCTCTGAGCTACCAGCTTTTCTCTAGTAGACATGAAGATCCCCATTTGATGCTCTGTGCCACAAGGAGGGGGTACATGAACCACTCAATACTTACTGTGCAGTGAGCATGAAGATAGGTACAATTAGCAGAATGAGTGTTTGGTCTAGGGGTCATCTGTCCTGTATTAGCTAGGCATCTTCAGGAGATGTGGCTTGCTCCTTCCTTCCTTCCTTCCTTCCTTCCTTCCTTCCTTCCTTCCTCCCTCCCTCCCTCCCTCCCTCCCTCCCTCCCTCCCTCCCTCCCTCCCTCCCTTCCTTCCTTCCTTCCTTCCTTCCTTCCTTCCTTCCTTCCTTCCTTCCTGTTTTGGGATATGCTAGCTATAAGCTTTTCCATCACGCTTTATTACCTAATATCCATGTGTATTCTTTCACTGTGTTATGTACACAAGACATATGCTCAGCTAGTCATCTCCTTGATGGAACTGAAGTGAACTCTTCTTCAACGTTCACCACTGTTTGAGATATCTTTATCACACATTTCTGCTTAAGAGGAGGAACAGGTTCCAGGCAGGTTTGGGACTGATGAAGGTGGACAAGATGATTTTGCCCTTTGAAATGTGCCACCTTTAACCCAGAAGAGCCTTTCTGAATCTCACATGTCTGGGAGAAAGCAATTGCTGTTGGGGAAGGAAGGCAGGGGGAAGACAAGAACAATGGGGTAGGGAAGGAGGGGAAAAACAAGGCTTTGTCATTGCTCCACTATCGCTTCAGTTTTGCCCATTTTGTTTGCACCAGTTCCTTCCTTTAAAGAAACAAATACAAAGTTATTGGAGTGTTTCTGAGCATGGGCAGAGTTCTCTCTGCAACCTTGTCTGTCACCTCCTCCAATGGCTTTCTGTCCTCCCCGTCGTCCCCCTCCCCAGGTTTTGAAATATTTAAGACGGCAAATTACGGGTGTGCTCTTGTGCCCCTAAAAGGGTATGTCTAAATGTTCCTGCTTACTTTGGCCATCAAGAGAAAATGATTTGGCAGAACTGAAGTCTGGATAGTCCTTGATCTGGGCTGCTGGGTGAAAATCTCACCCTCGTTAAGGCAAGAAAAAGGCCATTCCATATTAGTTTTATCCTCACGTATAAACATAAGAACAACATTCTTCCTAAAGCTCTGTGGTTGCACTTCCAGTCAAGGGTTGGCATTTGGGGCCAAGGACTGGGGCCCGGCCCTTCTCCAGTGATGCCCTCGGGAAGTTGTTTGCTTTGGCAAATAGGGCGCCAAAGGTGCCAGGCTGGCAGCTTTCCCTTTGCTCGCCTCTCGCAAGGCTAAAAAACCCCCACTTGTATGATTAGAGCAGATTTTAATAGTAATTAAAACAAATTACTGGCAAGATCATATGCTACTATGTAAATTTCTCTCCTCCTCCCCCCCCCCCCACTTCTCTTTTTGTTCTTTAAAGCTGCTTCCCTTCAGTGGCTCTGATTGGAAACTGTCTATTTATTTCTGAGGGGGGGAGATTTATATGTGGGGGAAAACCCTTTCTTCCTTATTCCTTCTTCCCTTTTAGCATCTCTACTCCTGTGAGAGCTTTGCTGCTTTCCCATGTCTGTCCCAGACTTTTCTGCAACTGACCTTGTCTCATCCCCCTGCTTCTGTACTCACATTTTAGGAATTAAAATTAAGGGGAATATGTATAAGTTGAATTTGAAATCCAGATATTCTTCATAGGGGTTGGGGAAGAGATGACTCTGGAGGGAAGAATGCTTTTTGCAGGGATCATAATCTGTTGTGAATTTACAAAACAGAGCAAAGGGGGAAGAAAAACCCCTCAATTAAGTTGGGATAAAAATGGTGGGAAATAATAAATGGGTGGAATCAGCCAGCTGGGATCAGAAAGGGACATCGGAGAGGATTCAAAATGACTCGGGTTCCCCCTCCCCAGTTGGATGCAAGCAGGACCGTCTGCTGGGGGGGCATCGAAAAAGTCAAGATGGCAAGCCACAATCGTGCAATCGAAGCCATACCCCCTTTTTTGGGGGGGTGCAAGTAAAATGGGGTGCATGGTTCTGGTGACCTTCTTGGCTGGTCAAGACAGATACAAAGAGCTGATCTAGAGTTAAGTGAGATCCCAAATGGACAGGAGTAACCCTGCTGAGTGGAGGAGATCCCCTTTCTCAGTTCGGCCCCTTTGAGGCTAAGAAACTGGGGGAGAGCACTTTGGCCTGCTGATCTCCTGTATCCTTTCAGAGCACTTTCCCCCTTGTTTTGACTCATCTTTCTCTCTTTGTCAAGGCACCCAATACTGGCCAAATTTGGGACAGAAAATCATCACCTTTATCATCTGATGAACCTTAATGTTGGGCCAAATCTGACAAGCATTTGTAGGTTATATGGAGAGGATGTTGCACCCAGTCTTGACCCCCACGACCTTGCTCTCCAGATCTTGCTGCTCACTTCCAGCATATCCCATCTTTCCGTTTCTGCCCCCCCCCCCATTTCCTGATTTTATTTTATCAACTCTCTCCCAACTGCCCCCAGCCCTTAGTGGGTGTTTCTCTCAGAGCCCTGAAAAGGGGATTAAGTTGTCAGTTGGTGCCGGTGGTTGGGGGGGGGGGCAGGAGAGATCAGCCTGGCGACCTCCCCCTTTCTTCCTCCCCCCCCCCCGCGCCTTGTTTGTCTCTCCTCTGTAGTGTTTGTTAAATTAGCCAGTGAGTTGTTGTCATTCACGGGCCAAAGAAACATCACAAATAGACAACTCTTCACTTCATCCCCCACCCCCCCTCCACCTTGCCAGATCTCCGATCCTCCTTCGCCCCCCCAGCCCAAAGTCCGAGCCCATAAATAATATTCAAGCGGCTCTATTGTTAAGTTGCGGAGAAGGCTCTGGTTCCCGGCGACCCCCGCCGCCTCCCCCATATATCACCCGCTGACAGCAGCAGAAAAGCGGCGAATTAGCACCTAAATCGAATATTGATCAACTTCAGAGTCGGCTCCACTTCGCTGCCCGAGCAGGGGCTCACGGCTCGCTCCCCCCAGCCCCCTGCCTGCCCCTCCCCGCCCAAGGGCTGGCCACCACGGCTGCCCAGGGATGGGGACCCCATCCCAAATCTCCAGCCCTGCGTTAGGGGTCTTCCTTGGCTCTAATGGGGGGGGGGGTCTTTCTCCTCTGCCTGGCCGAAGGCGGTTGTCTGTCTGTCTATCAGTTGTGTGTGTGTTGGGGGGGGGGTTCCTGCCTATGTGTAGATATAGGTATAAAGGAGGGGCAGGATGGTGTAGTAGTTAAGGAGCTGGACTGGGGAGGGGAAGAACCGGGTTGGAGTCCTCCCCAGGCAGAGAAGCCGCCGGGGTGACACTGGGCCTCGCTTTCAGCCTTCAACTGGGAAGTCAAAAGCATCTGGCGCATTGGGCAACCTGTCCCAGCCTGGCCTGGAAGGGGACAGAGGCCTCCAACCTGCAGTGGGCTGGCGCACACAGCCCAACGGGCCACGCTCACAAGCTGCCTTTGGACGGAGTTCGGAGCCGTCCTTGCATTATTCGCCTCCCTTTTTTTTCAAAGGTTCCTTTGCATATCCTACACTGCCTGTGCTCAGTAAATCTCAGATGTATGTATATGTATGTGTCATGTAGGGCTGTCCATGTTCACTGGGAAGGAAGGGACACTCTGCCTAGGCTCAGAAGCCCTGATCCCAAATCCCAGAGGTTTGCACAGGTTGGCCCAATTCAGTCATAAGTGAAAGTATATAGTATGCATCTCTGAGGTTCTTAATTTCTAATTTTCTTTTTTAGTCAATGTTATTTTGCAGAACGCTGACTCAATTCTCCCCTTTCTTTCAGACTCCTCTGCTCTGTGCGTAATTTTAAAGGTGGCTAAAAGCTCCCTGCAACCCGTGTTAAACTTGTCCCGTTAAGTCCAAATGCAATTATGTTTATTGAGCCTATTGCATGAACTAAACCTCTGTGATCTGTCCACCGCCTAGTGCCATGCATGACTCCAACCAATGGTGGTTTATTCAAGAAACATGCTTCTGTAAAGGCGTGACCTGGATGAGAGAGAGGTGACATAGCTGGGGTAGTGTCTGATTATTCATTTACAGCATTTATATCCTGCCTAATTCTACACACTTTAGGCAACTTGCATAAAAATCACAAGGAGCAATCACATTCAAACAACCAAGTTAAGGCACCAGGCTGGAAACCGGGAGACGGTGAGTTCTAGTCCTGCCTCAGGCATGAAAGCCGGCTGGGGACTTTGGGCCAGTCCCTCTCTCTCGGCCCAACCCACCTCACAGGGTTGTTGTTGTGGGGAAAATAGGAGGAGAAAGGAGCATTAGGAATGTTCGCTGCCTTGAGTTGTTTATAAAAATAACAAAGGCGGGATAAAAAAAATCTAAAAGAAAAGTTCATTAAAAACAGCACCAGATCTGTCTTCCTGCTTTTTCTTCCTTGGTTCAGTTGCACTCTACTCTGCCCGACATCATATTGTGTGCACGCAAAGGATGGCATGATTGTGGTGGAAGGAATCGAGGGAATTCAACTTTTTTTACTCCAGTCACCGTGACTGTAATATTTAGGCAGTTTTCATATGACCCACTAGTCCGTCAATCATGGTGAGCAAGCCAACTTGCTATATTCATTTTAAATGTGAAGCCAAAACAGACAACGATGAGTTCACATGTTGGTCTGGATTACACAACACATTAAGGCATAAGGTGGTTTGTTTTCTTTTGGCTTGTCCCATGGGGTTTTTAAGCCATGATTTACAGCATGTTATGTGACTCCAGCCTAAAGTCACAGCACGTTAAAGAAGACCACGGAGAAGATTTACACGCAGCCAAGTGCTCTTTTGCTCATGACCACAGGGGTTCACAGAGATGGGCAAATGGGGGAAGTGATATCATGATATCATCACCTGAAATACGTAATTGGTGCCTTTTGGGCAATGATGTCATGATGCTTGCAATATCATGGGGCCTTCTACTGGATCCCCACGCTCATAGCTTCTTCTTCTCATGCCACTGCAGTTACAAACATTCATGAAAAGATCCAGGGGCTGGAACCAAAGATTTCATTTCTTTCCATCAGAACAGACTCCTCCAACTTGATGTCTTCCAAGGGGTTGAGACTGCTGGGTGTTGTGATGTGTGGATATGCCACGTTCAGGAAAACTGCCTTTGAACATCATCTAAAACTAGAAAACCAATGCAGGGCAACCAGCTGTCAGCCAAGCACGAGGAGAACATCTGGTGGTGCTTTTGATGATGGCGATCAAGCCGACCTGATGGAAATGAAACCAGGCAAAACACATCAGCCAGAGTCTTCCATGGAAGACCTGCTCAAAATTGGGACATGGAAATCCTTGAATCAGTTTTGCCTGCTCCTGCCTCTTTTACCAATTCGGGACTCACAGAACATTTTCAAAGTGTGGGCTGTTGCAAGTATATTTGTCACAATCAGAAATGTTGCAGTGATTGACCCAGACAAGGCTCATGGAGAGGGCTGAATTCGAAGCAGTGCCATCCTTTGATTGCTTTCTGAGGAGCGCAGATGGCTCACCAGCATGCCACCTTCAGCCAGCCCGCTTGTACTTCTTTGCGTGGGAGCTGGCAATCTTTGTTCTGATGGAAAGAAGTCAGACTGTTAAAAATATAAGGACACTCTGATTGGATGGAACCTAGGATCCATTAGTCCAGCATTCTGCTTCCAACAGGGAACAGCAGAACATGCTGGAAATTCACCTGAGACCTAGGGACAGAGGAGATGTTCATGCAAGAAAGTTTCACCAGGAGCTACAGAAGTCCCCTGAATTCTTGGAATTATTTTCTGGGAAGAGACACACAGCCACACACTTGTTGATGGAGTGGAAAGAATGAGTCGTCCTGTGACTTTAGTGCATGTAAGAATACAATCGTGAACCTGCCAAAGTCCATCAGCTGCTGGATCGGTTTCCAAGAGTGGTCATCTCCTGTTTGCCCCCAGGTAGCTAGGAGTAGGTAGTCTGCAATTTCTGAACACAGAGGATCTATTTTCCCACCATGTCTAATAGCTACTGATAGATTTATCGTGCATCAATTTGTCCAATCCTTTTTTTTTTTTTTGAAGGTAGCCCAGCTTGGAGCTTGCACCACCTGTTTGAATGGTAAAAAAGGTGATAAGCTAAAAAAGGTCATTTCTGCATCCTACCCCTACTATTCCTTGGCTTCCGTAGGGGCATTGCAAATTCTAACATGCTATTTTGGCTGCTTGTGCCAAGACCAAACAAACCACATTATAGATTAATATGAAATGTAAACTCAACCATTCAGTGAGAGAGATGTGTGTCTGTTTAGATATCGATAAATATAAGTGTGTGTATATGAGAGAGAAAATGAGTGGCCACACTCCTTTTAACTCTTGTCCTTCCTCTTTTTTTTTTTTTTACCCCCCTTTGGTCCCAACCATACCACTACATGGACTTCAAAGGATCTGCCATGAAGAAAGCAGTCTATTATCTAAAATTGGTTATCTAACCCTGGCTTAAATTAAAGATTCTCAGTTTTTACTTTCTCTGCAGGGAAATACTTTCAGTTCCTGGGTCATCTTACAGCAGAGTTTCTCAACCTTGGCAACTTTAAGATGCGTGGACTTCAACTTCCAGAATTCCCCAGTCAGCCATGCTGGCTGGGGAATTCTGGGAGTTGAAGTCCACGCATCTTACAGTTGCTAAGGTTAAGAAACACTGTCTTATGGACTTGGCCCATTTAAAGCCTAGTTCTGTCCTTCTTTGTTGTTGTTCAGTCGTTAAGTCGTGTCCGACTCTTCGTGACCCCATGAACCATATTGCGCCAGGCCTTCCTGTCCATAAAACAGATCTTGTGAATCACCCTTGAGTTGTGAATCCAAGCTTCTGAGATGGCTCATGCTTTACAAGACAAGCCCTACTGTTTTGGGGGCTGACTGAACTAGAAGCTTGGAAGCATCTGCAAGATATTGGAGAAGCTGCTTAAATTAAACTCCAAAGAAGATACTGAGTCACCTCCGGTGCTGAGCAGTCAAGGCACTGTGTCCAAATAGTCTTTCTGTAAGAAATGCAAGAATGCACCTCCTTTTGCTTCAAGCAGAAAAAGGGTCTAGCCAGATGTTTTTGTGCCAGATGTTAGCCCATGAGGACTGAGAAGAAAGAATGTCTCAAACCTTTCAAAGTCCCTGTATCCTCTGTCCTGAATTAGATGAGATTATGGTCCCTCCAGAAGTTCCTATGAAATGAGCATTGGGCTCCTGACTTTGGCCACTCAGAAGGCAGGGTGTAAGGGTTGTTTGTTTTTAAGGGCAGGTTCAAATATTTATGGTTTGGGTTTTTAAAATGGGTTTGAATCTTGGTAACTTGTTGACCTGGCTCCCTTTCAAAAAATAAGTGGGATCCCAACCCATTCTTTTTAACAAAACAAATCAAAGTTCATTTGTGGTACTGTTTCCAGACTCAGAGAGCACCCCGGGAATGTGTGAAATGATGACTACAAAGGAGAAATGTTCATTTTTTAAAAAATGAAGTTCCAGTTAATATTATCTTGATATTCATCAAACTATGCAAAGACATTATGCCAAGACCTAGCTCTCTGGAGAAGTCCATCATGCTGGGAAAGGCAGGAGGAAAGAGAAAAGGATGACCAGCAGCGAGGTGGGCACCATTAGAAGACCTGAAGGACCAGGTTGGGGACAAAGAAAAAATCCATCTATGTGGTCACTCACCAGGAGTCAACACCAACTTGATGGCACAAAAAATCAATCAATTCACTAAATATTTTTTGAAGTCATCTTTAATGCTAAGATATTCTTTTTCAGCATAGTTTTTTTTTCCATATTTGATTCTATTTATATATTTGATGGTGATGAGTTATTTGATTTCTTTTCTGCTGCCTGCCAAAATCCAAACACAAAAGGCCAATAGATCTTCCAAGCATATTTGAAATGCAAAATTTCACAGGCAACATAGGATTTGATCCTGGATTTGCCTATTTGTGTTTTGAATGGTATCGTTCAAAAATTGTCACGCACAGATTAGTTGTGAATATATCTGCAGCATTCTGAATTGATTTTCTGCACTGGTATAACAGCATACCATAAACTTGTGCTGGTATATATATATCACAAAAATCCCAGCATCTTATGATCATAGTCAAATTCATGTATTTATTTATACTTTTTGCAGGGAGAAAGGACTATAGCAACATACCCTCAGTGGCTTCTTTTCCCAGTGGCTTCTTTTCCCGGTTGCCGATTCCCACTTGCTTGCCAGCGAAAGAGCAAATAATTGATGGAATCCCTAAATATAGGCCCAGCTCTTCTTTATTTTCCTTGGCATTATTCATTCAGTGGCCCAGAGGAAGAAATAGCTGAGCAACCAGGTCTTCTTGTAAGGCCAGCAAACTCGTGATGGCAGACCTAGTTTAGGAGCATGGTTTTCATCAGGTGCCCATTCGTGCCAACCTCCTGGTATGGGTCCATGAAATGGTTTCTCAACCACTTTGGGCTTTGCCCAGTCAACCCCAGGCTGTTGGACTTTCCATTGGGGCTGATCTGTGAAGCACTCTCCATCCATGGGCAACCTCCTTGGGCACCAGGCAGTTGTAAGATATGAAATGAGATTAGGATATATTATAGGCCAACTTGTGCCCTTGAGACAGGGCAGGAAATAAAGCTAAACAATCAATCAGCAATAATTACATTGGGATTCCACTATGCTGTGATTATGAGCTATTTGTCCCGAAGACAACAAGTGGATGTGTGCAGACAGAGATGAAGAACCCACCCCATTCTTGAGATTTCCTCCGGAGGAGAGCCTAAGATGGTTGACCTTTTTTCTACGGAGGGACAGAACCTTTAAGGAGGGGTCCGGCTGAAAAAGGCTGGAACACATTTCCTTCTACCCCTTTCAGGCCTTGCTACAAATGAGCTTTGATAGACCCCTCTTCTCCTACTGTGCATGTATACACCATGATCAATCTCTCCCCCTTTTCCACCTCCCACCCCCCATCTCATTAAGTACCCATGTAAATCAGCTGTCGCGGCAAAGCTAGCAAATTGTAGTGCTAAATTTAATGAGGATAAACAAAACGGGGACCATCACTCAAATCCTTCCTGGTATTTACTACTAGTATAACACACATGCGCATAGATCCTTTCTTAGCTGACGCATCATTAGGACTTGTCTGTAACTTTAAACGCAACTAAGCCCTTCATTTATTACTGCTGCTTCCCTCCGCATCATACCCAACCTTCTCCCCAAAACTGCACAGAGAACAAGGAGAGAGAAAACAATGGTCCATCAACAGCCACTCCCTCACCATTCTCCCCATCTTTTTCAGCCTTCTTCTCTTACTACGTATCTCTTTCTGACTCTGTGGGCAAATACCAGAAATAGACCAAAAGTTGGCCAATTGACCAGCCGTGCTGTAGGGAGAACAAATCAGAAAGTGGGATTTTCTCTCATTGTTCCTCTTCCAATGTCTGGGGAAAGTTGTCCTCGGAATATCAGCCTGTCTAGAATGGGAAGGGGCAAATTTTGCAGACGAATTGGAATCAAAAATTGCCATAGAGTCATTTCAGGAAATGCTCAGGAGTTAGTTTGAAGTAAAGGAACAGCAAATATTGGAAGAATGTAGATGTACAGTCAATGTAACAGCCCAGAGTCACTGTGCAGTGAAATGGGCAGTGACAAATTTGAAATATAAATAAATACAAATAAAATCACAGGAAACTCAGCTGTATTATACCTTGTGCTGGCCCTACCATTGGGCAAGGTGAGTTAGCTACCATGAGCCAGTGGTAGCAACTACGGAGTCACTATGTCGCCATCCAGAGTCACTATGTGAGATGGACAGCTATATACAGGTGAAACTCGAAAAATTAGAATATCGTGCAAATGTTCATTTATGTCAGTATGGCAACTCAAAAGGTGAAACCAATATATGAGATAGACGCATTACATGCAAAGCGAGATATGTCAAGCCTTACTTTGGTATAATTGTGATGATTATGGCGTACAGCTTATGAAAACCCCAAATTCACAATCTCAGAAAATTAGAATAGTGTGAAAAGGTTCAATATTCTAGGCTCAAAGTGTCCCACTCTAAGCAGCTAATGAATCCATAACACCTGCAAAGGGTTCCTGAGCCTTTAAATGGTCTCTCAGGCTGGTTCAGTAGGAATCACCAGCATGGGAAAGACTGCTGTCCTGACAGTTGTGCAGAAAACCATCACTGACACCCTCCATAAGGAGGGAAAGCCCCAAAAGGTAATTGCAAAAGAAGTTGGATGTTCCCAAAGTGCTGTATCAAAGCACATCAATAGAAGGTTATGTGGAAGGGAAAAGTGTGGTAGAAAAAGGTGCACAAGCAGCAGGGATGACCGCAGCCTGGAGAGGATTGTCAGGAAAAGGCCATTCAAAAGTGTTGGGGACTTTCACAAGGAGTGGACTGAGGCTGGAGTTAGTGCATCAAGAGCCACCACACACAGACAGATCCTGGACATGGGCTTCAAATGTCGTATTCCTCTTGTCAAGCTGCTCCTGAACAACAATCAACGTCAGAAGCGTCTTACCTGGGCTACAGAAAAAAAGAACTGGTCTGTTGCCCAGTGGTCAAAAGTCCTCTTTTCTGATGAGAGCAACTTTTGCATCTCATTTGGGAACCAAGGACCCAGAGTCTGGAGGAAGAATGGAGAGGCACACAATGCACGATGCTTGAAGTCCAGTGTGAAGTTTCCAGAGTCTGTGTTGATTTGGGGAGCCATGTCATCTGCTGGTGTTGGTCCACTGTGCTTCATTAAGTCCAGGGTCAACGCACCCGTCTACCAGGAGATTTTGGAGCACTTCATGCTTCCTTCCGCAGACGAGCTTTATGGGGATGCTGACTTCATTTTCCAGCAGGACTTGGCACCTGCCCACACTGCCAAAAGTACCAAAACCTGGTTCAGTGACCATGGGATTACTGTGCTTGATTGGCCAGCAAACTCGCCTGACCTGAACCCCATAGAGAATCTATGGGGCATTGCCAAGAGAAAGATGAGGGACATGAGACCGAACAATGCAGCGGAGCTGAAGGCCGCTATTGAAGCATCCTAGTCTTCCATAACACCTCAGCAGTGCCACAGGCTGATAGCATCCATGCCACGCCGCATTGCGGCAGTCATTGCTGCAAAAGGGGCCCAAACCAAGTATTGAGTACATAGGCATGCTTATACTTCGCAGAGGTCCGATATTGTTCTATTTCCAATCCTTGTGTTATTGATGTCATGTAATATTCTAATTTTCTGAGATTGTGAATTTGGGGTTTTCATAAGCTGTACGCCATAATCATCACAATTATACCAAAGTAAGGCTTGACATATCTCGCTTTGCATGTAATGCGTCTATCTCATATATTGGTTTCACCTTTTGAGTTGCCATACTGACATAAATGAACATTTGCACGATATTCTAATTTTTCGAGTTTCACCTGTAAATGTGATTAAAATAAAATAAGTAATTTTAGTCTCTGAACTTAGAGAGTTCCACAGAAGGCATGACCAGAAACAGTCATGTGTCTTACTTGGGAATAAACATATTTCGTTGTTGAAAAAAATCATTCCATCTTTTCCAAGTAGAAATGAAGAAGGATTCTTTGCATGTCCAGCTGGCTACCTTCTGATTAGGAAAATAAGAAGGAAGAATGCAAGCAGTCTGTGCATCAGCCTTGATAGATCTCACACGCCAATTTCAGCTTAGGATGTCAGTGATGCTTCCTCCATTATCTGCCACTTGCATGGAAGACCTGCCTCCTAAGAAAGAGCGCTTAACCCTTCTCTCCTCCTTTGACTCCTCTCTGCAAACGTTGGCAGGAAATGTTGAATCTTTTCCGGTCCTTCTTCCAAGGCTGGAGATAAATGCAAGCGAGAGAAAAGAGCTGGGGTGGGGAGTTTATGTATCAACAGGTACAGAGCAAAGAGAAAGGACTTTTCTCCTTACCAATGTTTCTTCCCACTTTATAACAAAAGCGAAGATGGGTTTAAAGGGAAAAACCCTCATATTGGCCCCGAAGCATTTGGTTTGGACGCTGAGTTCTGAAGTAGAAATGTGCCACAGCAGCCTGTAAATGTACAGGAACACTGTCTTTGACTTCTGAGACCTTTACACAGTTGAAAGTTTAGTGTTCTAGCATGCTCTCTCCTCATTTAGCTGGCCTCCCTCCTTGGAAATATGGAACAGCCACTTGCGAGCTTCCATTCCTTCTCCCTCTCCATTCTCCTGATGGACAAGCACCCGGTTCCTTCAACACATGGTGTGAAAGGCATTGGGTGGCTCCAGATTACAAAGTAGGACCTTCTCCCCATGTGCCAGTTGCACTTCCGAGAGTGCCAGACTGGCTGTGCAAAGGAACCTGGGTGGCCTGTGCCCGACTTGGCAGGTGGGGGGGGAAGGTGGAGTTTCCGCCAATTGCACCAACCTATTTGTATATTCCAAGCTCATGAGATACATTATTCGGGAGAAAATGAATCTTTCATGACTGATTTGTTGCCGCCTCTTCTCCCTCCGTTGTTGTTTAATGTTTCAATTTGGAGGAAGCAAACATTCAATCAGGCGGATTAACTGTTTAATGTGTACCATCACTCAAGCTGTCGGCTGGAGGGCAACGCACAGCGACACCCGAGCAGGCCACATTTAGGTGAGGAGTCAGCATTGATCCACCAGCTCCTTTGTTAAATGATATGCTGTGGGACAGAAGCGGCCCCTTACTTTCCTACCCCAGGAGACTCAGGCAGTGCACTGGCATTTGCTTGGTGGAAAGACAGGATACCAGCCAGGTCTACCCTTGCTTCCCTCTGGCGGTCATCTGGATTTTGACAGCCTTAGTCTGGTCGTCCTACAGAGAGCAGATATGGATCAAGAGCTTGGTGGAGATATCTTGCAGACTTGGTGAGCCAAGTCTGGGAAAGGGACATCCATGGCTGCCTGCGGGCGGTTCATCTGCAATCTCCCTTTTGCAGCTCCCAGAGCCATTGTTATGGTTGTCAAATACCAGGTAACTCAGAAAACCAGAGAGTGAGATGGAAAACAGGCTTAGCACTGTTTTCTTTTGTTTTCATCTTTCAAAACTCTCCAAGGAAAAAATGGAAATCCCAGGCAGTGGGTCCTCTCTGCATTTGCCTCTCTCCACCAGCACTGATTTAGTGCAAAGCCTGTCACCATATCAGGAAGTACTCTAGGTAACCTTCCCCAGTTTGGTGGTGCCAGAAGAGTGGAATGCCAATCAACCGTTGGCAGACTCCTCATCTGACCGCATGAAACAGCATGGATCTATTCTATATTGTGGAGTCCTTGATGCTCTCTGAGCTTGGTGGTTTGCTTGCAGACATTTCATGACCCTGCTAGGTAACTAGGTAACCTCATCAGTGCACTGAGGATGTTACCAAGCCAGGTCATGAAACGTCTGCAAGCAACAGCCGAGCTCAGAGAGCACCAAGGACTCCACAGTCCAACCCTGAGCTACAGAGATTATCTTCTATTGGAACTATTCTATATTATATGGAACCTCATCCTTCATGCGTGCATCCTTACTAGGTTCAAGGTATTACTCACAGACCAGTCCCATCGTGTAGGAAAGAAGAGAATGACATGGATAGATGGATGTCGGGATTCTGTAATAGATACGTTAATGCTGCCTAACAAGTATGTTCCTATAAAAAAAAGTTCCATAGTGCTCGGAAGCTTGAAAGAACATTGATTTACAGCCAAGGAGAGTGACTCATGGCCAAAGGGATGAAGAATCCTTGCCTATCCCTGCTTTGGTTGAAGGGAAGCCGAGCTGCAGTGTTGCTCAACTCAGAGAAAGCACCGGGAGCAATTTTGGAGTTGAGGAGTAATCAAGGGCCAGCCCAGCCATTGGCAGAGGGGAGCTGTGGCTACTGTCAGCCAAGGGGAATCACGTTCTTAGTGATAAGTGTGTCTTTTTCGGCCAGGGAAAAGGAGAAATAATTTTGTCTCATATACCAAACTGAGTTCGCTGAGATTTGAGTAGATGAGTGGTATTTCTTTGTGGCTCCCTCTTGGGCAGAAAAATGAATTCCAGATCTGGCCAGTAATTCATTCTTAGTGCAGCCTTCTTTACTAGTACTAACTTGGGGGGAAAGGGGAAGTTATCCCAGTCTGAGCAACTAGTCATGATTACTTCCCAGTTGCCAACATGGAAGATTGAGAATTCTGTCTCGAGGCTTCCATGCAGATTCAGAACCAATCCTCACCAGAAGTCAGACTGTGTCTGCACCCCGACAATGGGGTTACAGCAATTTGATTAATGAATTACCCCATTTTCCAGCCGCACACACATAAATGAAGCATCATTTTCACAACATGTTAAGTTACAGAAATACAACAGCTAGGGTTACTACACTGATCCAGGTTTCAGCACGTTGGGAAAATGCATCGGGTGACTGGGTTAAGAGGGTCGTGCGAATAAAGCTCTAAGTTTTTCTGCCGGGGGATCTGAAACTGATTTCCTAATCCTGCTCACACCACTAGATGGCAGTAGAGAAAACCTGCAGAAAACCTTAAGACAGGATTTCTCATTCAGGTCGAGGGTAAAGATTTTTTAACAATAGGATCCAGAGGAACTTTGAAAGTGAGGATGGCACAGAAGTGTCAAATAGCGAATGTCTAAATCTGAAAAAAGTTGGGTGAGATGACTCAGGTTGCAACCGTACATCCAGGTAGGCTGGGGTGATGAACTTGATAGACTGAACTTTTCAAAAGATGTGTATGACGTTGTGCAGAGAGGCCAGCAACCTCACAGCCACATAGCCCAGAGCTTATCCATCACCTTATATTTTTATATTAGATGTAAAAGCAGAAGGCAGGAACATCTTTCCTTCTGGCTTCTGCATGTTTCCTTAGATCTGTTAAACCAGCTTCCTGCCCTCATCTCTTTTCAGTAGATTCCTTGTCTGGGCAGAGCACGCTCTTCTTACATTCATAAATTATAGTAAATGCATCAATAAGAGCCCTTACAAAGAGACGATCTGTTGCAATCTGTGAGTTTAATTCCTGCTCTACAGTCAGAGTTTATGATTGCAACAGTTCCAAATGTGGATTCACACTGATGCTAGTTTATCATTGAGTATATAAGTGATGGAGCAACTAGCTGATCTTGACTAAGATCAGAAACTAATCAAGGCCAGGCCTAGTTAGAACTTGCATGGGAAACCACCAGTCCAAGGGCTGTAGAGAAGCCTGAGATGCCCCCCCAAAAT
Source organism: Liasis olivaceus (assembly GCA_030867105.1). Taxonomy (NCBI): domain Eukaryota; kingdom Metazoa; phylum Chordata; class Lepidosauria; order Squamata; family Pythonidae; genus Liasis; species Liasis olivaceus. The sequence continues at coordinate 21,043,492 of CM061360.1, forward strand.
TCTTGCAGAAAAGCAGCATCAAATCACCCATATGTTGCTGCCAAATAAACAAATGAAAACATCCATGATGTCACCAGGAACTGACCTTGACTGGGAAAAAATGCTAGGTTTTTATAAAAGTTAAGATTGTTGCTGTTACTACCTCTGCTAGATATATACTTCGGTATGTGGGTGCAAATGTGAATTCTGCCTCTCTTCTGCCTATAGATGAGGGATACTTCTGTTTTCCCACAGATGTAGCCTCTGTTTGGGGAAAAGGCCCTCACCGTAGAAAAATAGCATAACAGAGTACTGCCAAGGCTAAATTTCTTCTTCTTCCTGACAAGGATGCAATACTGCCACTATGCAAACTGCAGACAAAAGGAAAATTCTCCCATTTGGACAAGAGTGTGTGTGTGTACATGCATACACGTGCACATGTTATGGGCCAGTTGCATTAACATTTCATTTTTTGAAATGAACCTCTGTCCCCTATTCTCTACCCCAGAGTTTCTCAATCTCGGCAACTTTAAGATGAGTAGACTTCAACTCCCAGAATTCCCCAGCCAGCATGGCTGGCTGGGGAATTCTGGGAGCTGAAGTCCACTCATCTTAAAGTTGCCAAGGTTGAGAAGCACTGCTCTACCCTTTACTATGGTCTCTCTATGTGCTATATTCCACTATGGTCTCTCTCCAGAAACAAATAGCAGGAATCCTGGTAGATTCTCACCTATTTGTTACTTCTTCTTTCCTAGAATATATAATGTACGATACACAGAAAATCAAATAGTGTACAGGTGCATGGGTAAGCCATGGAAGGCCCCTTTTAAGCAATGCCTGAGCATCGCAGCTGTACCCTTATTTGGTTCAGCTCCTTGTGCCACTGAACAAGCCTGATGCGGGAGGAGATGGTCGAAGAGATGTGCAAAATGGAGATGTGAGCTGCAAGCGCGTACCCAGTTGGGAGCAAATGTGGTCCACCCAGGCAGATCCTTCAGGAGCCGTTCCAGAGATGATCCTAAACATATAGATTCTTGGGGCAAAACATCCATGCAGTAATAGTTACCCCACCCTAAACAGTCATAAAAATAGGATCCTTAGCTAACCATCTGAAACAATCTGCCCCATCCTTCTTAATTAGGGGGCTGGAATAGAAAATGCCTTTAAAACAGGGTTTGACACTTGGGTTGGCTGATGGGCTACACCCAGCTTTCTAAGCACAACAAGGGTTGTACGCCAAAAATGGGTGACGTTGGGGTCTTAGCGAGATTCGGGAGTTTTAAGGGGCACCCATTTTGCTCTTTCGCCTTCCCCAATCATACAACCCCCCCCCCAAAAGGACCGAAATATTTGGTCTCATCCATCTGGAGAGGATGTTATATACATATACATGTACATACACGTATATATATTGCTGGAAGGCCTCATATGGCCCACAGGTTTACATCCCTGCTTGATTCTTGGTGTCAGACCTGCATAGAAAAAAAACTAGCCACTGTATTGTCTTCTCTTTCCCTTTGTGGAGCCTGTTTGCTTGTCCGGGTTGAACATTTATGTTTCCTTGCACCTCGGGCACTTGAAATGCCCAATTGAAAGGAGAGAAAGAGACATGTTGGTGGCTAGAATTATGGCACCCAGGAGACAGATTGAAGGAAAGAAGGATTGAGGAGGAGAATCTGAAAAGAAAAAAAAAAGAGAGGGGAATAGAGCGATATAGAAACAGAGACAGAGAAAGGCAATTGCTGTGTTGATAGCTGCGCTTGATGGCTACGGTGACAGGCAAATAGCGAAGTGATTGCAGTCTGAGATATTACAGGGTCCTCTGACCTCTCAACATAACCAGTTAGAGAGGGGGTGGTGGTGGGTCCTTGCTTCCAGCTTCCCCAAGACTCTCTCACCCTTGGGAGTGATCGAAGTCTCAGCACACTGATAGAGCCAGTAGGGCTGGGAGAAGTCTTCCCCATGGGCCTTCCCTCCCACTCTGCAAGGGTGACACTACCTTGATTAGCAAAGAGGCACTGCTTTGCACCACTTGCACATGTAAACCATGTGCTTGACGTGTGCAACAAACCAAGAGGGTAATTTAAGGAAATTCGTGGGCTCACTTTTAGTTGCTCACAGCTCATGGGTGTTGGGTGCTAGGTGACTCTGGATGAGGATGAACAAGTCTAAGCATAGTATAGAAAAGGCAGAGGAACGTGGCTTGGAAGACTGATGCTGCGCGCAGGATGCACTTTGCTAGTCCTCCAATCTCCACACCAGTACTTCAATGGCAGCCCTGTCTGATGGATGTTACTTCAGTTCTCCATGCTCTTCTAGTGATGTCCAGGGTCCCCTCAAATATATCCATTATCCTAGCTGTTGTGCATCTCCAAGCCTGACTTTAAGACCTGGGATTGACCTTTCATGGTTTGTTCCAGGTCACTTGAAGAATTGCCTTTCCTCAAGCCAATTTGCACACATTCAGAGATCAGTACCAGCAGTGCTGTTTCTTTACCTGCTTAGGTTTATAAAGTGGTTGCCGGGCATGAGAAACAGGATGTCAGAATGTCCCCCTAAACTATTTCAGTTGAAGCCACAAGTCTTCATGGTTACCTGTTGGGGGTTCTCTTGAACTTCCTAAATTTTGGGGGAGGAAGCTATCTTCCATCACAGGTTGGATTGTGTGATGGAAGAAGTCAACCATGTTGACTCTTGTCTTAGGACCAAAATGCAAAAATCAGCCTGATTGAGTGTATTCTAGAGTACAATGCAAGGGAGACCTCTTAGATCATCCTCTAACATCACCATAGTGCCTTGAGACTGCTGTGCTTGGCAACCTAGTCTGTGAGGTGCCCATTAGGCTTAACCAGGTCAATTAAAAACCTGCTACATTTGCTTATTTATTCATTTATTTATTTGTCACATTTATATAGCGGCCCATCTCACACGAAGCAACTCTGGGAACTGATATCTGTAGAGAACCAGCAACATCATGTTAAGCTTGTCTCCTGTCCTCTTGGCTAGTTCTTTTGTGAGTTTGCACATTGAGCCAACCTGACCTGTTTTGATTAGCGCATTGAAAGAACCCAGAAAATTGATTGATTTAGTAACCAAGCTAAGCATGTTGTGTGAAGCCAATCAAAGTCTCTCCAGTATGTTGTTACTCTAAGGCATTGTGGTTCTGTCTGACCTGAATATGCAAAGAATTCTGCCAGGTGATGGGTTCAATGTGGAAACTCTATTGGAATCAAAGTTTATGTGCACTGCACTGGGTGGACATGCCTGAACATAACAAAGAGCTATAAAACGTTTTCACTTGTCTGTAATTTAATTGAAATCTGCTGTATATTTTCCTTCATTCATCTCCAATATTTTGCTTACACTTTCCCTGCTGAAAGCTAGAATTAGGTGCTCCCACAACTAAGGAGGAACTCTGATTTGGGAGGAGGAAGACGTTTTTGCCCGGAAGTAATTTCAGCTAGTGTTTCTCCAAGCTGGCATCTGCTAGACCAGAAGATTGGGGATGATGGGAGTTGTAATCCAACACCTCTAGAAAGCATTAGCTTGAGAAAGGTTGGTTTAGATGGGAATGAAAATCTTCAAGCTGTTTATGGAGTCCTATGTTCATTTACTCAGAACTAAGTCCCACTCTTCTTCCAGGACATGTCAACAGGGCTGCAACCTTCACTGCTAAAATTACAGGTGCCAACCCCAGAAAAACCTCTTCACCTGTTCCCCAAACTTCTTTCTTCTAATAGTCATAATGGAGGAGGGGAATGAGCTTCCTTGGTCAAACCCTGTAAAGCCCAATTTCAGCTTAAACCTAATGTAGAAGGACCCCCTCCCCACTTTTCTCATCCAGATTCCAATCCACTTTCTCTCCCTTCCTTTCCTTCATTAAACCAGAAATGGAATCCAGGGAGGTTTGACTCAAGAGCCTGTAAAATATTGGCAGCCATCATGTTTCTTTCTCAGCTAGCCATTCTTTCTTAGGATTATTTGGGGTGCCAGAGAGACACTGGGAAAGAGAATTAGCTCTAATGGGAGAACTATCTGGTCTTGTCTGTAGCATTTGGGGCACCTTCACTCAATCATTGGCCCAGCTAGACTCTCTTTAGCAGGAGTTCAACATTTGACAGAACCAGCAAAGCCTTGAACGGCTGGAGGTGAAGAATCTCCTGCTTCATCCTAAAAATCCTTCCATCCACCTTCCTGAAGCTCACGAAGGCCTCTCTCTGCAGCTCCCAAAACAGTAAGTAAGGTTGCCTTCTCATGGACAGGTAGATCTTGAAGGAGTTAGACTAGGTTAGTACACCTTATAGCCTGTGTGGTCTGACAGGGAGCAATGCAGAATTATGACAGAATGATCATAGAACGGTGTTTCTCAGCCTTGGCAACTTGAAAGTGTGTGGACTTCAACTCCCAGAATTCCCCCAGCCAGCACCCTGGCTGGGGGAATTCTGGGAGTTGAAGTCCATACATCTTAACGTTTCCAAGGTTGGGAAACACTGCTATAGGGCAAGGATGGATATGCTATAATTCTTGGAATTATAAATTCATAAACCCTCTGCAGATTCAAACCTTTGGCCTACACAATCTAATTCTTCCACTACAGCATGATGAGTGGATAATGAGTGAAAGTGTAGGGGGGAGGGGAGCTTGCCCAAAAAAGAGAGATAGAGAAAAGAGGCAGTCATGCCCAGCCTGGCCTATCCTCAACATCCTTCTATGCAGACATCAATAGAAAAAAGCAAGTCCCTTACTCAAACTTTAGACTCTGTTTGGCATGCCAAGGTTTTCCAACCAAAAGCTCCATTTTACCTCCCTGTCTGGCATATAAAACTATACCCCACCCTATGGACTCACCAGAAATGGTCTAGCTATCACAAGACTGGCATTCCCTCCAGAGATGGCTAGACCTGCTTTTAAAAAAAATGCAGGTCCAGCACCGATTGAGTGCTGTTCCAAACATGCACTAAACCCACAACTGGGCAGAGCCCACATAATGCCCGACTGGCACTTCCTGGAGATCCTATCGGGCACATTATGAGCAAATGCCTCTGCAAGGCCAGGGTCTGGTCTTTCCTGCAGCCCAAGCAAAAGAGCCGTGTCCAGTGACCAGAGGGGAGCAGTGTGCGCTCACAGATGCTGGCAGATGCCAGCCCTGACAGCAGCATCAGGGAAGCATCGAAGATCATGTCCGCAGCAAAATTTGGATCAGGAGAGGAGGGGAAACACTACTCTAAACCCAGAACCGCTAAAGTCAGCTTTAAGCTGCCTTTGCTGAGGGCTGGGGATGAGAGGACAGGACATAACGTAATCCCAGGGAACCATTCTGGAAAAGGAACCTTTTAAGGAATTTAAAGAAACTAGCTTACTTGAGCAAATCATCTGGCTTCTTGTATTGGATTTCTTTCTCTCCTAAACATCTGAGGGATGTCCTATCAAACAGATTCCCAAATAACGTGCAGACTCTCAAATGCTTATCTCCCAGTTGCAGAGCAGAGTTGCAGCATAGGTCTCTAGCCATGGGGGAAGTGCCTCTGAGTTTAACCATCCCTTTCTTGATCAGACTAGATTGATACGGTGGCACCATCCGCTTCGGAAGTTCCAAAGGCATTCTTCCAGATAATTACCACCTTTCTCATTTCGAAGCCCTTAGACTGAAGATAGAGCTCTCCCTGAAGAGCAGAGCCATCAGTAGGAATTAGTCATAAAGCTTTTATGGAACCTCCTTGTGCAATGGCAGTATACCACTGGAGGGCAGTTGCAGGGAAGCCACAGTGACAAACAGCTGTTGGATCTTTGGAACTATCTGGCTGGTTAGGGCAGATGTTGCATTAAGTGAATCCTTATAAAGCCGGCGCTGTGTCCTGTCCTCGGAATGATAGGCCGAACCTGCTTAAATCTCCTCATCACTAGCACAGCACTTAGAGAAAGAGGAAGATCTGGTGCAAGGTGCCCAGGGTGGTTAGAAATTGCACACTGGGATTTCAAGATGGGCCCTAAGTCTGAAAAGATTGCCACGTCAGCTCAATTGCTCTTGAAATCTGTTGAGGGGCAGGGTGGGGGCATGAGATATCTGTGGCAAATATGCTTTCAAATGTAAGCCAACAGCAGCATGTTTTTTGCACATGATTATAATCCTGAGATGCATATGGCATCAAACCGTTACCAAATCTCATTGCTGTCTAAGCAGCAGTCTGGAGGCAGTTAGGCATTTCTGCTTCTGGATACCAAAATCTGGATGGATGGATGGATGGATGGATGGATGGATGGATGGATGGATAGATAGATAGATAGATAGATAGATAGATAGATAGATAGATAGATAGATAGATAGATATGCCCCATTGTTAATTTGTTTAAAAAGATAAGATGGACGGGGTGCATCCTAACCCCCACCCCCCATCCACCCAGTGGGGTTAAATAGCTTTCCTCCCACACTGGGGCTGGAGAAAGGTTATCCAGGATGACCTGTCCCTGTGATAAATGACTAGGTTTCATGTTGTACGCCTGGCTAGCTGTAGCTGGCCCTTACATCTACAGAAGCTTCTTACAACAATCCCTGTAGATACACACTCACGATCTGCTATCATGTCACTAGGCACATCCTATGCACACCCTCCCTGTATACTAGCCTCTCATGTAGCTGCAGATAATAACAGACGTCATTAATGAATATATAGACAAGCACCACTTTCCTGAGATCCCCTTCTCCACCACCACCTTCTTCCACCACAAGGAATCCCTCATTGGCATAAGATTAACCAGTGCACATGTGTGTCTGCGTGTGCACAGAGGGAGAGAGAATCCACAGAACATATGTTCACACCAGGTGTACACATTCCCATCAATCTCCCCACACTAGTGCATGGAGACTCCTGCACAATCAGTGAGCGTATATTCCTCAGTGTATGTTTTCTTTTGCATGGTCTCATATACATGTCTTCATGCCCGCTGCATACTTTCTATAGGAATGCTTAGTATTCTAGTTCCTACTTTGGGGTATAGAAAATGCTCAGTGTAAATGTCACTGAGTTGGTCTTTTTTTCCCTCACATTTGTCTGTCTATCTATCTTACTCAATAGTCAAATCACTTTAACAGACAGAAGGACATCATGATAAATGCTGTTTACTGGATCCTTTTACAACTGAAATGCCCCACACCCCCTGATGGGATAGAACAGGGTGACTATTCTGGAGTATCAATACCCTGCAGATTTTATTCTTATCTATTGCTACACACACATCTACTTACTTACTTAGTGCCAAATTAAACACATTCTCCCATCAAGGCCCAGGAACTCCTGTGGTAATTTCCCATCCTATATTATCTCTGGAGTCAAGTAGCACCTTTTCTGATTAATCAATTCTATTAAAAGGCATGCGCTTTAATAAGCTGATTCTTTGCCACCAGAGGTTTACGTGGCTCCCCTCCTATAATGTCTACATTATCTTTGTTTCTCTCATGTTAGTTCGGGGCATTGGCATTTGCTTGAGTACTATTTAGAAAAAGGCTACCTGGGGCCAGCCCAAAAGTCCTTGTGATCTTCTGCTGGATTTTGCATTGGCTGGGTTCTCACCTTGTGCTATGCCATTACACCCAATCTACAAGCCATAGTAACTACATTCAGACAACACACTAAGCTGAACTCCGAGAAATCACGTTATGGCTTTTTGTGATGTACAAACCCAGCCATAAACTTGTCTCCAAATATATCTTCAAATACAGCCTTGAACCCTGGTCCACCTTGGTGAAAGTAGTCTTCAAAAATCCCACCCACTCCTAGAGCTAGTATGGTGCAGTAGTCAAGGTGCAGGTCTAAGACTGGGGAAGTCTGGGGTTCAATTTATCCTCAGCTGTGGAATCTCACTGGCTGCCTTTGGGGCATTCGCTCTTTCTTAGCCCAGCCTACTTCATAGAGTATTTGTTCTGGAAAAAAAATGGAAGAAGGGGCACTACAGATGTTCCTGGAACAAAGATGAGATTAGACATCCCCCCATGCTATGCCATAGACTTGTCTGGTCCAGCGTGGATGATATTCCTGGGATTCACCTTCTGTGAAGAAAGAAACAAGGGCACAGCCTTGCCAGATGTTGTGGTGTGGGCTCTGGAGATAAATCCTGAAGGGTTTTTCTGAGTTTTCCTCTGAGCTGGTGGAAGATCTTGGCAATAGCACAGAATTGCCTCTGACAGAACCCTTCCTGCTGTCCTGGGTATTGCCCTATCCTTTAATATTTTCCCCCTTATCTTTTTAGCTGCCAAAGGACTTTATTTTTCCTTACTTCCTTTTCTACATCTCCTCCTTTTTCCTATTTCTTCCAGGACATGCCATCCTTTTATTCATCCAATGTTCCCATTAAAAAGTGTCTAACCCGTCATGTCTTCATGTCTTCATGTCTACTGTCTTCCTAAGCCATAAATATTGACCACTATACACTATTTTCCAGTACACCACAGCCCGTCTTTCTTTTTGTATTCTAATATTTACCCATATCACATATCCTCCAAGTTGGTCAGTCCAGACTTCCTTCCTTCCTTCCTTCCTTCCTTCCTTCCTTCCTTCCTTCCTTCCTTCCTTCCTTCCTCCCTCCCTCCCTCCCTCCCTCTCTCTCTTTTTCTTTCTTTCTTTCTTTCTCTTTCTTTCTTTCTTTCTTTCTTTCTTTCTTTCTTTCTTTCTTTCTTTCTTTCTTTCTTTCTTTCTTTCTTTCTTTCTTTCTTTCTCTTCCTTTCGTCCCCCATCCATCTCTCCCCTTTCTCTTTCCCTTCCTCCTTCTAGCCTTTCTCCCCACCCCTCCCTCCTTCTCTTCCTTTGTCTCTCTCTCTCTCTCTTTTCTCTCTCAAGTGTTTTCAATTTTATTCTGAGTGGAATTAACTACCCCTGATGTCAAATTGCCGCCGAAATCGATAATAATATCTTTACAAAAGAGGATATTCTTCTCTCTCGGAACGGCCCCTGAAAAATGGAAAATTTAGTCGAAATTGATTCATTACTTGACACTTTATAGGACGGGCCTGCTATTGATCGGAGCCTGTCATGTCCTATCTGCCTTAATCGAAGTTGAAGTCCAGTGTCGATGGTGGGTATTTTTCATAATTCCAGGAGACCAGACAGATACAAAAACACACACACACACACACACACTGACTCTGCTCTCCACCACCTTCTGCAGTCTCCCCACGTGGAAAGGAGGGGGGAGATATCTTCCTGAGCCCCCACCCAAACAGACTGCGCTGCAAAAGGAAGGATCTTTCTTGAAATACACAAACCATTCCTTGCACACTCAAATCAGAGAATTTCAGTCGCAATTCCCCTATCGCAATTGAATGGGGTTTGTGTGGGTGTGTGTAACATTTTTCTCCCTCACATCTACTTTCCTAGATCAGCTGTTATTTGAATGTGCATGTGTGTGTGTTCGTGTGTGGATGCAAGAGAGAGAAGGATGGGACTGTTTTGTTTCTGATAATGGTTTTGTGGTTTGGTAAAGGAAAACTATGAAACAGAATGTGTGTGTGAGGTAGAGGCACTGAAACACAACAAGTGTGCAGAGAGATAACCAGCACATGCACAATCATGTGGGCTACTTGCTGTTATTCATACACTCAACTCCACTGATTCCCTCACACGATATTTCACACTCATCACCCTAGGCACACACAGGCTCAGTGACACTCATAAAGATTTATAACTTGTACTTTTTCTCTGCTCCCAACATGCTGTCATGTTACACGCCCAACACACTTACACATAGGGTTTCCCCTCACACAATGTATTCAGTATTTCCACTAATGTATTCTCTTCCCAAATATAAGACCGATCTTGCTTCTGCATAAGATCGGTCTTATATTTACACAACTGCACTCTTTTCCTTACACAATTTTAGGCAGATAAGATCTCTAGGAAACTCCTTACAGACACCTTTCTGCTCACAGAGACCACCATGGACACTCTTTACACACTTGCTCAGCTCTTGCACACAAGATCTTCCCTAACACACCTCTCTCAAGCTGAAGTTTACCTTTCCTACTCACATTTACACCTTCTCAGGAAGGTATTTTTCTGACATACATCTCTTTAGTACACCCCAGCAGATTCTCTCTCATACACACTTCCTTCTGCACATATATGCCTCGTAAAAACACCTCCTCACTCACATCATCTTTACATCCTGACCTTTTCCCTTGACATGTATTTTCTTGATACACACACACACACTTCTCTCCTAGACACAGACATTATTTCCCTCTTTTATAGCCACGCAGGCCCCTCACGCTAACAATTCTGCACATTCATTTTCCCCTCAGAAGGGCTTCCTCCAACCTGGTGCTCCTTCAAATGTGTTGGATAACAGGGCCTACATTTCCCACCAGCACAGCTGCTGGCCAGGCAGCCCACAGACGATGCTTACTGCCATTCAGCCACCCTATCTGGAAGGCGCCTGTCTTCAGAATAGACTTTCCTGCACCCTTTCTGCATCTCCTGACTCAGCCCCTCCATCTGTTGAGAAGGGCTCAAGCTTAACAAGACTTTGGACTTCCTCTTCTTTTTTTCTTCCCCTTCTTGCTTCCCCTGGCACTTTTTCACCAAAAGGCTCTGGTCTCAGGATTGGTTTTGCCTTTGTTCCTCTATGCACGTGCACGCATACACACACACTCACACCCTGTCCCTGCCTTCATCCTCTCGAAAGGATTTATCCTCTCCTATACCCTTATATTATCCTTTGGTGCTTTGATCTCGAAAGAGCCTGCAAATATATTTCCTCTTTTCTCTTGGATTCCCACCAACTGAACCAAGCCCAGATCTTTTTTTTAAAAGAGAGGTGGGTGTGGGTGTGTATACACAGGGGCGCACACACACACAGACGTGCACGCATGCAAAGGCACACAGTGCAAGAGAAAATACCTTGGGTGCAGTTGGCAGTTTCTCCAGCACCCTCTGGAGTGAGAATGCGGTCGATATTTAATTGTTATTGCAAGCAGGGAGTGCAGGGAGAGAGAGACACACACAACCTCCTGTGGACCATTTGTATGTGTGCGTTGCTGTTTGTTGGTGCAAAGGTGGGACTCGCGTGCCACAGCTTGTACACCCACACAGGCCCTGGCTTCCTGAAATAACCCACCTAGCTTAAAAGAAGGAAGTTAAATGACCGTGTACTTCAAGATTCAGTAAGCCTTGCTCTTCTGTAAATGGGCACACTCTTGCAGTCTAAATTAATTTCTACCTTCCCAGAAGAACCAGCATTGGAGCCTTCATGGTTATGATGCTCAGATAATACTCCGGTATATATCACAACACAAACGGAGGAGCTGGGCTGAGGGTCACAAAGGGTTGCTCCAAAATCTCTAGCTCGGGATGTCCTCCACCATCCTGTGCATTTTCATTTCACTTCCACCAACTCAGTTTCCAAGGAATCCAGCCGAGCACTGGACAAGATGGTTCAAAATGGGAGATTTGGTAGTACTTTATTGAAAGAGCCAGAAAGAGAAACTGAGAGATTTGGGGCTTAGATCTGTTTGGCAGCGATGCGACGGAGGCCTGATCCTGTTTGGAGGCCGAGTCTAGTTTTTGGGTGGTGAGGAGCAATGCACTCTGTACATGCTCAGAAACAGCACTTTCCTTCTTGAAAAGGCAAAATCCAAGATCAAACTCTGGAGGAGTCCAGCTGACGTGTGATGTGATTTTGGAGAAGTCCTCCCTCTACTTTTCCTTCAGACAACCTTACGCTGAAACTGTGTGTGCAAGTGGGTGAACTCCCCGCTCATATCACTTGGTAGTAAATGTGGGACCCCATCCTGCCCTGTCCCAAAATTGGGGGGGGGAGGAATTTTGAGAGCTACATCTAAGATTTCAAACTCACCAAAGGCAATAAAAATTGGTGTGTGTTGGTGCTCAGGTACCTCAAGCCATCCATCAAAATTTGAGGGAAAGGGAAGAGAGGGAGGGGGTGTCAGAATTGGAAAAGGGGGGTGATCACACACACACACACACACACACACACACACACGCCTGCACGCATACCCACAAATCCCATTTTCTGCAAACAGGTTGGTGGCTCACAGCCCCTCTCTCTGTCTAAATGAAATCAGTCATTTTCATCAAGTGCCCAGCCAAATATTATCCACAGTCCATTCAGAAGGATCGAATCTTATTTAGAGTCGCGATTCGACATCTGTTTTCAAATTTGATCAGCTATGAACTTTATTTTCCGAGTTTGAGGAAAATTATATTCCATCGATCCGAAGCACTGGCGTAGCCTACATATATCCGCCCCCCCCTCCTGCCTTGCCTCTCTCCCTCTCCCTCCCGCGATCGACGGGAAAGACGCGTTTGCGAGAGACACACCGCCGACGAGACACTCCGTAATTCTCTCGGCCGCACACCCAGACTTCTTCCCTGCCCGCCTGCCCCCTTCTCGCCTTCCTCTGCCACCCTCCATTTATCCCTTCCTCCCAACACCCCTCCTCTCTTTCTGATTCATTCTGGGGCTTTTCCCCTTGGCAGACACGCGCACTCTTCCCCGCCTTCCCCGCCGGTCCCTTCGCCTCCTCCAACAACCGTTTCTTTACTCCGAGTTTTCCGCCTCGCTCCTTCGCCTGCCTGCCTGCCTGCCTGATTCCCTCGCCCTGCGGCCGATCTTCTTGCCTTTCCCTGTCCTTACGCAACATAGCATCCTTCCTTCCTTCCTTCCTTCCATCCTTCCTTCCTTCCTTCCTTCCATCTATTTCTTCCATCCATTTCTTCCTTCCTTCCTTCCGTTTACCCCTTTAAAAAGGGGTGGTGGTGGAAGCTATTCAAGTTTCATTGTCAAGATTGCCCCCACCTCAATCTCTGAAGACGCCCCCTCCCCATTTCCCCCGCCCAGACCTCCTCCAAAACTCCAGCCTCGACACAGCCTGGATGGTGAAAGGCGCAAACGGTGAGTAAACAGACTTGGGAAAGTTTCTCGAAGTGGGTTGCCCGGGGGGTTGGGGGGGTGAAAAGTTGAGCCAGTGGATTTAAAGGGGGCGGCTTCTCTCCTTTCCAGGCGGGGAGGGAAAGCGGTGCTGTTAGGTTTCCATAGTGTGGCAAGCTAGGGGGAAAGTGTGTGTGTATTGGGGGGGGGGGGGTCCTATCTATCCCTTCCCTCCCTCCAGTTTCTTTTCCTCTTTCTACCACTTCGCTTGCTTCGACCCTGCCTCTTCCTTGCCTCTTCTCCTCTGCCCCTCCCTGGCCCCCTCCTCTGCCCTCTCTCTTCCCCGTCCCTTTCCCCCTCCCTCTCGTCCTCCCTCGTCCTCCCCTCTCTCTTTCCCTCTTTCCCTCTCTCTCGGTCTCCCATCCTTTTCTCTGCTGGCTGCTGGCTCGCTTCTTCCCCTGTCTTTTCCCATTCCCTGCTCGCTCACTCACCCTCCCCTCCCCCCCTCCCCAGCTAACTGGAAGCCGGTTTCCGTTTAGATTAAGGCAGGGAACCTAATTCCAGGGCAGGGGATCGAAATTTCTGGCAACAAAGGGAAATAGCGTATTGATCAGAGGCTCCGGAGATTAAGAGACAAGTGTGTGTATCCATCAGCGCTAAACTGCCTCCCTGCGCCTGCGAGGCGGACGGGCTGCGGACGCGCCTGGCATGGCAAACGCGGCGGCGCCCCTCCTGGAGGGCAGGAGCGGGAGCCTCGGGGCAGCTGGGCGAGCGCGGGGGGCCGAAGGACCCGGGGGGCAGGCCGGGCGACCCCTTGCCAAGGGCGAGCCCGCAGGGAGCAGCTGATCCGGGGGAGCCGGGTCCGAGGCTTGCCTCCGCGAGCAGGAAATCCTGGGGAAGGGGCGGGTGCGGGGAAAATGCCCTCAGCGACCCCGCTTCACCTCTCCTGCCTTCTCAAGGCCTATTAAGCCTAGACTATGGGGTCCCGGGTTCAGATCTCGCAGCTGGATTAGTGTCTTTTCCCTCAAATGTATAGTACGTGAGACCCTAGTGGTTATAAGGGTTGTGGAAATAGTTCCTTCCCCAACCTGGTGCTCTCTAAAACTGCTGGATTACAACTTCCAGAATCCACAGTCAGTGGGGCCACACTGTCCCATGCATCTGCAGAGCCCAGGTTTGGGAAGAGAGGCTTTAAACAGTCTCCTAGGGCAGCCCCAACCCCGCCTCATTGAAGAAAGTCCCATTGAGATTTACGGCCACGGAAGTGTGCATGGCGTTGCAGCCCAATGAGATGTATGTGCAATTATTCCGGAATATTACTAAGTGGGACTTACTTCTGAGTAAACGCATATGGGGCTTGGGCTGTCCCCCCCCCCTTTTTTTTTTTTTTACTCACAAAGTATTGGGAGTAATATGTGCGGGGACTTAAAGAACGGAGCGTTATTGTGGGGAACAGGATTCTTAGAAGTGGGGGGCA